>CM021101.1:130907255-131079243 GCA_007115665.2 Sequoiadendron giganteum | reverse complement strand
GAGAGAAGTGAGATAGAGAGAACTAGAGAGGGAAGGAGAGAGAGAATGACAAGATAGAGAGTAGAGAGGGGAGGAGAGAGCGAGGGAAGCAAAGAGAGAGAAAGAGAGGAGAGGGAGGGAGGTAGGGATAGGTAGGTATAGAGAGTAAAGAGAGATATATAGAGATTAAAGGAGAGGGATGAGAGATAGAAAAATGTAGAGAGGGAAGCAGGGAGGGAGATAGATATTGGAGAGGGAAGGAGAGAGAGATGGGCATGTAGAGACATAGGTATAGAGAGTAAAGAGAGATATATAGAGATTAAAGGAGAGGGATGAGAGATAGAAAAATGTAGAGAGGGAAGCAGGGAGGGAGATAGATATTGGAGAGGGAAGGAGAGAGAGATGGGCATGTAGAGACATAGTTCTTGAGCTCAAGGAAGATATTGTTAGATAAAGGGATGGAGATAGTGAGAGAGAGAGGTCTAGAGAATAAGAGATGAAAATGAGTGAGATAGAGAGAGAAAAATGAAATTTGACCTCCTGAGTACTAAAATTTGACCTCCTGATTACTGAAATTTGACATGCTAATTACTAAAATTTTACTAAGTTTGAAATTTTTAAGATCTTCCAAAAACTAGAATTTGCATTATAACTCTTAGAGATCTGAAACCACTCTCAAACATCCTGCCTATATATACATGAAATATAACTTAAAGTATAAGAAATTAAATGTCCATATGTGCAAAGCAGGCCATTTGGTGCTCGCCAAAAGGCCTACTTTAGACGTGTTAATTAATAGGATTTGCTAAATTTTCTCATATTTTCGACCGTGCTCCCCATCTCATTTGCACGTCTTTCAATGCAAGTTTATAAAAAAAACCGTGATAGCGTTAACCTCTATCTCAGCTATCTAAATATATAAAAAAAAATTCATTTTGATTTAGTTAAGGTTTTGATCCATGGCTTCTATTGTAAATGCCTTCGTTTTTGGTCAAAAACTAACGTGCTAGGTTTATGATAGATTTTTACACGTTCATCAGAACGTGAAACAAATTACGTTTTTTGAAACTAGACTCCATTCTACACATGATGAAAAAAAAATCAATTTTCGATTAGTTTGCAAAACATTTGGGGGGGAGCACGCTCAAACTTCAACTTTTCAAGATGTGTCCACTTTGAAAATTCATAAAATATTATATATTCATTAAAAAAATTATCCGAAAGAAGGAGCATAAACTACATGGTGTTAGCTAATTTCTCACTGTTGGGATTTTTAAAATTCTAAAAAAAAGTTAACCAAAAAGGGGGGAGCCCTTAGGCGCTATGCTATTTTTTATGATAAAAACAGGACTTGTTTTGCCCCCCCCCCTTTTTGAGACTCTTAATCTTCATTAATTTCAAAAAATAATAGTATCTTAGAAACTAGACTCGGAGCACTTCAACTTTTTTTCTTGCTGCATCTTGAAATTTTGAGCGTAACTATCTTTATTTTCTCATGCAAATCAGATTTTCTTGATTTCAGAAAAAAAAAGTGGCATCTTAAGAGCCAAAATTGTGTCACAGATTGGTGCACTTACCCAAGGAAGAATGCCAAAATATTTGAAGATTGGTAGGGAGATTGGAAGATTATGGAAGAAAGATAAATGTCTAGAGTAAGGAGTTGGGAAGAAGGCTTATGCCATATCACAAAATGCAATAAAGAGTAAGAGGGATACTCAATGCTCGATGTAGGAAAGTAAGACATTGGGGATCAAGGTCAGGAGGAAGCTTGTGTCTTATCGTGTAGATAAGACAAAAGATAAGGGGAAGGCCAGATCACCAAAATTTGAAGATGTCAGGGATCAAGAGGAATGATTAATGCCTTATTATAAAGAGAAAGGCTTAATCCTTAAGATGAAAAGATGGTAAGAGGTAATAAGGAAGGTTGATTCCTGAAGTCCAAAAATTCAACACTTAGCCATATTTTTCATTGGAACTCCAGTGATAGCGGAAGAACTTATGGGTTATGAGAGGTAAGTGATAAGGTTAAGAGTTAAGGCCGATGATTGAAACTTGAAACACTTTGGGCAAGCAGTGGAAAGAAGGGGAAAAGAAGGAGAGGATTGGGAGCAATAGAGAAGGCATGTGGGTATGTAGACAATTGAAAGTTTGAAACACCAAAAAATTTATACTTAGCCATTTTTTGGGTCTATTTGCAAATGGGTTTTTCACTACATCTTGGCAAGGGAGTAATGCAACTACTAGATGCACCTAAACATGATACACCATTAAGATTTCTTAGATTAGTTATAACTAATGCAGATAAGGGGGGGGCAGGGGCGGGGGGAATGACAATAGTGCCAACATAATGAATATAATTTAGTTTTTGTGATATAATCATCACTCTTTGCACTATTATGGATTTTCCCAAAAAGTTCGCTCTGCTCTTGGATGAGCCCACACATGATTTGATCCTCTTGACATGGTTTAGTCTTAATGGTGTGGCTCTATGTTCTAATGTTGTTGACTTCCAAAAGTTGTGCTTTCACTTGTATTGAATCATGATGGTATTGTGAAGCACCTTTAGAAACTTGCTAAAGATAAGAGGGAAATCCTTTTGACTTTCTTGATACCAATCAAGCCTAATTATCAATAAAAAACATGTAAGACAAGCTACACAAAGATAAAGATACTTAACAAATAAATTATAGTATCTATATGTTATAAAAAATGAGATTTAATGCTTTGATTTGATGTGTTCGAATAATCCTACGATGTACTAATGACCTAAGATTGATCCTTAAATACAAAATCATTACACTCAATAGGAAAATCTTCCAATAAATAATGATCAATTTATCTTTAAAAATTAACTCAACAAATATATAATAAATTTAAATTATGAAAACAAAGCCACAAGACTTATTATTGATTAGATAAGTAAGATTTTGAAAAAGCCTTAACCTCTGTACAACACTTGTTCCTTCGAAACGAACCCCACCATCCTAGGCCCTGACCCCACTATCCATATTCACCTTGGATGGTGGGATTGAGGTTAAACCCATGTTCCTAATCAAATCCAAAACATAAGAATACCTATAGACAAAATTGATCTGAATCATTTAAAATTGAGATAGAGTGAAGGACAATAGACTTTAGGCTTTGGGGTAGACAAACATTTAAGGGCTTGGAGACATTTTATTTGAATCATTGAGATAGAGTGAAGGACAATAGAGTTTACTTTTGGGGTAGACAAACATTTAGGGGCTTGAAGACATTTTATTTGAATCACAAATCATTTTGGGTAAATATCACTTGAATGTCGTGTGAAGGTAAGGCGGTCGGTGGTCCATGTGACCCCACAATTGACTTGACTCTGCCCCATTATAAAGATTTTTTCTTCCTATTATACCCATACACGTTTTCTCGAGTGCGCACTATGAGATTCGAACCGCGTACCTTGTGGAATATGACCGTTTCAAAGCCAATCTAGAGGCGCTTCTTTATTTAGCGAGGAGACTATCCCGCCTTTGAAATTTTCAAGCACCAACTTTCTAGGTAATTATTATTATTTAATATTGGAAAATACGCGCTTACAATTATATTTTATTATATATTTCTTTGAGATTTGATGTTAATGGGAAAGGCATCCTAGACAAGGTAACTAAAAAATATATATTGTAGTTTAAGGTCAAACATTTTATGTGTAAATCCAAGTTTTTGGTTTAAGTGTATGTTTTTCAATTAGAGTTCAAATCGAAAGCTTGCATTTGAAAACTCATGCCAACCATTTCATACTTGTTTTCATCATTTGTTTTTGTCATTTTTTTAGAAGATAAGGACTTTGACATTGAATATAGGGGTTGTGATGGCTACATATACTTTATGTATATCAACTTTGATATATAATATTATAAATTCATTTTCATTATATAGATATAAATATATATAAGTGGTAGTGCTTTTCTTTAGATTAGATAGGTAAATAATATTATTCCTAGATATGAGCAATATTACATATAAATATGTAATAAAATATGGTTTTGTCAGTGTAATAAATATTATTTTGCATTTCTATAATCTTATATAAATTCTTTAATTCTCTTGAGATTTTTTAAATAATTAGCTTAAGATATGCGTCATCTGTCTAAATGGTATTTATTGACATGTGCAAGAGAAACATAATTGCTTATTTTCTTACACTTCACAGTAGTTAAAAAAAAAACTAATTTATTGATATATAATATTTATGTCGAGGTTTATATACAACTAGGGTATGTTAATCTATATGAAGCCTTTATATTAATAAATTTATCTACAAATTTTTTTAATATCATTAGTAAAAAAGTGTATTTTATTTTAGTTTACTAATAAAATAATGTTGTTTACATGTTGCAACTATAGATGCTACTAGGATATCCTTCTTGAGACACCTATTTTTGAATCAATTTGCCATATACAAGTGGATTAGACATCTTGAGAAAGATATCTCAACTTCTTTTACATAATTTTTTAATTTATTGAAACGAACTTTGATATATGCGTAATTTGATTTTGTTGCTATCAATAGATATAGTGGAAAAACAAGTCTCCTTCATTATAAGTTATTTTATTAGAATATTATACCAAAATAATATTTATTTAAAAATCTTTTTTAATAGGGTCATTGAAAAAATGTATGGAGATAATTTATAATTTTTATTAGGCTTTTCTTAAATTAAAATTTTATGGAATGATAAAAGATAACTTGGGGTAGTTGGGGCTTGTGATGTGCTCTCCTTCTGACATGTTTGCTATCTAGGTAGTTTCTTTTCTCAGGATTGAAGTCAAATAGTGAAGCAAGAGTCTTGGTGTTGCTCAAAGGTGTCAAGTTGGAAATTCTTTTGGGTTGCAACATTTAAAGGTTGAAGGGGATTCCCATGTGGTTATTAAGGGATGCCAAAGTAATGACATGAAATATTGAAAGTTCAAAAATAATTTGGAATCTAAGTGAAGATGAGAAAAAAAATTTAAGGTAAAAAAAAAAGAATATAAAGAGATACTTGAAGCACAATACCTTCACCTAGAATCTTTGATCACTCCTTGATGAGAAGAAATGGAATGCACCCTTGTTCCATTTGATTTACTCTTGTGATATTATAGTATGTGGATTGCTCAATGCTCTAGCATAGCCTTGATATGATTGCAAGATGAGATCTCAAAATGATAGCATGTAGGTATGATAGATTGATAAGTGATTCATTCATTAGGATTTGATGAAGGATGAGAGCCTCTAGATATAGAGTCTTGAAGAAGAAAAATCAATGAATCTAGGCAAGGAGTTAGTTATACATGTGAAGGGGACACTTGTCACATGATTGGAATTTTAGATTATGATCCATGTGAACAAGATGAAAGGATAGGATTAGATGGACAATGATAGATGATAAATGAAAATTAACTAATTATGCCAAAGGCATTCCCTATATGAAATAGATGACCCACTTTTTGAAATCAACGATTAAGAATTGAGGAGAATGATGCAATTAATCTCAACCATCCACAATTTTCTTGTCATTCTCTATTTTTATTTTCAAATGATTCAACAATTTAAAAAGTAATATTTTTATTTTAAAAACAAAGAAAAGAAAAAAATTTGATAAGATTGAAATGGAAAATAGAGCTATATATTTTATTAATGTTTCAATTCTAATAACTCTCTCTCTACTTATTGGCTTCGTTGGATGCTGGTATCATTGACCACAAGAAAAACCAGAAGAACCTTGTTCTTCATGTGGGGTTAATTCTCCTTATTTCTGATTATTGAAAAGCCTTTGAGGTGGTTAGACCTTTTTCGACTCCTAAGGATGTAAAAATTGATAAGGGTTATGATACCATTTCTGAGGAGGAAGTGGCTTGTAAGAATAGGAAGAAAAGGAGGTTGATTTTGCAGAAGGAGTCGGAGTCGGGGATGTGGATTTTGTGCCGGATTCCCTTGCTAAGTTACGGATGAGGATATGAGATCCCCTGCGCTGGGGAAGCGTAAAAAAAAGGGGCTGAGCCCTGACAAGGGTTATGAGACTAGCAGTGGCAATCTCATGGATGAAATGCTTAGCATAAGAAAAAAGGATGTGAAGGATTTGGTTGGGGAGGTGTCGTCTCCTCCCCCACCACTGGAAAATAGGGTTCTTTTTTTGTGGGGATAGTACGAGGAAGGTGGTGTGGTCAACTCTCGAGCTGGAAAGTCCTCTTAAAGGGGATGTCAGGAAAAATGTTGTGGGGTCTCTGAATGGTAAGGAAGTTGGGGTTTCTTCTGGTGGGCATCAGGTTGGGCACGCTGATGTGGAAACTCCCATGGTGGACCCGGAGAGGCAGATGAAGAGTATGGCAGTTGTGGCTAAGATCGTGGAGTCCATCCAAAAGATCAAATCTCTGATTATGACGCCGATTGTAGTTGAAAAAGGTAAGGGGATTGTTGTTGATACTGAGAAGGTTTTTTCCTTTCATGAGGAGGATGTCGAGGGTAAAGAGGTTTTTTATATTGGGAAAGATAATATTGTTGATGTCTTGGGAGTTGCTAAAGAGGGCTCTATTCTTTTTTTATAAGCTTTTTAAATGGATTTTCCATGAGATTAATATGACTAATGTGAAAGTGAGGGGTATTGCTAGTAAAAAGGAGCATTCCTTTGTTCAGGATCAAATCGATGATTTGATGAACTCTTTGAAGATTATGGTAGAGGAAACACTTCTGATGCAGCAAAATCTTGAAGGAAGAATCCTTAATCTAGAGAATCTCATGGAAAGGATTATTGCTAATATGGAGAAAGGTAAAGAGGGGAACAAAGCTGGCTTTAATGATGAATCTGTTGGTATGACGTCCCTTTTGGATAATGTTACTAAGGGTAAAGATGTTGCTAATGAAGATACTGATGGTAAGCTGATGGAAGGTGAGAAGCCTTTTGATAAGGGTGCGAGCTATGTTTTGATTAGGGAGGTAAAATCGGGTGGACCTGGGGTTCGAACCCATAACAAGACCAAGGTTCAGGTTGGTGCTACTAGTAGTGAGATGCTTGTTGTTGGGATGAAGGCGGTAAGAATGCGGCCTGTGACGCTGAAGTTGTAGATATCTTAAATAATATGTAATGTCGTTGGGTGGTTTCCTTCTTTTTGGTTGATAGTTTACTGTGGTCTTGTTGTGGGTGGGCTGTTTTGCTTATGATGTATTTTTCTCTCGTTAACAACTCCTTTTTGATGTAAAGGGTTTTGGGCCCCTTCAAAATCCATTTTTTTACCTTTAATCAAAACTTTCTCTATATTTATTTTTAAAATGATTTAACAATTTAAAAGTGGGTTTTTTGTTTTAAAATTAAAGAAAAGAAAAGAAGTTGATAATATTGAAATGAAAAATAGAATTGTATTTTATTAATATTTCAATTCTAATAAATTTAAAATTAGTTTTACTTTTTTATTTAATTATTTATTAACTTAATAATTTTATTATTTATTAATATTTGCATTTTGATATATTTTGACTTTACATTTAGTTTATTCTATTTTAATATTTAATTTAGACTTAAGTTTTAAATTTATTTTAATTATTTATGTCTTCTTATGAAATTATAAAAAATAATTAATAGTTATTAGAATTATTTTAATTAATAATTATTTGTCTTATTAAAATTTTAATTATTATAGAATAATTATTAATTTTTTTATTTTAATTTATATAATAAAATAAATTTAAAAATTAAAATCTAAATTAAAAGTTAGAGAGAGAAACTAACTTTTGATCAACCATTTTGTGACAACAATCCAAGGATAGCACACGTCCCTAGGGAGTTATGCTTAGGGTAGTATGTTGTTTGATCAAGGATATAATAATTCACCTTTAAGACCTCTTCAATGTATTCATTACACACTTAAGGAGAAAAATAGATAGAGATAAAAGAGAGAGGAAGAGAGAAGGGAGAGGGGGATATAGATCAGATATAGAGAGGCAAAGGGAGAAAAAAGAGGAAGGAAGGAAGATAGATATATATAGAGGTAGAGAGGGATATATATATATATATATATATATGTATATATTTGTCCCCCTCTTTATCTCTATGTTTCTCATTATCTCTAAATCTCTCTCCCCTATTTTTCTCTATATTTGTCTTCCCTTATATTATATATTTCTCTCTCCATGTATTTCTTCCTTACTCTTTTGATATCCCTATTTTCCTCTCCCTCTCCACCCCCCCTCTCTCTCTCTATATATATATATATACATCTTTCCCTCTTTATCTCTATCTTCATATGTCTCTCTCACTCACACACATACACTCCCTATTTCCCCCTCCCTATCTCTATCTCTATATATCTCACTCTCTCTTACATACACACTCCTTGTTTCTCCTTCCCTATATCTATCTCTATCTCCCCCATCTCTCTCCCTCTCTATCACTCGTATCTATCATCTCATTTATCTCTTACTCTTTTTCCATTTATCTCTATCTTCCTATCTCTCCCTCTTTCTATCCCCGCCCCTTACTCTCTCCCTCTCATTATCACTCCCTCTTTCTATATCTCTCTATCCCCTTATCTATCTCTTTATCTCTACCCTTCTCTCCCTTTCTCTTCCCATATATATCTCTCTTTCTCTTCTCATATATATATATCCCTTTCTCTATCTCTTCTCTCTGTATCTATTTGTCTACCTCTACTTCTCTCTTTTTTTATGTCTCCATATCTCTCTCCCTCTCCCCTCCCCCCCCTCTTTATATCTCCATAGATTTATATCTCTTTATCTCTATCTCATCATCTATATGTCACTACATATCTCTCTCCCCCTCTATATCTCTCTATCTATTCCTCTCTATCTCTCACTCTCTATCTCCCTATCTCCCTCTTTATCTCTCCCTCTCTCTATCTCTATCTCTCTATTTATTTGTCCCCTTTCTCTCTTGATTTATCTTCATATCTACCTCTATTTTCCTTTCTCCTCCTTTATCTATAGAAATGTATCCCTCTCTCTCTCCCCCCATTTCCCTCTTTTTATATCTCTATATCTCTATATTTTTACCTTTCTATCTCTATCTCTCCCTCTATATCTATCTTGTTATCTCTCCATCTCTCTCTACCCCTATGTCTCTCCTCTCTATTTCTCTTTATCTATCACTTCCTATATGTATCTTTATCTTTATATCTCTCCCTATCTCTCCATCTCTATATATGTGTCTTTCATCTATATCTATATCTATCCCTCTCTCCTCTCTCTTTCTCTCTCCCTATCCTTCTCTCCATACCCCTCTCCTTCTCCATATCCATCTCCAAATCCATTTCTATCTCTATATTCCTCTCTATCTCTATCTCTATCTCTATCTCCATCTCTATCTCCTTACCACCTCTCTCTCATGTGCTCTTCCCCTCTCTATATCTCCCTCTCTCTCCCAATTGAAAACATAACATGAATCTCTTGGTAATGAAGCCTGATTATCTTCCCAATTTAGAGGTTTTGTTTCAATCATGTTTGGATATTTGTAAGTGGACGCATACTTGATTTGAAGCTATCACTTCTCTATTGAGACCTTTGTTGCATAAACAATATCATTTTATAAATAGACTGCCAATTGGCCTCACATACTATGAAAATATATGCAAAAAATAGACCAAATGTTTTCCTAATTGACCTTCCATACTTTTTGACGTACCCATTGTACACCAATGTGTGATTGCTAGTAAATAAAATATTTATTTAATTAAAGGATTATGATCATGGATGGGAAATGATAAGAATAATTAAATAAAATAAAAAATATTTATTCAATTAATGGCATAGGATAGGATAAAATTAGGTGTGGCTGGATAAGGTCAAATTTTAGGTGTGTATATTTTCCCCTCTTTGATATGATGTCATCGAGTGATGTTGTATCAAATAAGATTAAAAAATAGTGGACGCGAGAGGAAAAAGATGAAAGACATGATGCCCTAGCCAATGGGAGAATGAGAGAGGATGAAGAAGGAAGTATTAGGATGAAGAGGGAAATATTGATGATTAGGTGATGGGATGCTCCCTTGAGAGGACATGTTGATTATGAGAACATGGGTATGCTCTCAAAATGGAAGGGAATGATGAGGGATTTGGAAGATGAAAGGGGATGAAAGAAGATGAAAAATAAGTGAAATTTGATGTATGATAGATAGGTTAAATGCTAGTATGTATTGAGGAATCCTAAGATTTGATATATCAAAGATAATTATGCACCGAGGTATGAGGAAATAGGGTGACAAGATAATATTTGCATGGAATTGACACTCAAACAATGATAAGCACAAAACAAAAGATAAAGATGATGCCCCACTATACACCAATTATGACACACCAAGATATAGATACATCTAGGTGGTCATAAATAGGTGTAGTCATGGGTGAAAAGATAATGCTTAAAGATCAAAAGATAAATTAAAACAAAAGACTCACTAAAAAAAATGTCAAGATGCTAGAATATATATCATTTTGAACACATAAAAATACTGAGAGGAGGGTGAAACAATATTATATAAAATATCAAACCCTTTATAATAGATAAATACTTCAAACTTTATTGCATAAACAAAAACTTGAAAGATGAAGACAATGCACAACACAACACAACACTAGATATACACGGAAAACCCCACAAGGGAAAAGCCATGATGAGAAAAGCTGCTATGAGCTATTGTCCTAACCCAACCTCACAAGATGAACAACATTTACAACTTTTTTTTAAGGCTACAACCCAAGAAAGCTACAACTCCCCGATTACAGTTTTTAGGGTCACTCCCAAGGAAGCTACAAATCCTTGATTCACTTTGTTTTAGGACTAAAACCTAAGGAAGCTATAACTCCCCAAACTAAGCATACACTCAGGAAATATTATAGAATGGAAATCCTTCCACTATCTAAAATTGATAATTAAGCTCACACCTTTTGATTTTTCCAATTTTGCTTTGCCACTTATCTTTTGATGATTGCAATTCTGCTTTGTCACTTCTTCAAATGTCTTTTTCAGCTATCTACTAGATCAGTGATTTCAACAATCAAGAAGTCTTGCCTTTGTCTCACTACCTCCAACAAATAATTAAGCACACTTCTTCACTTCCCATATGTTACAAAGATATGATCAAGATGAAACTTTATAGGATCTACCACTTCTACTCTTTTTCTTTCAATTGATTACACAATTTTCATAATGCATCATACTCATTCATCAACTTATATCAAATATGTTTACAATTTATACATGATATTACATTGATTATATCTCACATGTCGACCTACAAAAATATTACATCTCCAAGTCGTCCAAGGATAAACAAACAATATGAAACAGGTAGAGGGAAAGACCCAAAAGACTACACACAACACCAAGAAGAGGAACATGCCTTGTGGATTCCAACACATGCTTAACCTATTCCTAAACTTTCTTCACACCTTTGATCTTTAGTAGAAACCATCATCACACTTCACAAATTCAAATTAGGTCAGCCATAAGCAAGAAAACATGTAACTTGTAGTATGTCAGCGCCCTCACATCATTGGAGGTACACATTAATGATAAATAATTAATTGCATCTCTTTTAGATGAATCAGAATAACGCATACAACACCTTCAAAAACTTTATAATATTTTCTCACACTTGAACTTGTGGCACACATCATCAACATACCTTAGTTGGCCTCAACAAAACATAAACCAACAAAAAATTCATTCTAGACCACAAATTGTATTGGAGAAGCCAAAAAACACTTTGTGGAGCATCACATGATATTTAGGAACATCCCCATTCATCCCTTTCACCACTTCATGTAACAAAATTTTGGTGCAAGACAACATATAATGAAACAATTCACTATACAAAACAAACTTATACTGTGTTACTAGTAACTTTTAATATGAAAGGATTATTGATGTGAAACTTGGGATATAACACCTTCACATATCTATGAACTTAAAATTTGATCCACACAACCATATCTATAAATGTAGAGAAATGTAGAGCCAATCTTTACACCTCTAAGAACATCCTTATAGAATCAAAATAGACTTAAGTCTATCACTATCAATTGCACCTTTTCAATAACTCAAATGATTTGAAACTTGGATCACACATGCATTGATACACCCTGAAGCTAACTTCCAAAGCTAACCTCCAAATTGTAGGAGAAAAACATCATCAACGCAGAAATACAAAGTATCTCTGTAGAGACTTTGGAAACCATCTAGCTAGATTGCAACATACTTCAATGAACTTTTGACATCAATGAAAACCAAACTGCAACATTCTCCCCTATTGTAATTGATGGAAAAACCATCCTTACACCACCTTGGTGTACAATCTCTCCCCCTCAATCTCCACCCCTTTGAAATAAAGGGTAAAGGGAAAAAGGACTCTCCTTTTTGACAATCTCTCCTTCTTGAAACAAATACCACTACCTACTCCCCCTGAGAGGTAGCCCCCATTAGTCCAAGAATAAAGATACGAATTGAATTACTCCCCCTAGATAGATGCACCGACTAAGAATCTAGTAAGAAGGATTGGAAATTACCCCTAACTTCTACTTGAGATATTCAAATATATCCTTTGCAAGTGCCTTTGTGAAAATTTCTGCAACCTGATCCTTTGTAGATACATACTCCAACTTCACTTCTTTATCTGTAACCTTCTCTCTCAAAAAGTGATACCTGATTGATATGTGCTTGGTTCTAGAATGCATCACCAGATTCTTTGAAATATTGACAGTGCATGTATTATCACATAGAATAGGAATGGGATCATCATACTTTATCTTGATTTCCTTCAATATTTTCTTCATCCATAATACTTGAGTACAACAAGATGCTATAATAATATACTCTACTTAGATACTGTTGACAAAGATATTGAATCTTGCTTCTTACTATGTGTAATGGAGTGAATTTGCACCCCTCACAAATTCCCCATTTACATCCCCTACCTTAGAAAAATTAAACCCAACAATGCTTTTCCACTTCATCCACTCACTTCGCACCCACTTGGCGGTTGTTTGTAGTGTCCATGGGGGAATTTTTGTAGGGACACTAGCATGATGTGCGGACATCTACATGGTGTGTTTTCATCCTAACAAGATTGCTGCCTTTGGAATTTGCAGAGGCATTACACTTCTTCATCGATGATGAAGAGTAAAGCCCTTGCACTCTTGAGTGACCTCAAATGAATCTTTTGGGATTCTATCCATGCTAAAAATATCTCATTCTTCATTCCTTTAGGCTTCTTCAATCTTATAAAAAACTCTACATAATGCTTGACCATTGTACATTCCACTTTTCACAACATTCTCTATTTTTGAAGCTCAAAGATATCACTCCACTATTTTTTCTTCTCACATTGTTGCGACAATGGTGGCACCCATAGGATTGTGTTCTTGCATCTCCCTTCACGTGCTTGAGGGCACCTTGTTTGGAAGGTGATATCCATAATATTTAGCATTGGAATTTGATTTTTGTAGCATAGTGTTGTTACCATTGCTTGGTAGTACTTTCTTTCATTATGTTCTTTATCATAATTTCTTTCTATCTTGGCTATTCTGGTTGTCCATGGAGATGGGAACATCAAAATGGGGGTTCGACTACGACAAGCCCCGAAATAGCCCCAATATTTTTCCCTATTCTACTATATCTAAGTGATAAAATTTGTGTGGATCTTGTGAGAGGTTGGAATTCTCGTAAGTTGCATTTCTACCACCTTTCTTCTCATCAACTTTTATTTCCTAAGTTAAAGTATTCTTCTTGTTACTTTCAATAGTTTAGCTATTCCTCATTTTTTCGCCATTACTATTTTTATTAGGTAGTTAGTTAATTCCCCACTAGTCTTAATTGTCTTATTTACTTTCTATCCGTACGGAATCCAACACTCCACTGGGATGCCAACACATCACGCCATCCTCCATGTTTCGCGTTGGGGTCCTCTAGTAGAGAGTTGTCTAGGTCACAGTTTTGGATCAAGAATTCACTCATTTGGTTCTCTGAAACTCTTGGGTTGACAAAAGGATAGTGGTAGATCAATTTCCCTTCCTTTTCACCCTCTTATAAAATTAAACTTGCCTTAAACAATCCTTAGTGTGAGGTAGATCAAGGCAGCCAATCATTCTAGACCCTCCCATGACCTGGGGTCCTGAGAATTTTGTCCCCCTCCTATACATTTTGGTGAACCTGATGTGGACCTTGTGATATCTATTTCTTTGTGTTGAGGTTCTCTTCCTCATGTTTGCATATTTTTTGAGTTTGCATGTTGTGAAGATTTATGAGCTTCACAACTTAGTATATAACCTCCAAGTACATAGTTAGAAGGAGTGCACAACATTGACACTTAGGAATGGACTTTATGAGGGTCACTTTGGCTCTTGCCTCTTAAGAGATGGTAACGATGGTAGAGATGAGTTACTTTGATGAAACCACTTGTGCCCCTACACCTCTTGCTTCCCCCTCACCTTCACCTCTGGAGGAGAGTGAAGCCATCCCTATTCCTATAGAGCATCTCATGGCTCTAGATAGGAGGCTATTGGACCTTGAAAATCACTTAGAGAAATATCAAAGCATGGCTAGGCTCGTAAGGGTTGCTAATGAGATCAAATATATGTTAGGAAAGTATTAGACAATCATATAATTTCTCCTTATCCTTACCAATTTAGTGCAAGCATGCATCCCCTCTTACTACCCTCGATTAAGCATTACCCAAGGTTATGAGCACGACACCTATGAAAGATAGATTAGCGTCTCGATGCCCATGACGTCGATATGCATGGCTGAAACAGGCCCTTATGTTAACGTCTCTACTCTTGATCCACCCCTACTGTCAAAGAAAGTAGGATACCTCTAGGATTTTAGTTTCTTCCTCATGGGGGCAACCCTACCTTTGGTAGTAGAATCTCTAGTGGAATGGGGGCTAGTGGTTTTGGTATCTCTAGCAGTGGCTCCAGTGGTGGTCATGGTGGTGGCTCTAGTGGTGGCTATGGTGGTGGCTCTAGTGGAGGCAACACTAGTGGCCTTAGCAGTGGTTTCGACAGTGGTCACAGTGGTGGTTCTGGAGGTGGTTCTAGTGGTGGTGTTTCTAAGGGATGCTCCACTAGTCTTTTGTCATCTTTTGACCCTATCTTGAATTATCTCTTACAAAATATGGGTCAAATGCAAAACTAGTTGGAAAATCTATCTCAAGCCTCTGCCTAACCCATCTTTCAGCCCTTCTTCCAACATAGCCCTTTTTCAGTGATGATTTTGAACACTCCATTACCTTAGGAGATGGAAATTACTAATTTTGAGAACTATGGTGGTAAGGAAGACCCTCAAACACATGTGTCAACTTTTAATGCAATGTGTAGAAAATTATTTCACCACAATGCTCTGATGGAAAAAATATTTCCTTGATCTCTCAAGGATACAACAATAGAGTAGTACTGTTCATTTCCTGATAACTCTATATTCTTATTCGACCAAATTGTGAATAGTTTCTCTGATAGTTCTAGGCTAACATCAGTCTAAATATGACCTTCTTAGATCTCGTCTGATGTAAGTAGGGAGAGAACGAGAAGGTCACTAATTTCATTGCTTGGTAACAACCACTCTTCTCTCAACTCTCATACTCGCTACCTAACTTGGATGTACAAAAGGTGTTCATAGGCAACCTGCAGTGATCTTGACAGGAGAAGTTCACCTTGATGAAGTATCCTTCTTTCACACATTTGTGTGCATAATATTAGGAGTATCAACAAATGGTTGTTCAGTTTGGGGGATCTTCCTCATGCTCTCATCCCAAAGGAATATCTATACTATCAATTTGAGGAAAAGGAAAATCTATTGCAAATGTAGTTATTGCATCTAATGATAGAGGCCTCAAGTGCAACAAATAGTTTTCAAAATTATCGGAATCTTATTCTTCTATTCTAAAGAATTTGTTGAAGGATACAATTATAACATTAGAAAATCCTCGACCTCTCAGAGAGCCTTATCCTGACTGCTATGATGGAAATATGTTATTCTAGTACCATCATTCCCACGAGCATGATACCGAACATTGTATGCACCCGCATCATGAGATATAGGATCACATCTACAATTGTACCATCTGCATCGATGGTAAAAATCAGAATACAAATAAGATAGTGGCAAAGGTGAATAGTGAGTTACATATTTATATGGACCTATTTACGTCTCACTCTACAAACTTAATTGTTGATCCTTTTGGTGCTTCTTCTTAGACCTCAGTATATATAAATCTGGTCTTGTTTAATCCTAGTCCTCCCCCTCAACCCGTGATTGGTGTGCCAGATGTGACTTTCACATCAAAATATTTACCCATGAACAACAAATCCTCTCCTCTATATATTCCTTCTCACCTCAATGGAAACATTGTGATAGGAGTCCTTGTGGACTTCGTGAGCAGTGTGAATGTTATTACGAAAGAGACTCTTTTGTTGAATTCTTTACAAAGGGAGGAGTATGAGAAGATGAACACTACTATATGTACTCATGATGGCCTCTCTCTCTCTGTATGTCTCCATAACCCTTTCCATCCTAGTGGGACCAAGGGTTATGGATATTACTTTCGATGTCATCCCAAAATTTGATCTGTTTAGGGTGAAGCTAGGCATCCCTTGGCTAGCTTCCATGAACAAAATTGATTTTGTAATTGATAAATATCTAAAATTATCTCACAAAGGTGTCGTGCATGTCATGCATGACATTGGGTATCAACTATTGGTATCACATGGGGGGTATTTGTTGGACCATTTTTGGCCCTCCCCAGTTGGTCCACTTCCGCCAAGGATGGACCTGCTTTATGGGAACTATGTTAAGTACAATACTTGGGGAAAGGTGTAGCCAAAAATGACTCACCTTGTAGCACACTAGCTAGCTACCTCTGTCTCAAAAGGGGAATGGAAATCCTGCCCATGTTCGGGACCCTTCTTCTTCATCTTTTGTTGTTCCACATGTTGCTTCCTCATGCCTTGTTATGATTCCTTCGACTTCCATCCCTATGTGTCTATTGGGGAGTCTAATGGTTCATGATTGGCGGAAGGCCAAGCATCAAGTGTTTGAACTTCCTGTCTTACCTATAGTGCCTCATCTTGTCTTGTATGGTAAGGGGAAGGTTCCCCATGGAGAATATTCTATGTCTTGGCCTCCATGGCCTTCTACTACTCCTACCTCTAAGGTAGTGAATGGGAAGAGGCTTGTCACTGAGGCACTCAATTTTTCTCCCTCGTTTTTCATTGTATCTACTCCATCTCTTCCTCTTGTTCTTGTCCAGGAATGACTCCCTCTATTAGAAACAACTGTGATGGATACTCCGATGGATTAATAGGAGTATTTTGTCCCTTCTCAGGCTACAACCTTTAGCACCTAGAGCCATAGAAACTGCCTTGCATGTGAGCGCAAGTGTCAAAGGGAGGCTCTGGCCACTGAGTAGGTCACCTTGCAAAATAAGGAAATTGAGCCAATAGCTCCTGCTTTGGCATATTTTATTGTGTGTTCCCCTTCCACCCCTTCTACTTTAGTTCCATCCGCCTCAATCTTGATTTTGTCTCCCCCTACGAGCGTGAACGATCCTCACTCAAAGAGTGTGTAGGTATTCATTGCTCCTTCAAAAAATCCTCCCCTTCTGATGTCCCTTCTAGATGTCCCACCTTTTTTAAAACTTGCGGACATGCCGAATACCTTGGTGGTGCCCTTCACAATTTTCTCCTCTTCCTCCTTGCCCTTTGCTTAATTTATGGGGATCTCACATCCTTCGATGAAGCGAAAGTTGTAGGATGACCTCACTTCTAATGGGGGTTAGATGGAGGGTTCACCTTATTTGGAGGTTGGTTCTATGTTGGCTTGCACCATCCTAATGATGGAGGTAGCCCTGGCATCCCCAGAGTTTTTCACTGCCCCTAATTATTTTGGTGAGGCTAGTAGTGGATCTTGGGTGCCTCCTCCATCACTCATTGAGTTGATGCATGAAACTCCTATAAAGTGTATGTTCAACTCTGTAGACAATGTCTTGGCTCTATTGGAAATTTTTGTAAGATCGTTGATGTTTACCTCAAAAGAACTGAGTGGAGAAGACCTTGACGGGTCCTCTTCCCTAGCTCATTTTGCAGGAGAGTAAGAGGGTACCCCCTTGATATTCTATCCTTCCAGGCTCGTTCCCCCTCCCCTTATGATGATCTAGACTAGGAGAATGATGACCTCTTGGTTGGTGAGGACTAGGGGATGCCTCTTCTTTATCTATAGATTAGATTTTGTGTGTGTGTTGTGTTCCCTCATGCTTGTTTTATGTGTTCTTGGAGGACCCTTGTCACCCTCATTGGTGCTTGGATATAGGAGTGTTTTTTGTGTTGTAAAAATTCTTTTATTTGTCACATCATTCTTCTCTTTGTTGTGCTTTGATTTTTGAAAATTGGGGACAATGCAAAGTGTTGGGGACATTTAGGCTTCCCTTACATGTTGATCCAATTTTTTATTTTCATTTTGTTTTCAAGTACCTTTCTTCACATGGTCTAATATTGATGATAGTTCATTTATATATTATTATACTTATTTACCTATATTTATGAGTAGCTTTGACCCCAAAATATTAGATCCCCCTATCTCTTGTTTGTTATGTCATTGTTTCTCTTTTATTTTTCTCTTTCTCTCTTCTTTGCTTGCTTTGTGATGTTGTGGTGCTTATTTGTTGTCCCTCATGTGTGCAACAATATTACCACTGTTACATCTTGTCATGTTCCACAGGCCGCAACATCACTTTCATTCTTGCTTTTCTCTCCTTAGTATGTCATGTGCCTCTGAGTTTAGCACACACCGTCCTAAGGGGGGGCTATCATACTACTCTGATTTTTAAAGGATGCATTCGTTGGCCAACAAATATCCTCTTGAAAATCTCTAAGTTTTTTCAAATGTTTTTCAAAAATTGCATTCTTCAACACAGGTCCCTAGATGTATTTTTCTTTCATCTCAGATTCATAAGGTAGAATCTGGGCTTGCCCTTGTGAGGGGGCATTCTTTCTTCTAAATTACTTGATAAAAAAATCTTTCAGAAAGAATCCTTGATGCTAGAATCATTGGTGAAAAATGTTGTTTCTTTTAAAAAATGTTATCACTTTCAAACTAAGTGTCCCTTGAGTGGGCCCCTTTATCTTTTGAAGGGTTCCCGAGGGACCCCTTTGAGAGCTCTTCCTTCAATTTTTGACTATCTACATGATTGTATGCTTGTCTACCTACACAACTTCATTTTTACACCTAAAATGTTTTGTCTATGGATTAACATTTTTCTTTGTAGGTGCACTTGTGAAATTGCTTTTCAATCAGACTCTACAAAGCCTCTCGCATCCGGATTCCTTCAGGATTGAGTACCTGGGGGTGTCTCCTTTGCAAGTTCGAGGACCTATGAAGTACTTACATCCTACGAGATCTCTTTATTCAAATCTGTAAGTCTGTGGACATATAAATCCTCTTTGTTCACCATTTGTAGGCATTCATATTTGCAACATATGTGTGTTCAACTCTCCTTGGGTTCGAGGACCTGTGGAGCCAACTTCTCTTCCCGTGCTTTTGGGTGGGTCATATTTCAGTCTACTTCCTCAATGGTTTAGGTATACTCTCTTTGAACTCTTTTGATCTACTTTACCTCGCATCTAGTAGCACATATGCTTGTTAAAAGTGGGGGAAAAATGTAATTGAGTGAATTTTCACACCTCACAAATTCCCCATTTACATCCCCTACCTTAGAAAAATTAAACTCGATGATGCTTTTCCACTTCATCAACTCGCTTCCCACCCACTTGGAGGCTGTCTATAGTGTCAATGGGGGATTTTTCATTGAGGATGCTAACGTGACACACTTCCATCTTGACATGATTCCCACTGCTGGAATCAGCAAAGGCATTACATTTCTCCACTGACGATGAAGAGTAACACCCCTACACCCTTGATTGACCTTGAACAAGTCTTTTGGGATTCTATCCATGCTAAAAGATATCATTCTTCATTCCTTCAGGCTTCTTCAATATTCTACACAAATCTACACACCACTTCAACATTACACACTCCACTTTTCACTCTACTAGTTTTTCTTCTCATGTTGTTGTGACAAATATGGCACTCATAGGCTTGTGAGCTCACATCTCCCTTCATGTTCTTGAGGGCACCTTGTTTGGGAGGTGATATCCATCTTATTTAGCATTGTAATTTAATTTTGGTAGCATAGTGTTATTACCATTTCTTGGTAGTACTTTCTTTCATTACATTCTTTATCATAATTTATTTCTATTGTTGCTATTCTAGCTTTCAATGGAGGTGGTACATTGAAACAAACGTTTGACTACAGTAAGCCTTGAAAAAACCCCAACATTTTTCCCTGTTTTACTATGTGTAGGTGATCATGTTCGTGTGGAGCTTGCATGAGGCTTGACTACTTGTAAGTTACATTTCTACCACCTTTCTTTGCATAATATTTTATCTCCTAAGTTAATGTATTCTTCTTGTTACTTTTAGTAGTTTAGCTATTCCTTGTTTTTCGTCATTAATATTTTTATCAAGTAGTTAGTTAATTCCTTGCTAGGCTTAACTATCCTACGTACTTTCTATCTGTAGAGAAGCCAAATCTTGATTGGGATTCTAGTGCACCGTGTTGTTGTTCATCTTCCACATTGGGGTCCTCTAGCAGAGAGTGATCTCTAGGTCATAGTTTTGGCTCAAAAATTGTCTCACATAGCTCCTTGAAACTCTCAGGTTGATAGAAGGATAGTGGCAGATCAATTTCCCTTCCTTTTCACCATCCTAGAACATTAAAATTTCCTTAAAAAATCCTTAGCATGAGGTAGATAATGTTAGATAATCATTCTAGACCCTCCCATGACCTTGGGTCCTAAGCGTTCGGTCCCCCTCCTCTACACTATGCCATGAAACCAACCTATTTCCTAAAAAGAAAGGACCACCACTAGTACTCCTTCTATCATCAACACAACCAACCCAATCAAAATCAGTGTATGCACTCAAATGAAATTCATTACCTTTTAGATACTATAATCCATAATCTAGAGTTCTTTTCAGATATCTAAAGATCCTCTTGACTACCATCACATGAGTTTCTTTAGGATTATATTAAAATATTGCAACCAAACATAGTGCATGCATAATATTACGTCTTGAAGTAGTTAAGTACAACAAAATTCCAATCATAGATCTATATAGAGTCTAATAATATAGGGGAGACTCATCATCTTTTCTCAAATGACAACCAATTACCATAGGAGTACTCACTAGTTTTTAATCTTCCATACCAAACTTTTTCAACATCTCCCTGACATAATTTTCTTAATAAATAAAGATACCATATATAGCCAAGCAATTTGAAGACCAAGAAAGAAGGATAACTTGCCTATCATAGACATTGCAAATTCCTTTTGCATTTATTCAACAAAATTCTTACATATTTCATTATTTCCACCAAAGATTATATCATCAACATATACAAAAACTATCAAAATTATTTCATCCTCAATCTTGAAGTATAGATTACTATCTGAGGTACCTTTCTTTAAACCTTACTGAAGCAAGTACTTGTCCAACCTAGCATACCAAGTGATAGGTTTTCATTAGGTCCCATTACTTTAGAAGATAAAATTTAGTATATCGATCATATAGTGTCCAAGGCTATTTGCAATAGAAGGTGACTTGACTATCTCTTTTAGATTTTCTGTATATTTTTTTTAGATCAATTGAACTTAATTTTAACCTAAAGCCATTTAACTAGTTAACCGGAAAGCAATTTATCTAAAAAGATGAAAATTATTGAAACTAGGAAGCATAAGACAATTAATCTAGAAAACATGATAAATAAACCATAAAACATAGAAATAACTAAACTAAGAAGCATATAAAATACATAAGTATTAAAACTCGTAAATAACGTATGAAACATCTAAGTAATATCAATAACAACTTTAATCATTAACAAAAATTAACTATGAAATCGAAAGACAATAGGTGCTCTAGAGCTTCAGACTCTTATGATGACAAACTTAATTATTATCCATGCAATAAAAATGACAAAATTCTTTAAAAAGTACTCATCTATTTAATCTATCACCCCTTGAGTGGCCAACTCGTGGGTCCCTACGTTCTCAGGTCACATGCACAATGTAATCAAAAGCTTCTCCATTAATGACAATCTTCATCCATAATTTCAACAACTTAGAGATTGATATGCAATACTTTCTTTATTCATATATATTCAAAAAGCATGTCGACAACATAATAATACTATTTTGTGTGTCTCTTTTACTTCTAGAGATTACATATATTTATAAAAATAACCTCTAACTAAATCCTATATTTCAGATGGTTTTAGATTACCATTGAAAAAGTTTGTAACAGATTTTAAACTAAATTTATGTCTATCATGGTCTCAAATTGGCTCAAAGCCATGGGTTTAGGAAGGTTTGGGTGGAGGGTGATTCTATGAATATTATTAACAATTTGAAATTGGCCTCTCCTCGATCTTGGACCATTGAAGCCTTGATTAAGGACTCTATTGAAATTATCAACTCTTTGGATAATGTTTACATCTCCCATATTTTGAGAGAGGGAAATAAGTTAGCTGATTTTTTCACTAACTTTGGTGTTAGAGAACATAAGGAATGAAGTTTTAATGATTCCGTTCCTTTTTAAGTGACGAAAATTATCATTAATGAGTGCTAATATCTGGCTAATCCTTGTTGGCTTTGTGAGATGCATATCCTTAGTCACGTGGGTGAATGAATTGAAGGAGGATGTTAAAGATTTGAGTTTGAAGGATGGCTTTCACAAGGTTCAAAGCTACATCTCATTATTTCTTATCTGTCCTTCAGCGAGCTTCGTAGGGATTCTGGGTGTTTTTTGTTTTAGCTTCTGGAGTCTTCTATTTTGTATTATCGCTCTAGGTGGTGTGTGTATCAATTTCAGTTGGTTTTGGCTGTGTTTTGTGCTTAAGATTGCGATGGGTGGGGACAAAAATCATGCTGAGCCTAAGTCCTATGATACTGTCAAGCAGAGGAAGGAGGTTTGGGAGATCTTATACAAGGGGGGCTTAACCATTTATATGGAGAAGCTGCATGGCTTCAATGCGTAGGTCACTGAGATGGTTGCTAAAGGGTAGAATGAGAGAACCCTGAATTTGGGAGGCAAAGAAGTCATTGTGGATGAAGAATTCATAGCCCAAATTACTGGTTTGGCTATACAGGTTATGAAGGTTTTAGAGACAAGAAAGACTCGTACGATAGGATGTCGATTTTCTTCAAAGGTAATGAGGTTGTTGATCTGAAGAAGGTGAAAAGTGGTGGCTGGTATAAGAACTCTTTGAAAGCACTCTGGTGTGATGTCACAAAATAAATTATGAGGTATGTTACCTTGGAAGGAAGGTATACTATGATTAATAACTACCATTTCCTTTTTCTTAAGCATTTTAGGCATAAGAAATGGGTTTCATTTCCCTATTATTTGTTGATTTTGTTGGATACGGGGATTAAGGATCATAAGAAAAACCCTAGGAACTCTATTTTTCATGTGGGGTTAATTTTTCTAATTTATGAACATGTCAAAGCACATGAGTTGCACAAATCTCTCATGTCCCCAAAGGAAAATGTTGGCAAAGCCCGAGAGGGTTATGAGACAGACTCGGGTGAGGAAAGGGTTAGTAGAAAAGCCAAGAGGAGGAGGCTTATTTTGAACAAGGAGTTTGAGTTTGATAAGGATGATGATGCTGACTATGTCTCATAATCCTATGCCTCTTTCGAGGAGGGTCCCTCTTCCCCTATTTCGGGTAAAACTAGGAATAGAAAGTTGGATGATAAAGAGGGTTATACTACTTGCAGTGATGATGTGGTTGTGGCGACTCTCCATAAAAGTGCTAAGGACAAGAATGAACTGTATGGGGAAGCTTCCTCTCCTCCCCCTAAAATAAAACATGTGAAGGAAACTGAAGTGGGGAGCCGGAAGAGCAGGGAGCTAAGAAATCCAGTCAAATCTTGGAGAAGGGTTTACCTCTATCCCTTGTTGGTGGTATCTATGGTGAAGCCTCTCTGAATGCTGACACTTGGTTAATGCAAGGGAAGGATAGAGCTATGGATGGTGTTCATGCTGGGGTTTTTAATAAAGTAGATGGGGATAGGGAGTTGAAAACAAAGACTATTGCAAAGGATCTTTCCTGCTCCATTCGCAAGTTGAAGTCTCTTGTCCCTGCTGGTAAAGGTAAGGCTATTTTTGATGATAAGATTCAGGTTATTTCTTCTAATGAGGATGCTATTGTGGATGATCAGGTTGAAATTTTTGATAGGGAGGACTTGTCTAATGTTTTGGGTTGGGCTTGAGAGACTGCTAATCTGCAATTTAAACTTTTTAAATGGTTTTTCATAAAATTAATAGGATTAATGTTAGAATTAGAGGTGTGGCTTGTAAGACTGAGGAGCCTACTATTCAAAGCCAAATTGAAAATCTAATGGAGTCTCTTAATATTGTAGCTAATACTGTGGCAGAGGAAACCATCAATTCGAAATAGAATTTGGAAGGCATAATCTTATCCATCGAGGATAAAATTGATAAAATTTGGAAAGTGGTGATGAAGAGTGGTGAGGCGTCTAAGCATATGGGCACTTCAGATTTTCTCATGATGATTTCTCCTTTGATTATTGCTAAAAAGAGAAAAGAGACTATGCTTGCTGATGGTACTATTGCTAAGGGTAAGTTGCTAGATGTGGGATGTGCTGGTGAGAAGGATATTGCTAAAGGTAGTGTTTTGAATGATGAGGTAAAAACTAGTGGGCCGAGGGTCAAAACTAGAAACAAAATGAAAGCTCAGGTCGAGGCCTCTAGTAGGGAGGTGTCTGATACCGTGGACAATACGCAGAAGATGGCTACTACTGATATGGAAGATGTTGAGATCCTAAAGAATATGTAGTGTTGTTGGCTGGCTTCCTTCTTTTTGGCTATTTTTTGGTTGTTGTTTTGCTGTCGTTGGTTTAATTGCTGTGTAATGTTGTTTTATTTTTTATTAGTTGTGCTCTTTTGTAAAGGGTTTCGGGCCCCTTCAAAACTCAGTTTTTTACCTCTAATTAAAACTTTATGTCTTTAAATTCCCATTACATAAATATTAACAATGCTTAAGTTGAGCCATGAAGTATTTTAAACTTTAAAGCATAACGAAAATTCAGCTTAGAAGAAATTATGATTTTGGTCCATCATCTTCAAGTTCAGGAGCATGTTCCTAGTGCATGTCTTTAACCTGTTATGGAGCTCATGCTGGTTGAATGCATTTGATTGCTGTATTAATGACCGATTATTATCCTACAAAATACTTTAAACTACCTGTTAAATCTGCATTGGCAAGATACTTCAATAAATCACAAGAAATAAAGTTTATACTATTTTTCTCAAAAGATAAGTAATTATTATGCCTAAAGTTTAGTTAATTGGCAGAGAATAAGTATTTTGCATATATGAGGAAGGGTTTTATTACATTATCATGATGAGGTTATTTTTACCTCATCACTTCCTCCCCTTCTTAATTTTTGGCAGGTCCTCCTGCCCTCTATTGTGACCCTTGCCCTTCTCTATTCAATTCTTCATATTTATCATTGATATCATACAGATCATCTGTTGCCTTATCAAACTATTCAGGTGTGTGTAGGAAGCCTTGATGATAAGTAACCTTTCTTCTCCACATGTTGAAGACTCCATTATCCTGATCTGTATTAATATGAAAGGCAGGTGGTGGAAAGAGCAATAGGGGAGGTCTATACCTCATCCCTATCCAATTTGTTCTAAGGTCTTTCAAGATTTTGGCCAAGGTATTTGCTCTTCTTAAGTACCATTTGATGTTAAGAGGGGAGATCAATTCTCTTTATTTTTAAGTATACTGGTAGTGGAGTGTATCTCTCTTCACAAGCATGCCAAGCCTTACCAATCAGTTTTTTCCCTTGTTATATGAAATGATTGTAAAAAATTTAGAGGTTATCATTATATTTTTGATTCATAGTTTCTTTTTTTTTAACAACCAAAAAGTGTGCTTTGAAAGCTGTAGGTTTCCTATTGGGGGATCTCATCTGAAGAACCACATTCTTCTCTTCTTGAGAGTATTCTCTAGTGCATTCTTTCCAATGAACTTGATTACGCATGGTAGATAACAAAGATCTCAATTACAATTCTCCAACAAAAAGGTTAATAAAGAAATCAGTATGTGTTTCCATCAGTAAATTGTGAACAAAGAATTCACATAACATATCAATCTACTCAGGAGTTGACTCTAAAAATACTTTAACAAATTCACGATCATCAGGGTCATGTGGTTGGTCATGATAAATTCTTAGAAATTTCCATCTTAACAATTGTTCATTTAAAAACATAGAATATAGCCTTGATGGTCTCCTACATGCTAGTAGAAATTCTCCTATTTGGCATGCATCTTGTTTTACCCTATAGACCCTATCAAATGTCTCTTTCAAGAGTACCAACTCCTTTTTCAACCTGATATTCTCAATCTTAGCATTCTTCAAGAAATAACACCATTCCATCCACTTCATTAATAATGGGGGAATTCGAACTTGGAACAATTCAGTTACAGTTGGTTCAATTTGATTTCCCTTTGATTCCATTATTGGTTTATTGATGCTTTGTTGTAAATCCTCTTCTAGTTCCACAATCTTATTGAGAGAAACATTTAATTCTTCATTTTGTCTATTCTTTTCCTCTTCAAAATCTTGAAAAACCTATATGAAATTATTTTTCAAACTTTCATTTTGTTTGTCCTTATTAGACAGATTATTATTATATGTATTATTCTCTTGATTCAATCTCTGAATTTGTTTTTGCAATTCATTAATAGATGTATTCTTCTCTTCTATTTGCAATGTTAGATTTTGAATCTCCTGATCTCTTTTTCCTATTACAACAATGTGTACTGCTATTTCCTCTTGTTGTTGTACAACATGTTCTTCATTTTTCTACAATTGATTTCTTAACTCATCAATTTCCAATTTCAAATTTTCTAGCTCTGCATTAACACTATCATTTCAGCTATTTCAATAACCTTATTTACAATAGGTGATAAATTTTCTAAAATATTATCCTCAACCTCCATAAAAGGTGGAGATTGCTCCCTCTCTTCTTTTTGTATTTCTTCATCAAGGGCCTTTTCCTCTTGTCCTATGTGTTAAGTTATTTCTTCATTAGGGGAATTTTCCTCTTGTGCTATGTGGAAAGATATTTCTTCTCCTTCTATCCCTGAAGACTGACAATCTTGCTCCCATGTTCCCATTATTTCTATATTATTAGTAGGGTCCTCAATTTCTATTAACTTTTCATGTTTTCTTGGCTTATTTTCCTTTGAAGTACTCCCTATGTCTTGAATTGGGGTTTCTGTAGACTCAAAGGACAATCTCTTGCTTCTTCTTAAGGGAGGAATGCTTTGAAAAGTAACAGTTGATCTTTTCTTCCTTTCCCTAGAGGGAAATCTTTCTATATTTGCATGAATAATTTCAACATCTCCTGATAGGTTTGGGGTTTTCAATTCATTGGCCAGAGGTTCCAGTGCTTCCTCACCAGGGGTTGTGGGAATTTGAGCTTCAAGAGCTTTTGAGTCCTCAGGTGAAGTTCCCCTAGAAGGTGAAGCAAATTGTTTGGAGGATTCCCCTTCTCCTAATTTTCTTTTGGGAACATATTTTTCAAATTTATAAAGAAATTTTTCCCACTAGTATTTAGGTTTCTCTCTAAAATGATATTTACAAATTAATTGAATTAACCCATGGTGTTTCAATGAACCTGAACCAACTTTATATCTTTCTATGGAGGAAATGATAGATTCACTCAAAAAGTCAGACAAATTGACCCTAAGAGCAGGGTTTTCTTTTCCATGACGCAAGTGTATAAGCATGCGAAATGTAGGTCCTACCATGGTAGTAAGTTGGCCCTCACAAGTAAAATATTTTATGATCCATGCAATAGATATTCCCTAGGGTTCTAATATGGAAGTTCTTTGAAACCCTTTGATTTGTCCTCTAGTACTAATAAATATCATTGGCTGAGGGTCTCCCTCTTTAAGAAATAATTCTGATAACTTTTGATATATAATTTGGGAAGTTTCAGATAGCTTAATACCAGAATATTCTAAACTAGAGAGGCAAGAAATTATTTTTGGACTCACCTTAAAATGCTTCCCATGTAGTATCACCTAGCCATTGGAATAATTTTCTGCGAGTGCATTCACCAACTGCTCATTATATCCTTCAAACTTTTTGATGAAATCCAACCATCCCACTTCCTAAAACAAACTAGAAATATGGCGTAATCCCAATAATTTATTTTCTGAGGTTGGCTTTGATTTCTTCTTCTCACCTCCCATTTTCTATCTCCGCTCTTCCAATTTTGTTGACAATATTACAGTGCAAGAAGCTTGTGCACAATTGTTTTGAAGATATAATCGAGGAACAATTATTTATTAATCTTGTTTGAAACCTTATTGTGAAATGATGATAATTTGCATGGAGGAGTGCAAAAAGAGTGTCATACTAATGGTCAATCACTTAGTGGATCAACTTACTAAATTAGGAGGGGAGAAACTTGTGCCAATTAAGTACACCTTATTAAAAAAAACTACTTATTTATGCAAAAATTTGTACTTACTTAAATTATGTGATCGCCTGAAGATTACGTACCTTTGCTGATTTAATAGGAGAGCATAATGGTATTGGTTGAGGTGACGACATATTTATTATGACATGCGTGAGGTAGCTTGTGAATGAAGAAGTCATAATTGTTAGAGTAATTGGTTATTTACTTTATTAATTAAATAATATTTGTTTAATTACTTAAAGTTCCCTTTTATCTCTTTTACACTTAAGCCAACATTAGGTGCATAATAATTAATCACTTTATTAATTATCAATGTGCAAGCCTAGGGTTTTCCCTTTTAGGGTTTTCTTTGACCTATATGAGGTTGTAAACTTCTCTTTTGTATTATTATTCATTTTACATTTTGGGTGAATATAGAGCTCCACATTCTTGAGAATTCTCTTTGTTGCTTCTCTTTGCTTCTCCTTGTAGCAGGTATTCTTTGCTTGCAGAGGTCACTGGGCTCCTATGAAGTTGTGCTTTCTCAACTCCAACATGGTATCAAAGCTTCAGATTTGCAGCTGCTTGTTCTTGTTTTGAGTTTTTTGCATTGGAAGCAGATGTAGGGTTCTAAGGTTTTTTTTGGTGGATTCAGCATACTCCTATTTTTGGGTTCACTTTGGGCCCAAACGGACATTGCCATTGGATTCGCAGTTCCCAAAAACCCTTACATTGACTGTTCATTCATCGATTTTGGTTACAATCGACCAAGGAAGCAAATTTGTTTTTTCCCTAAGGCACTCTATCCGCACGGAACTATTTTTTTCATATCATCGATCCTGGTAGTAGCAGCAAAAATGTTATTCGAACCAATACGTAAACACATCACTTCGAAGAGGGGCAAAATGTATACACCTAAAAATGGTCTGGAGCATCCGATTAATTAAATACGAATTATTTGATTAATTATTCTATTTCCTCTACTGTTTAAATAAATAGAAATATTTATTTAATATAATTCACTTTCAAATTCATCTTAATTAAATAAACAAAATTAAATACTTTGTTCGATTTAATTATCAAATCCCTATTTCAATCTATCACATCATTCTCAATTAATTAAATAAAGACAAAACACTTTATTTATTAATTACCATATTCCTCTGATTAATTTAATAAACGACTATCCTATAGTTTGTTTTATTGAATTATTTATCTCCCTTTTCTAATTTAAATAAATCAAAATATTTGAATTAAGCATAAAGGAATATTCCAATCTACATTTCCTCAAAAATGAATTAGATTTCCTATGTCTAATCTATGTCTAAATTTGTCACAATTAATGCTTTGAAACTTCACGGGAAGTTTTGGAGACAAATTGGAGACAAATTTGGAATTTGATCTCTCAATCCTCTTCCATCAATCCTTCCTCTTCTCTTGCCTGGTGTTTTCATGGGTAGAGACAATCTCCATCTTTCTCTCAATCTCCTCCATCTCTCACCATTGAATCTTTCAGATTGAATCCAAGCCTCTCAAAGCTTTCCCTATGCATTTCTATAGCCAGGAAATCTATAAATAAAGCCTCATTGAACCAAGAAAAGGATCCAGATAATCAAGCTTTTACACCCTTACTCTGCAGGAATCCAGGCATCAAGTATCAAGCAATTCAACAATCAAGCTTCACAACAATGGCTGCTTCTTGGAGCTGCAATTATTTGTTTCACCTCAATATCATGCTAGTTTAATTGATTTATCATTTAGCATTATATTATCATCATCTCGTTCTTCAGATAGTCATTTTAACAGTCTTATATCCTTATACAATCTGAGAGCAATTTAGATTTAATAAATCTTTGGAGATAGAGAGCAATAGGACGCTTTCATTTGATCACTTGTTTTGATTTAGTTCAATTGAGTCATCTTTGATATAATTTCATATTAAGAAGTGTATTTATGTTATTTACCTTATTTCACACTTACAATTTGGTGCCCACCATGGGGCATTAACCCCATTTTATCAAAATTACAATTTTTCTGGAAAGTGTTATGCAGGTTTACAACGTGATTTGTTTTAGCGCTTTCATTAAAAGTTTCGGCGCTTCGGGTCCCTATTCTAGCATTTTCAGAGTTTCGGCGCTTCCGGTTACTGTTCTAGCGCATCGGGTGTTTTAGCGCTTCTATGAAAAACTTTGGCACTTCGGTACACTGTTTCGGTGCTTCGGTGATTTAGCGCTTCCAAGACAAATTTCGGTGCTTCGGTACACTATTTCATCGCTTTCGGTTTCTAGCGCCTCAAGTAACTGTTCTAGCACTTCGGTGCCATATTCCAGCGCTTTTGTAAAAATAGTCTGGATCTGATGCTTACGCGGCTAGATTTTATGTTTTTTTTTTTGACAGTTGGAATAAAATTGATCAATCTAGGATAGTCACTTCAAAGTTTTAAAAAATTGATCAATCGAGGATAGTCACTTCAAAGTTTTTAAAATTGATCAATCCTAGGATAGTCACTTTCTTGTTTTTCCTAAAGCAAATCTATCAATCCTAGGATAATCATCACATTCTTACATTATAAGTTAAAAGGAACATCATGATTTCAATGAAGCAACACCTTCACTTAGATTAAGAATCTTTCTTTTTGGGCTTAAAACATAACAAATCTATATGTTGTGCTTGTAGTGATTAGGCTTATGCTCTCCCCTTAACTGGGTGACCAAAGTATCAGATTCACTTTTCTTTTATGTCATTTATGGTTTATTAAATCCTTTAGCAGGCCCGCCGTAGTGGGAAAAAGTACTCACCCTACGAGAACGACCTAAGTGGGAACAACCAAAGCTAGGTTATCCAACCCACTATAATAAAAATGCAATTTGTTGATGAAAGTCCAAATTGACAGTAGTAGGCAAGATAACCATCCCCAAAATCTTTGTTCTAAAGATTGGGAGGTCTCCTGAGGGAGTTTATCTATTTGCCACACCGAACGGAACCCTATCTATGAACCATAGAGTAGTTTCTCACCGAGTCAGTATCCATACATTCTCATACTCACGGTGGAAGGGGAGGGAAGAATCTTCCCCCAAGACACTCACCATATAATTACCAAGGATTGTTTGCTCAAAGGATTCGGTATCTATGTCTGTCACTCTAAGTATGCACCTGGCAATGGCAAAAACACGGGCACCCTCTAGGGGGTGACATGGCTGTGTGAGTCAACGTAATTGCAAGATGTGGGCTATGAGTATAATGATGACCTAATTGTCCTTAAGTGTGAGTCTGTTTGATTTGTGTACAAATGTTAAAACAACCCGTCAAAATCAATAAAGATCATTCATGATTTTTGAACATACACAATCTTTTCAATTTTAAAATCAAATATTCAAAATTGCTTGCTGTGTTTTCACAAATTCATTTAAATCAGATTAAAGATCATCCTGAAAACTTCAAGTCAAAACAAATCAGAAAATCCATGCTACGAAAGTGGAAGTCCACCACGTTTGTTAAAAGAAAAATCAAAGTTACAAAGGCCAAACAACCTCTCGGTTATAGAAATAAATTGAGAAGACAACATTTTCTATATCAAAATCGGAAAATCTTGTTACAACATAGAACATTCATTCACCGTTATCACGATTTTGCTAGGGGTCACTCTTTAGACTACGCGGTAGAACTGCTCTATTCACGAGCCTTCTTTCAAAGAAGAGCTGTCACACAATTTCACAACCGTAGTCAACAGATTCATCCTTCATATCTTCCACAGTCCTTGATATAGTATGCCACAAGGCCAGGTCAAATTTTACAGTAGAGAGTCTTTAAAGTCCTGTTTTTAGAAGCTATGAAAAAACCTGTTTCAGCACTTCTAGTCACTATTTTAGCGCTTCTAGTAAAATAGCACTTTGGGGCACTGTTTTAGCGCTTACAGTCTCTGTTTCAGCACTTCTGGTAAAGTAGCGCTTTCATCACTTTTTACAGCGCTTCTATGCACTGTTTTAGCGCTTCTGTCAAGTAGCGCTTCCATCAATTTCTATAGCACTTTTATGCACTGTTTCAGGGCTTCGGGTAAATCAGCGCTTCTGGTTTCTGTTTCAGTGCTTCTAGTGTTTGTTCTAGTGCTTTTGTGAAATAACACTTTTGTACTCTATTTTAGCACTTCTAAAACAGAGAGTTCAAAAATCTTACCAGTCAGTCTGTTTGTCTTTTGTCCACAATCTTCATCAGAATCACTGTCAAAGGACCAAAATCAGAAAGGTTTATTCAAATTTCCAAACTTATCAACTGAAACAAGATCTTGCAAATCACAAGTGTCAAAATCAATTACACAATCAATTACTACACTGAAGTTTCATTATCAGGATAATACATCCTTCATCATGAAACAAAGTATAGTAATTAACCTTTTGAATATTGTCTCATCAATAAGATCAGTCATCTTATTTGACTTTGTTTAAGAAGGTTCAAATTGACACTATCCTGCACAAAAGATCAACATTTCAAAAGAAAGGGAAAAAATTTGTATGCCAATCTTCACTAGATCCCACAAACAGAGAGTCTTAGAACATGAGTTTGAATCATCTAAAAACATGGCAGAAGAAAATCCTTGGAACACTCTAAACCGCAACGACAAAAATGAAATAACTCAAGAGGAAATCCAAGCAGCTCAACAAGATCCCAAGTTTCACATGTTTATGGAAAAAGTTTTGGAATAAGGCATGGAAAAATATCTTTTAATGTTGGCCGAATTAGGGGCAAAACTTCCAAAAGATTTTGATATAAACTGTTTGAAAGATGCAACTGAAACAAATGAAACAAAGATACCGTTACCAATGCAAACAATAGATCCAGTTGTTGCTTTAACTTCACAAATGCAATTATTACGGCAATAGATACATGACATGACGAAAGGGACAACCAAAAGATATGCGATATAGGATATTTGTCCTTATCCATTTGACGCAATAGTTGGTTTGCTACCTTTTCCAAGACATTGCGAATTCCCAAAGTATGATAAGTACAATGGATGAACAGATCCTATAGATCATATACGAGAATTTAAAACAATGAGTCTTGAGTTTTCTCAATAAGAGACTTATTTGATGAGGTTATTCCCAAGAAGTTTGGGAGGTGCATGTATGGAATGGTTCTCAAAACTACAACCTGGTATCAAAACGTTTGAGGAACTTGTTAACAAGTTTATCTCTTAATATTCATTCAACATCCAAAATGATGTTACTATCAAGGATCTCTACAACTTAAAGCAAAACAAAGGAGAGACATTCTTGTCTTTTCTCCAAAGGTGGCAATGACTGTTCACTAGGTATCCTCGATCTATTCCAGAGGAAGAAAAAATGGAATTATTCATTGAGAACTTAACAAAAGAAATGAGCTATCGGCTAGAATTACAATGTCCACCCACTTTCGAAAAATTCATAGAAAATGGTCTTAAGATTGAGGAAGCATTAGTGAAATGGGGAGTTATCAAACATTACAATGACAAATCAAATAACTACTCCAATCAACACTCAAGTAATGATAAACCAAAAATTTGGCAAAAGAATCACAACACAAATGAAACAAAAAGCGATTCATAAAACATCAAACTAGTTTTCAACTTGACTGCATCTTCTTCAAACAATCAAAACAGTGACCAAAAAGTCTAGTCAAATACCATGTAGAACAACGAACGCGCAAAAACACTACCATATCAAAAACCATCAAATCGACGAAAGTTCACACCTTTAGGTCAATCAGTGGAATCAGCGATGAAGGAACTAGTTACCAGAGGCCTTCTCATTGCACGGGAAGCTAGGTTCTGGGATCCAAAAGTCAAACCATCATGGTGGAATGACGTTGATTATTGCAACTATCATAATAACAAGGGTCATAAAAAAAATGACTGTATGGAATTGAAACATGCAATACAAGATATGGTGGACAACAACAAAGTGTATGTGGAAGGACCTCAAAATAACAATGATCATTTGGACTTCAAAGATCCACTGCCAAATTATGATAAAGGTGCATCATCATCAAATAGCAAAGGGAATAATGCCAATCATGTCTATAACACAACAATCCTGTGTCTATCTGAAGTCAAATATGATCATACAGTTAGTGATAACATTGAGGAAAATGACACCATCAACGTTACCTCTTTGGATTTACTCCCAAGCGTGCAACACTCTGATAGTCAAATCAATGTTTTAAAAATTAGAGATAATCAAGAACATCAACCAGCAAACGCCATGACTTGGGGGCAATCAAAAGTTATGTTAAGGGGAATTGGATCCACACATGCAGTTCCACCTCCATCAAATTATGATATTATCAATCACATGCAAAACACCCCCCAAGAGAATCAAGAACGTCAACCAGCAAACATCATAACTAGGGGGCAGGCCAAGGTAGTATTAAACTCATTATAGTATTGTTGATCAATTACAAAATATCCCTGCCCAAATCTCAATACTAGAACTCTTAAAGTTGTCACCAACACATAAAGAAGTTCTCGAGCAAGCATTAGTTGCCACAACCGTACCAAATAATTTGGATGTGTGTCAATTCCAAGCTATGGTGGGACATCTGACTACCCCTCATTTTCTATCATTCTCTCAATAGGATGATGTCTCATTAAACCATCCGCATAACACAACATTTCATATCAAAGTCTGTATCCATAATCATCCTGTTAAGAGAGTTCTAATAGATGGGGGAGTTGGTTTGAACATTTGCACACTCAAATTAGTCTGTGCACTAGGATATTCTGAAGATGCTATTGATGCTTGACAGAAAATGACCATCAAAGCCTATGATGAGGAGGAAAGATTGTCCAAAGGTTTGATTGTATTACCCATTCAAGTGGGGCCTGTGATGAACCATATAGCATGTCAAGTATTAGATAGAGAATTGACATACAACATACTCTTAGGACGACCCTGGATTCATGAAATGCAGGCCGTACCTTCTACATACCATCAATGCCTAAAGTTCCCAGTAAATGGACAAGAGGTGACTATAGCTGCTGATTATAATCACCCACAACATTGTGACACATTAAGAATATCTCAAGACACCATTGTCCCTCACAATAGGGAAGCTTCAAGTTCATCATCATCCAAGAACGAACAAAGTCCAAGCGTCACTACCAAGTGGGTACAAAAGAAAGGTAAAGAAAAGGAAACAAGTCATGATGAAACAAACAAACCGGATACACAAACTTCTCTATCACACAAATTTCCAAAGCAAGTTCAGTTGACAGATAAAGGAATGGGACAATACTCAATGGAGCAATCACTTAACTTATCACAGTTAATGCCATCTCCTAGGAAATATGGTCAACCATCACTAATCAAACCTCCAACATCTGTACCTACCATATTTCTTCACAAAACATTTGTAAAATCTGGAACCATAGCAGAAGAAACCAAAGCAATCCTGGATTGGCTTTACAAGGATGAAGAAACATCAACATCAGAGACCGATACCAAAAATATTAGCATCAACATAGACAAGTATGGAAAAGAAAAGGCTATTCTTGAAAAGATGGGTTATGAAGGACAAGGACCATTGGGATTAAGAAAGGAGGGAATCTCGAAACCTATCACACCTCTCACTCTCCATACAAAAGAAAAACCAGGACTAGGATACTTTGAAGAAGAGAAGCAGGAGCTAAAAAAGACAGCCATGGAAAATATCCTTCATTTTAGAGATGGTTCTGAAACAGACTCAAATGAATATGAGTGGGCATTACCTTGTGATCTACTTGACATTGATATTCCAGTCGATGTGATTCAAAAATATGCACCTACACGTGAGGAGGCCCAAGGCTCTGGGTCTAGACCATTTGTCAAGGGATCACTAAATATCGATGACTCTAGTGAGGACGAACATAATTTGAGTGAACTAGATGATTTCAAAGAGGGTACCATCATGGATCTCGATATCCCAAATGACAATTATAACGATATTGCTGTCCTCACCCTTACCTCCATTGACCTAAATCAATATGATGATACCATGCCATTAATCCATCTAGAACTTGTTGATTGGGAACCCATCGAACCATTGACTGTACCAAAATTTGTAAATAATGATGCCATCGTGCATTACCTATGTCATACCGATCCTGATACAAATTCTATCTATACTACTCATAACAATACGACTCAATAGGAGGGTGTCAAATCTTCTAGTTGCAAACTTAACAACAGGGAAAATAGATCTAATGGTGAAAACCATTCTATGGCAGCATTAGATCTAGAAAAAGTAAAAATAAAGAACGCATCCAATGGTGAAAACCTTTCTGAGGCACTAAAGGATGGAAGATTTGACACTATCCCAGAACACTATCATGAGCGATCATCAGTTCTAGTCGAACCTACACAATCAGTGGACATTAGCACAGAAGAGAAGGCAAAAATCCTACAGCTGGCAGAATCCATGACAGAAGAAGAAAGACTGACATTCATCCAATTCTTCAAAGCAAGAATCATCAATTTTGCTTGGTCATATTCAGATATGCCAGGCTTAGATCCAAATCTACTTATGCATCATTTGTCTTTTCCAAAAGGAATCAAGCCTGTTAAACAAAAATTAAGAAAAATGCACCCACACATTGCATTAATGGTCAAAACAGAGCTAAAGAAATTATTGGATGATGGATTCATACGATCTATAGATTATGCTGAATGGATATCAAATCTTGTGCCTGTTTCCAAGCTCGACAATAGCATCAGAATCTACACAGATTTCAGGGATCTCAATAAAGCATGCCCGAAGGATGATTTTCCACTTCCAAATATAGACATCATTGTGGACTTAATGGCAGGGCATGCCATGTTATCAATCATGGACGGTTTCTCTGGGTACAATCAAATAAGAATAGCTCCAAAGGATCAAGAAAATATGGCTTTTACATGTCCATGGGGAACTTTTTGCTGGAACGTCATGCCATTTGGTTTAAAGAATGCAAGAGAAACTTATCAAAGGGAAATGACTACGATCTTCCATGATATGATGCACACTTTCATGGAGGATTATGTGGATGACATCTTGGAGAAATCTACTACTAGGGAAGAAAATTTGCATATCCTAGATAAAATCTTCACATGGATGGAGAAATTTAATGTCAGGTTAAACCCTAAGAAATGTGTCTTTGGGGTTACATCAGCAAAGCTACTAGGATACATTATGTCAACAAAGGGCATTGAGGTGGATCCAGTGAAAGTCAAAGCTATAATGGAGATGCCACCTCCTAGAAACATCAACCAGCTCAGATCACTACAAGGACAACTTCAATCAATCCGAAGATTCATCTCCCAGTTGGCAGATAGGAGTCATCCTTTCAATCATCTATTGCATAAACACATAGTTTTCAGGTGGGATGAGAAGTGTGAAGCGACATTCAATCAGATCAAACAATATCTAATGTCACCACCTGTTCTCATACCACCAACACAGGGAAGGCCTCTCATTTTGTACATTGCCACAATAGATATATCTTTGGGGGCACTCTTAGCATAGGAGGATCATGAAGGACAAGAGCACGCCATCTACTACATCAGTAGAACTTTAAATGGATATGAAATAAACTATACATTCATAGAAAAGTCTTGCTTAGCAGTGGTGTTTGCTACTCAAAAGTTGAGACACTACATGATGGCTCATACAATCAGGTTAATTGCAAAGATCGACCCTTTGAAGTATCTACTATGTAAAGTTGCCTTAACAGGTAGACTGGAAAAATGGGTTATGCTCCTCAGTGAATTCAACATTCAATATGTCAAGAGAAAAGCAATCAAGGGACAAGCAATTGCTGAACAGCTAGCTGAAGCTCCTCTATCAGATAATCACCCAATGACAATGGAATTTCTAGATGTAGACATTATGACAACTATGCCTCAACAATGGATTCTCTATTTTGATGGGTCTTGTACACAACAAGGATCAGGAGAAGGAATCTTGTTCATCTCCCCCCAAGGACACACAATTTCGAAGTCATATAGACTCATGTTTCAATGTACAAACAATGTGGCAGAATAGGAAGCATTGATTATTGGGGTCAAGATTGCAATTCAATGGAAAATCACAGATTTACAGGTCTATGGAGACTCTCAACTGGTTATTTATCAAGTCAATGATGAATATCAAACCAAAGATGACAAATTGATGCCTTACAAGCAGGAAATAGATCATTTGAAACAATCCTTTGCTAATATCAAGTTTGATCAGATTCCAAGGGCGGAGAACAAAGCTGCTGATGCTATGGCTACGATTGCTTCATTACTACAGTTGCCTGAGAAGCGTATTTGTTATGAGTTTATGGTAGAACAAGTATCATGTCCTTCCTATTATCACTCAGAATCTACTACCATATGCCATCTAGAAGCCACTGAACCCTCCATATACGAAACAACCTATGCTTATCTGAAAGATGATATCCTACCTCCTGACCTTTCCAGGAATAAAAAACGTAACTTTATCCGTCAATCCGCCCAACACACTTTAATCACAGATGTCCTTTATCGTCGAGGTCTTGATGGTACACTACTCTGATGTCTAGAATGCAATGAATCTGAAACGGCCTTACGAGAAGTTCACGAAGGTATTTGTGGTACTCACTCAAGTGGAATGACTTTAGCTAAGAAACTCCTTCATTTAGGTTATTATTGGCTGAGCATGGAAACAAAATCATATCAATTTGTAAAGAAATGTCACAAATGTCAGGTTCACAGCAATCTGATTCATGCACCGACACAAGAACTGCATCCTTTTACATCAACATGCCCTTTCTGTCAATGGGGCCTAGATCTGGTAGGCAAAATACATCCATCTTCATCTAATGGACACAAGTTCATTATCACGGCTACAAAATACTTTATGAAGTGGATAGAGGCAGTCCCTCTTACTACCATCACTGGGAAACAGATCTCCTCATCTTGAACTACATCATCTGTCGATATGGAATCCCTCAATCTATAATCACAGATAATGGACGACCATTCAAAAATCAAGATGTTCAAGAGTTATGTGAAAAGTTCCACATACAACATCGTTTTTCAACACCATACTATCCTCAAGGGAATGGCCAAGCAGAGGCCTCCAACAAAACCATACTCAAAATTTTCAAAAAGACAGTTAACGATGTTGGACGTGATTGGCATGTTCAACTCAATCCTGCACTATGGGCCTACAGAACAAGCATCAGAACACCAATGGGAGCTACACCATTTTCTTTGGTATATGGATCAGAAGCCATATTACCCATTGAAGTTGAAATTCCATCCCTTGATGTATCACTCAGAGGTATCATTTCAGATGAAGAATATAGGGTATCTAGATTGCAGGAACTGGAATTGCTAGATGAGTGTCATCAACAAGCTGTAAATCATCTAACAACTTATCAACAAAGGATGTCAAGGAGTTACAATCATAGGGTAAAACCAAGGGTCTTTCAGGTTGGTGACTTGGTACTAAAAGAAAATCCTAGGAATCAGCAGGACAGGGAGAAGAAAGGAAATTTTTTGCCTAACTGGCTTGGTCCATTTGTCATCATATCAGTGTATGGATTAGGAGCATATCAGCTATCAACATCAGAAGGGGATCTATTTGATGAACCTATCAATAGTATTCATCTCAAAAAATTCTATGCTTAAAATCCCTAGTGCACGGGGCAAAAATCTGAAAAATTGTTTCCTTGGTGAAAACCTGGCAAACAGGCATCTTGGCAAATGCAAAAATACAAAAAAATTAGAAAATACAAAAAAAAAAAAAGAAAGAAAAAGAGAAAAATGAGAAAAATACAAAAAAACACGAAGAGTGTAATCAAAGCATATGGTGAAAACCTGGAATCAGGCGTCGTATGTGATTCTATGATCAGCTTTCCCATCTATTATGAACATATCAGGATCATTAGTTTGGCAAGCCAGTACCATTCCATATCATGTCGGTCATCTTGCCATCATTGCATTCATTATCAAAATCATGTCACATAGTCAACATATCACTCCATAGCTTGGGGGCAACATCTAGATATCATTAGGGGCAATTAAGACGTATCAATCTCACTAGTTTGGGAACACGACAGTATGGCAGAAAACCAAAAACAAAGATCAAGCGCAATGTCAATCATCATCAGAAAAGCATCAAACATCAAATCGTATCAAAAATCCAAAAAAATGTCAAAAAAATAAGTCTGAAAAAGCAACTTTCAAAAAAACATAGGTCCGTGTCAGTCAAACTACATGGTCTCTACATGTGTAACATAGGCAAGGCTAGTCTTTGATCAGCCCTCGATACCCCTAGGACTAGTTAGTAGGTTAGGTCTTTTCATCAATAGTCTCAAAAAATCCAAAAACATGTCAAAAAGTCAGGATGGATGATCTTAAATTTGAAAAATGATTGAAACACACTAAGGGAAAATGGATAAATCATATTTTGATTATCATTTCTTTGGAGTAACTCAATGATGTATTGAACTAGAGGAACAAGGAAAAAGAATGATGTTTTGTTACGTTAATCATTTACATGTATGAATTGTTGGGGGATGTGCTATGCAAATGTATCACTGATGACATTCAGAATTCACACATTCAAATGATTAATCACTGCTTGTTTACGCAATGAATGCTCAGATCATCTCAATTCAATTATACCTCGATGCTTGTGTTCGATTGCAATATCAAAAATCATGAAAGTAATACTCAGGTTGTCATTGGATTAACACAATCATTGATGCTTGTATTCACTTTCAACATCCAATAAAGCTCTATGATGATACCAAGCACAAAAAGACTATAAAGTGACATCTGTTTTGCATATCATTGCATGATTAAATTAGATTGCATTCATCATCATTCATTATCTGCAGAGTATTTTTTGCATAAAGGATTCCAATCAATGATTATCTAATCTACAAAAGAGACTGAGTATACTTGACATAAAATCATCAAAAACATATAAACATCATCATTGCATCATCAATTCATCATTCAAATATTTCATCATGCATCATAAATTCTACCATCAGTGCATCAGGTTCATTCTTACCATAACACATTCATTTAATATCATTTAGAATCCATACATCATATCATATATCCACAAATAATTTAGAATCCATACATCACATCATCATTATTATATCATGTATCCATACATTTAAAAATATCAAAATCACATCATTACATCCATCCACGATCATTTATCATAAAATCATCCCATAATTAAAAAGCATTTATTCAAGTATCCATACATGTTATCAAAATCACATCATTTATCCACATATCATATTCCATCCATACATACATCATTACATCATTACATTAACATAAATCATCATTTATTATCATCACATAAAGCATATAAACAACATCCATCACATAAAAATCATGACGCCATCATCATAATCATATCAAATGCATCTCATATATATATCATCAAGAGTCAAGTATACAATGAAGTCATTAAAATATATCATCATACAAGAAGGTACATCATAAAATACATCAATGAGGATAACATGGCCTCTATGACTTGCTACTGCTAGAATGCGCAGGCCCAACAGGACCTGTACCACCACCACCCCTAGACGGACCCGAATCTCTGGGATCTCTACATGGAGGCTGTGTCACCCCCTCACTGACTGTTCGTGTGTGAGTTCGACCAAATCTTGATGGGGCATAAATGACTCGGCACTCAGTAGGCACTGCATCATGATACCGACTTCTGTAAAACTCGACCTCTCAGGCAGCCCGCAGAACCTCTCTCATATAATCACCTATAGAGGTTCCATCAGCCACTCTTTGTAGGGTCTCAACTCTCTCCTGTGCCCTCTCAGCAATCTGTCGTGCATTGTCTCTCTTGGCTGTCAGTGTATCAACCTACGTCTGCGTAGTGGCTAACTACCCCTGTACCTATGCCAAGGCCTGTGCGTGAGTCTGTGCCTATGCCTGCATCTATGTTTAAGTCTGCACAACCATGCCCTGAGCCTATACCAACTGCCCCTGCAGTGTCTGAACTTGTGCCTGCAAAGTCTGGACCTATGCCTGAAGCCCAGCTATCTATCTCTACTGCCTAACTACTGGCACTATCACTGGTTGCCTCTTACGAGGCCTACTGGAAGAAGGTGCATTGTGAATATCTGGACCTAGCCCTTTGTATCCTCCACTCCCACCATCACTGTCCCCATTGCTGCTGCTATCCTCACTATCTGAACTACTTCTCTCTGAGCTCTCATCTGTTGGGATATCACCCTCACCCCCGGTGACATCCTCTGCCGCATCCTCCTCTACTGGTAAAGGTGCTGGCTCATCGGGAATTGTAATACGAGGATGAGGGACCAAGGCCAAGAATGCTGCGTAATCCTCTATCATGGGTGCAACTGCACTATCTCTCCGCATGTCCCAAGTAGATGGCTGTAATGCTCTGTAACCCTCTACTACAACATCATAAGATAATGTGGGACCCCAATATAGAATATCCATGCGTCACCTGGTGTAGTGAGCTACCCCCTGTGGCATGCACTGAACAATGCCATACTGTCTGTAAACCTGACGCAATAGAAATCTCTCAATCATAAATGGAGTCCGACCAATGAGGTACATAGAGTTACAAAAGAAGCCTAATACTGTATCATCCTCCTCCCACTCCTCGCAGTCAAGATAGGGGCGCCATATCACTGTCTCCGTGTCATCAAACACTCGTCTCCAATGCTCTAACTTGCCCATCTGGGCCTGCGTAAATCGACCACTGTATCTAAAAATATATGGCCTGCCAATTGGTCTGTCTGCAATGGGAAACCGCTGACAAATAGAAAAATGCTCCCACACCCATATTTGTAGCAATGTTGCCCCTGTGGATATACTCCGTGCACCTAGGTACACAATGGAATGCAAATCATGGTAAAAATGTGCTAACATGCACATCTCCCACACATATCTGGTACCATGTATCAACATGCTCTCCAATTTCCTACCCCACCCAACGAGGAATCCCTTTGACCTGTGATTAGGGCAAAGGAATCCTCCAATAAATCCAGCTAGCACTGCTGGTAGTGTCGCATAAGAGTCTGCGATCCTTTGCCATCTAACACTAGGACCCTCAATATCCTGATCTTGAAATACTCGACGAAGAGCATCTCTACTATTGGTCCCATGAGAGTCATATGTAACTATTTCCCCCATGAACATAATGCGTAAGATATGCCACACATCCTCTAGTGTGACTGTCATCTCACCGGTAGGTAAATGAAAGGTGTTGTGGTCGCTATGCCACCTCTCAGCTAATGCAGTCAATAAACCCCGATTAATCCTAATCTGGGGCATGTCAAGTAAACTCGTGAGGCCACACTGGCCTATCACTTGGAGCTCATCCAGTGTCAAATGTGGTATCAAATCAGTCATCTGCGGAAATCTCTCATGCATCTGGAGAGTACCCAAATCCTCCTATCATCATAACAAAACAATCTACAATGAGTAAACTATGTCAAGGAATCAAACGCCATTCTACTATCAAGTCTATTCCAAAAGCTTTGGTATGAATTTTCAATCAAAATTCATAGGTGAACATCCAACCTCACCTATCATGAGAGTCATCAAAACATTATCTAGATCTCGCGTATCATGAGATTTATCAGATATTGACTTAAACCTCGCCTATCATGAGGTTCATCAAAATATTATCTAGATCTTGCCTATCATGAGATTTATTAGATATTGAATCATGTCCTTGCCTATCATCAGAATCATCAATAAATGGGGTTTCTTCTCACCTATTATGAGAGTTAGTCTTATTTAAATCATCGAATCCAACATCAAAACTGTGGATTATCAATCATACCAATCAAAAGAATGGACATGATCAGAATTGATATAATCAAAGTTTACTAAGTTAAAATCTTCAATTCTGTCATGGAAGCGCTAAAATAGTCATCAGAAGCGCTAAATCCCAAAAGCGCTACTTTTTCACCTAAAAGCGCTCAAACAAGGACCCAAAGCGTTGAAACCATGGAAGTGCTATTTTAGCACTCCGAAGCGCTAAAACAGGCTTTCGAAACGCTAAAAAACTCAAAGCGCTACTTTTCCGCATCAAAGTGCTAAAACATGCCGTCTAAGCGCCACTTTACCAGAAGCACTAGATTAGACCTTAAAAGCACTAATCCACCGACTCAAAGCGCCAAAAATCTCAAAGCACTAAAATCCGGCTTCATAGCACTAACATTAGGCTCCTAAGCGCTAAGTCATTGAAAGCACTACTTTACCGACTGGAAGCGCTAGAGTTTTAAATGCAAGCGCTAAAAATCAAAGCATTAGACAATTTACCAGAAGCGCTACATCGAAATGTAACCGCTACAGCGCGGCTTCAAAGCATTGAAACTATCCTAGACATGCCTAAGACCTAAAATGCATAAAAAATAGAAGTTCATGAATTACGAAGAGGTCAACGGATATATACCGGAGGTCCATACACAGGCGGCCGTCTGTGGCATCGAACGCGCTAGAATCAGTGAGTGTGGTAAGGAATCGACATCTTGCTCTAGCAGGCAGAAATGTCTCTATCACTAGGAAATTTGAACTCAAAAAGCAAATAATGAATTGAAAATAACCTTTTAGCACTATTTGTAATTTTTGAAAGGTATTTTTGGGCGATTTTTATAACATTGTGATTAATTTTATCCGTGCAATTAATTAAAATTCATCAGAGGACTCATTTCTTCACCATTTTGTTGGGAGATAAATTATTTCATCATCGAAACATATCAAATCATCAGAAAATCATAAATTTTTGAAAAAAATTCTAAAAATCATCAAATCATTTATTTATCTCCCGAGAGGGCATATCATTATCAAATCATCTAAAAATCATGTCTGGGGCATAGGAAATTATTATCATCTGAAAATAATCTGAAAATCATGTCTGGGGCATACGGAACTATTTTTTTCATATCATCGATTCTGGCAGTAGCAACAAAAATATTCTTCAAACCAATGCGTAAACACATCACTTCGAAGAGGGGCAAAATGTATACACCTAAAAATGGTCTGGAGCATCTGATTAATTAAATACGAATTATTTGATTAATTATTCTATTTCCTCTACTGTTTAAATAAATAGAAATATTTATTTAATATAGTTCACTTTCAAATTCATCTTAATTAAATAAACAAAATTAAATACTTTGTTCGATTTAATTATCAAATCCCTATTTCAATCTATCACATCATTCTCGAATTAATTAAATAAAGACAAAACACTTTATTTATTAATTACCATATTCCTCTGATTAATTTAATAAACGACTATCCTATAGTTTGTTTTATTAAATTATTTATCTCCCTTTTCTAATTTAAATAAATCAAAATATTTGAATTAAGCATAAAGGAATATTCCAATCTACATTTCCTCAAAAATGAATTAGATTTCCTATGTCTAATCTATGTCTAAATTTGTCACAATTAATGCTTTGAAACTTCACGGGAAGTTTTGGAGACAAATTGGAGACAAATTTGGAATTTGATCTCTCAATCCTCTTCCATCAATCCTTCCTCTTCTCTTGCCTGGTGTTTTCATGGGTAGAGACAATCTCCATCTTTCTCTCAATCTCCTCCATCTCTCACCATTGAATCTTTCAGATTGAATCCAAGCCTCTCAAAGCTTTCCCTATGCATTTCTACAGCCAGGAAATCTATAAATAAAGCCTCATTGAACCAAGAAAAGGATCCAGATAATCAAGATTTTAAACTCTTACTCTACAGGAATCCAGGCATTAAGTATCAAGAAATTCAACAATCAAGCTTCACAACAATGACTGCTTCTTGGAGCTGCAATTATCTATTTCACTTCAATATCATGCTAGTTTAATTGATTTATCATTTAGCATTATATTATCATCATCCCGTTCTTCAGATAGTCATTTTAACAGTCTTATATGCTTACACAATCTAAAAGCAATTTAGATTTAATAAATCTTTGGAGATAGAGAGCAATAGGACGCTTTCATTTGATCACTTGTTTTGATTTAGTTCAATTGAGTCATCTTTGATATAATGTCGTATTAAGAAGTGTATTTATGTTATTTACCTCATTCCACACTTACATCGAGCATTACAGATTGAGGCAAAGCTAACTTCACTATTACCTGAATCATTTTCCACTATTGAGGATTTTTTGAACAAGTTCAAAACTATCCGCACTATTTTACAGGGTTGTGGCAAGAATAAGTTAGACATAGAGTGCATTTACTTCATTCTTTCGAAGCTTCGTGGTCCATTTCAGATATTTTCTTCTTCCTTCTATTCCACCATGGATGGTTTGGGTGCCAGTTTTACCATGCCTACTTTTGATTTGTTTTGTGAGTGTTTGTCTTGGGAGCAATCTCACCTTTTTTAGATGGATATGCTCTCAGGATCAAAGAACAAAGCATTGGTTGCTCAGTCACCTAAGGAGAAATAGAAGCAAAAACCGAGGCCCAAGAAATATTTTGCAAGCAGTGAGAATTCCTCCAAACCTCCTCCTAAGTCTGATTCTAAACCACCACTTAATCCAAAACATGGGAAATCTTCGAAGTCTGGTGAGTCTTCCTCCAAGACTAAGGAGAAATCAGGAGACACTTGCAGCTTCTGTGGCAAGAAAGGACATCCAGTTTCCAGGTGTTGGAAATAATTAGAGGCTTTAGAGGAAGCCATGTAGCAACAACACATCTCCTCACCTCAGTCATCTTCTTCTTCCACAAGGAAAGACCATGCTCTCACTGCTCGAGCATCGACCTATGGGTCCATTTGGATTTTAGACTCTGGTGCTTCTCACCATATGACTCACACTCAACAGTTGGTCACTTCTCTTACCTCTTGTGGTATTTCACAGATTGCAATGGGTGACTCTTCACAACTTTCCATCTTGGGTTCAAGTTCTATCTCTTTGGATGGGGGCACTCTACAGGATGTTTTGGTTGTTCCTGACATCTTGACTAACCTCTTGTCCATTTATCAGATTTACCGTATTGGCTCTGGTAAGATAGTTGAGTTCTCACCATATGATGTGGTTATTCGGGACCTCCATGACACTGATCTAGTTGTGGCTACTAGGAGTATTGATACTGCATCTCGTCTTTATAGATTTGATGGATATGAGCCTTTTGAGGGTACAGGTTTATCTCTTATAGCACATGTAGATTCAGTGAGTAAGCTTTGGCATGAGCATTTGGGCTATGTCAATTACATATATCTTCAACAAATGAGTACACAGGCACTTGTTCTTGGTCTTCCACATATTTCCTACACTGACGGTGTTTGTCATGGTTGTGTGCTTGGAAAGCATCACAGGGATCCCTTTTCAAAGGGAAGCGCCACTCGTGCTTTGGCACCCTTGGAGTTGATTCATAGTGACCTCATGTCATTTTCCACTCCTCCTTTTTCTGGGGCCAAGTATGTACTCACATTCATTGATGACTTCTCCGGACGCACATGGGTGTACTTTCTTAAGTACAAGTCTGATGTCTTTGATTCTTTTCGAATCTTCAAGACATTTGTAGAGAACTAGTCTGGCCTTTCTATTCGGCGAATACGTACAGATAATGGGGGGGAGTATGTGAATCAGACTTTCAAAGATTTTTGCACTGAGCATGGTTTGCAGCATCAGTTTTCTATTCTATACACCCCTCACCAGAATGGTGTTGCTGAGAGAAAGAACAAGACTTTATGGGAGATGGCTAATTGTATGATTCAGTCCAGGTCCATGGATTCATTTTTTTGGGCTGAGGCAGTCAATTGTGCCAACTATATTCAAAATCGAATGCCTCACAAGGCGATTCAACATATGACTCCTGAGGAGGCTTGGTCTCATGACAAGCTTGATATTTCATGATTTGGAGTATTTGGTAGTGAGGCATGGGCATTCATTCTTGATCCTCAGAGGAGAGCCATGCAGCGGAAGAGTCAACCCCTCATTTTTGTTGGCTACTATGAGGATGTTAAGGTATACAGGTTTTTTGATCCTGATTCCAGAGAGGTCCTATTTTGATGGGATGTACAGTTTGATGAGCACCTTCCTACAGTTGATACCCTGTCTCCAGTGTCTCCTTCACTACCTACTCCACCCACTGCATCTCTTCAGGATTATTTTGAGGATGATTCTGATGAGGATATTGATGATCCCCCATCTCCACCTCCACTTGCTCCACCTCAGAGGCTCAAATGGGCTCGCTTTACTATTGAGGTAGCAGGATCTATGGCAGGTGGTCCTTCAGACACTCGTCACACCCATTCTCATACTGTGGGTTCTAGTATTTTGAGTCATGCTCTTTCAGAGGATCCTCAAAAGTTTTCAGAGGCGACAGGTCACCTTGAGTGGGATAGTGCTATGGAGGAGGAGTATTCTTCTTTGATAAGGAATAGTACTTGGGATCTCTGCCCTCTTCCTAAGGGAAGAAAGATGGTTCGGTGCCAATGGTTGTATCACACCAAGTATGCTACTGATGGTTCTATTGATAAGTACAAAGCATGTCTTGTTGTGAAGGGTTTCTCCTAGGTTGAGGGTATTGATTACTCTAAGACATTTTCCCCTGTTGCCAAGATGAATTTTATTTGCTTTGTACTATCACTTGTGGCTTCTAGGGGATGGCCCATTTTTCAGATGGATGTGAAGTGTGCATTCTTGCATGGTGACCTACAGGAGGAGATCTATATGGAGCAGCCTCAGGGATTTCTACAAGATGCTTCTTTCGTTTGCAGACTTGAGCATTCATTACATGGTCTCAAATAGGCCCCTCGGGCTTGGTATGAGAAGATGGAATTGTTTTTGCTCTCCACTGGTTTCACACACTGTCATTCTGATCCCACAGTCTATATTCAACATCTTGAGGGTGAGATCTTGATTCTTGTGCTATATTTTGATGATCTTCTCATCACAGGTAGCTCATTCTCTATGATTCAGCATGCTTAGCTAGCTTTCATGGAGTAGTTTGAGATGATAGATCTCGGCCTTCTACACTATTTTCTTGGTCTTCAAGTGATTCAATCTTCAGAGGGGATCTCCATTTACCAGTAGAAGTATTCTCTTGTTATGCTTTAGCCGTTTGGCATGCTTGATTGCAAGCCTATCCCCACACCTTTTCAGTCAGGGGTTGTTTTGACTACTACTTGCCCCACTCCTTCAGTAGATTCTACACTTTACAGGCAGTTGGTTGGCAGTTTTTTGTATTTGACTCACACTCATCCTGATCTTTCCTTTGTGGTTGGCCTTATCTCTTGATTCTCCCATGATCCTCATGATAGTCATTGGCAAGCTGCCAAGCGTATTTTGAGGTACATTCAAGGCACCACTTCTTATGGCATTCACTACACATCAGGGGATCCTCACATTGTTGGCTATACTGACTCAGATTGGGCTGGTGATGTCAATGATCGGAAGTCTACTTCTGGCTTTGTTTTCTGTCTTGGCTCTGGTCTTATTACATGGTCTTGTAAGAAGCAGACTGCTCATGCATTATCATCTATAGAGGCTGAGTACCGAGTTGCTGTGCTCGCTAATCAGGAGATTTTATGGCTTCGTCAGTTGATGATTGAGTTTGGTTTTCCTCCTGATAGTCCCACTATTCTTTGGTGTGACAATCAGAGTGCTATACACATTTCTCGCAACCCGGTGGAGCATCAGTGAATGAAGCACATTGAGATTCATATGCATTTCATCAGATAGTTGATTCAGGATGGTTCTTTCATCTTGGAGTATATTCCCACTTCCGAGCAGGTTGCAGACATCTTCATGAAACCTTTTGCATCTCCGCGCTATCTTTAATTGCGCTCTATGCTTGGGGTGAAGGAAGTTGTCCTTGGGGGGTCTTAATGAGGCCTTCCTTCTTTCATGTTTCTTTCAGCATGTTATTTTATCTCTTTTTGGAGAGGAGTTTTTTCCCATTGGGTTTTCTCCTTTTCTCCATTTCATAGAGATTTCTTTGTACTTGGGTACCTGATCTGGCCTTGTTGTCGGGACCCATTGCTTTTGCTTTCAGTAGCTTCTTCTAGGTTTTAGCTTCTCCCTAAGCCTAGCTTAAGGGGGGGTGTTAGAGTAATTGGTTATTTACTTTATTAATTAAACAATATTTGTTTAATTACTTAAAGTTACTTTTTATCTCTTTTACACTTAAGCTAGCATTAGGTGCATAATAATTAATCACTTTATTAATTATTAATGTGCAAGCCTAGGGTTTTCCCTTTTAGGGTTTTCTTTGACCTATATGAGGTTGTAAACTTCTCTTTTGTATTATTATTCATTTTACATTTTGTGTGATATACAACTCCACATTCTTGAGCATTCTCTTTGTTGCTTCTCTTTGATTCTCCTTGTAACAGGTATTCTTTGCTTGCAGAGGTCACTAGGCTCCTATGAAGTTGTGCTTTCTCAACTCCAACAATAATTAAGGATAGGCTGTCATAATGGCTTTTATTTATGATGGAAAAATGACATCGATTTGGAATAACTATTCTAAGTGTGGGTACTGAAGTGACAATTTAAAAAGAAAAGAGGCATATGTACACAAGTTTGAAAAATCAAAGCATCGAAAAGAAATTTAAATTTTATGGGAAGAGGCGGCGGAAAGGAAATGGATAATTTCTGGAGTATGCTTATGAGCACATGCTCAAAATGAAGAAGGTGGATAAGTCCTGGAGAATAGAAGCACGTGAACTTAACAAGTTTTGGAGCATCATCGAAAGATACAACCAGTGTATCAACTAAAGACAAGGTTCCAGAGCATCGTTGAAAGATGTAGCCGGTGCAACAACCAAAGACAAGGTTTTGGAGCATCGTCGAAAGACGCATCTAGTGCAAAAATTGAAGAAAAGGTTTTAAAGCATCGTTGAAAGATGTATCCAGAGCAAAAATCGATGACAAGGTTCTAGAGCATCGTCGAAAGATGCAGCCGAAAAGAAGAAAATGAATGTATGAATGAACTTGAACTTTTAGAGCAGTTTTTGACCAATCACCATTCTATAGGAACAAAACACATGATATGATGAGTTGAAATGCAAGTTTCAGAGCATTTGGATATCAAAGCTCACAAGTTTTTGAGTACCACCCCAATCAAGGTCATAAGTTTAGGAGCACCTCCACAACCGAAGGTAAGTTCCAGAGTGATGAGGCACCCAAACTAACAAGTTTCAGAGTATCGTAGCAAGGTGCTTCAAAAGTTGTTTTTGATTTATAATAAAGTCCTGCAAAATGAAAATAAAATTTAGCCAAGTCCAATGCAAATAGGAATTCAAGAAGAATGCTTTGAAACAAATTTGTACACATGCCTTTTTATTACAAATTTTCATATATTTATGCTTTTTTTTTAATTTTTAATTTTTTTAATTTAATTTTTTATAATATGCAAGGTTTATATTGACTCTGCCAAGGTAGAGTCAATGCATTGGATCTCGCTCTACATTTCTACCAATTTTGTAAATTCCTCCTTATTGATAGGTTTTTGGTAGATATGTAGGCAATTACCATTTACCAAAAGAGTTTGTTTATCACCATCAATAGGTTTGAGCTAAACCGTGCCATTCGAAAATACTTCAAAAATTTTATATGGACCCAACCAATGAGTTCTAAGTTTTCCTTGCTAATTTTTATATCTGGAATCAAACAGCAAGGCCCAATCACCATTATGGAACTCTCTTTCTTTAATGTGCTTGTCATGCTACACCTTTCATTGTTGTTGAACCAACTCAGTTTGATGGACAACATCCTAATGAAGCTCATCTAATTCACTTAGCTATAAAAATCACTCTATTTGAGCTCGCTTCAGATCTAGGCCCAACTCCATAACTATTCTCAGAGTTTGGAGTTCAAACTCAATGAGAAAGAGAGGTTTCTTCCCAAATAAAAGCTCATAGGGGCTAAAACTAGTTGTGGATTTCCATGTTGTATTGTACGCCCAAACAACTTCAGGAAATTTCCTCGCCCAATATTTTTTCCCTTAAGAGATCATTTTTGTCAATATGTTCTCTAGCTCCCTATTAGTCACCTCTACTTGACCGTTTGCTTGAGGGTGATAAGGAGACAAATTTTTATGACTTACCTGAAAATGGTTCATGAATGCCAAGAGAACTTTGGACATGAATTGGGGTCCTTGGTCTGTAACAATGGTTTTGGGAGCTCCAAACCTAAGAAAGATCTTATTATAGAGGAAGTCAACAAATTTTACTCTCTAGCAACCCGTAGGGCCTGAACTTCTGCCCATTTAGTCAAATAATCGGTGCAAACCAATATGTATTCTTTCCCTTGAGAGGAAGGATCTATGCGACCGATAAAATCCAGTCCCCATTTCTTGAATGGTTCAAGGACTACCTGTGGCTGCAAAGGAATTTACACAGAAGTTGTTGGTCTTCCAATCCTTTGACATTCATAACAATGATGAATATACTTTTTGACATCTTTATGCATTGAAGGCCAATAATACCCCACGCCCAATATTTTATGAGAAGTTCTCTTTTGTAAAATAATGACCCCTAGAAGGATCATCGTGATAGGATCTAAGGGTAATGTACGTTTCATCAGCCCTGACACATCATCTCAAGACCATGTCAGGGCCACACCAAAATAGTATCCCATTAATCCATTTAAATGGGGCACTTTCTCTAACAAGTTGCTTCTTTTGTTTTGTCATAAAACCTGGGGATACTTCTGAAGTAGCTAAATAGTTGGCAATGTCAGCGAACCAAGGGGTCCTAGTAGAAATAACAAACATATTTTCATTTGGAAACTCATCTTGTACAAGTGAACAATCCCCATCTTCTTCTTTAATTCAAGATAAAAATTCTGCTACTACGTTAAATTTCCCTGGCTTGTCAACTATTATTATATTTAACTCCCGAAGGAGTAGTAACCACCTAATTATTCTTCCATTTACTACAGATTTATTCATCAGATATTTAATAGCCGGAAGGTCTGTATAAATAGTAAATTTATACCCTGTAATATAATGGAAAAACTTTTTAATGGCATGTACCACAATCAAGAATTATTTTTATGTTGCTGTGTAGTTTCTCTCAGTAGATGTCAGGTTTTTTTTAATGAAATATATGGCGTATTTAACCTCATTCTCATCTTCTTGCCCCAATACTACACTGATTGCATCATTCGAAGCATCGACATATATGTGGAATGAGAGATTCCAATTTGGTCCACGTAGTACAAGAGTAGAGATAAGTTTCTTTTTTATTGTTTCAAATGATAGTTGACACTCAGGTGTCCAGTTAAACTCCACATCTTTCTTGAGAAGGGAAAACATAGGGGCTTCTATCTTACTGAAGCTTTCGATAAACCTCTGATAGTATCCAACATGCCCAAGAAAAATTCTAACATCTGTTTGCATCTGAGGAGTAGTCAGTTGTTGAATAACTTCAATTTTCTTGGGATCAACCTTAATTCCTTCAGAAGAGATATGATGACCTAGGACTATTCCTTGTTCCACCATTATAAAACACTTTTCATGGCTAAGGGATAGTCGATGATCCTCACATGTCTCTAAAACCCTGTCCTAGTTTTGAAGAGCTTCGTCATAGGTTGACCCATAGATAGTGAAGTCATCCTATTGATGGTTAAAATGACACAAACAACATTAAAACATAATATTTCTACTCTATTTCTCCTGAAAGAGAAAGACAACATGTAGTAGCCTAACTCCCAAGGTCCTGGTAGTTGGTTCTCAACTGTCTGATGTCACTCAATTGGTTCATGCAACTGTAATATTCAAGGGGCCTGTGCTAGTAACAAAGGATTCAAGCTATGACTCTTTTTATCGAAATAGTTCTTGTAAATCAATGGGTTTTAAATAAAAGAAAAAGATAGAACAAAGGGGTAAACCAGTAAGTATGAACCAAATCTATCTAGTATCTGGACATATACTTTCAATGATGAATGTTTCCTAACAGATCATAAAAACCATAAGATGATACAGTCTATAGCATAATCTATACCACTACATACATTTTAGGTGCTTAACTAACTTCACAATTACTCTTCACAAATATTTCAAGGATTTTCAAAACAACACACATTCATTCATCATCAAAATTATAGATCAACAGAATTTAATAACTTCAACTCAATGACAATCTAATAAGATGATCCTTAAATCTGATTCCTTCAAATGACTTTCATCATTCAAAAAACTCTTATGTTCAGCACAATCACTACATACAGATAGATCATAACTTTATCAGCCTTATCAAACAAATAATTTAATTCTAGACACCATCTTTCGAGTAAACCTGTAATTCTATTAACAGTAAAAGATTTAAGTACAATGTATCTCTACAAAACTCTACAAAATTCTATCTCTTAGCATTAAGCAAGCCAATCCAATTCTCAATTAGCCGACCCTTACAATGTGATACCCATCTGGTATTTATAGATATACAAAATTTCAAACTCTACTTCTAATTTTAGGTTATCCACCCTTTTAGGAACTAGACTCTCTTGGAAACTCAGATCAATCTGATCTCGAGTTCTTACATTTCAACATTCAGTCTTAACTAAAAATAGAAGATAGAAGAAAAGAAAAGAAGTCATGCGCCCCCCCAAGAATGTCAGTGCTGCATGCATGCAACATGCAAGGAAGAAGAACATCATGCATGCAAGATTTTTATGCATGTGAAGCCGGATCCGCCATGAACTCATCATAACTAGTGAAGACTTGTTGTAGCATATCCATATCTGGCCCATCAATCCAGTCATCTTCAAATTTGATCCGATCCAACTCAATTGCAACAAACTCTCTCATACTTTAACCTTGATCAATTCTCTCCTTGCAGCTTTTATTTCTTCTTTGACTTCTACAAGCTGATCTATCACCAAGTCTCCTCCATCATCTTTCTCCTGCATGATTCCTTGGAATCTTTCATTCCATTTCTCTCTAACCTAACTCAAAGGCATGCCATCTTTTGTTTAAGTGAGACTTATTGGAGTCTTTATGCTTGCTATATTTCTCCAATGCCTCTGCTTCAGTTAGCTGCACCAAGTTCTTGGGATTAGGAACATTAAATATGCTTTGGAACATTTGTGGAGTAAGATCTATAATCACATTATTTTGTGAATCCATGCATAATCTTGTAGCAGGATTGTAGGTACTGGCTACTGTCAATATCAACTCTAGACATTGGACTGATACAGGAAATACAGTGATATGTGCAAGACCGGAATCAACAATCCTTTTTTTTCTCCCTGTCAAGTTTGCTCGTTCTGCAAAGGTTTCTTCATGTAATTCTTCAAAGCTATACTGGCCCATATTAGTATCCATGATATCTGACCATTCTGATTCCACCTTGCTTACTTTCACCACCGGATTCCTATGATCATACCTCAATGTATAAGGTAGTTGTTCTGGTTTCACCTTCTTTATTTTTGGTGTTGTCTTTGATGTTCCAACTGGTTGATTCCTTCGAGCAACCTCTCCTGACGTTCCCAACATCTTTCAATTTTCTTGCAAGCAAACCTCTAATTAGATCTTTAGATATCATCATAAAACATGCTTTTAAAACATACCTGTTACACATACATCGGAGTCAGAACCAGAAAAAAGCTCAAAAGAATCACTTTTACAACACTGGCAGACTCGGAGCAAAAACCAACATGGAAACTTCACCTAATAACAAACGGGCTCGGAGTCGAAGTCGGAGAAGTTATCAGAACCGGGATCGGAACAAAAAATGGATTTGGTTTTCTTCGAATTTTCATTTTTTCCATATTCTATTTCCATTCTGCCTCCACCTCCGATTAGGTTATCATTACTTTGAAGAAAGACTTTCCCATTACACGTGGAGCCGAAAACGGGATAAAACATGGAATTGATACCTTTTGCAAAACAAATCTTTCAAGTCCAAGATCGATTCTGATCCCGTCTTCGCCAGTTATCATATACTTCAAGGAAACCTTTTAAAACTCGGAATCATAAATGGGATGAGAACGAAATTGATGACTTTTGTAAAACAAAAATCTTAGGTCCATAATCTATTCCGATCCTGCCTCTTCCTATGTTATCATGACATCATCAAATACTTTATTCATTTTCATCACAACTTCATGATTAAAACCTAGGTCGCTATAAAATGAAAAGGAGCTTTAAAAACACTACACTCATATGACCGTGGGGAACAATGGCACTTTAGGATATCATTTTTTAATCATTTAAAGTAATTGCAGAGACCAATGAAACCCTAATCTAACAGACCCAATAAAAACTAGGGCACAGGTTTAAACCTTGCTATTTTACCATACGATGAAACCCTAATCAAGCAATAAATCTAATCTACCCTAACTCACTATAAAACCTCTATTCTACCTCACTATAGATTCTTAATCTAACAAATGCCATTAAAAACCTTTAATCTAATCTAATCTACTGCAAACCAAAAATGACATGACGCAATCACGATTGAGACGTGAAAGTGACGGTGCCCCAAAAATAGAAAGAAACGACATGATAAAACAAGAAAACAAAGATTTAAAGTAAAACAAACAAGACAAAACAAGAACCTACTCATTCAATCACATCGATGATCATAGAATTGTTTTAAAACACAATGATTGAACACACGAGCAGATATAAAGAAAAACACAACGAACACAACTGCAAATAAACAATGAACAACAAAGATAAAAGACCTACCTCAAACGCAAACAAACCCAAGCTAACTTTCCGAATCGATTCACACACAATACCCCTTCTCTATCTCGATCAATTTGCTCAAACGAACTCTGCTATTGCTCTTTGCACTCTTAGACTTGTAATAATAACAATAATGATTGGCTTTAACCCTTAATAAAGGTAAATATGTGAATTTCTACCTACACCGACAACCACCATTAATGCATTAAAACGCAATAAAGGCGGAGTTAGAACTGTAAGAGAACGAACACTGGTCTGTAGTGCAACTTCAGTCAAAAAGTCAACGACAAAAAAGGCGGGGGCGAAACTAAAATGGAATCAGGATCTTAAATTTATAAAATTTCCAAACCTCATTCCCATTTTGGCTCTGCGTCTGACAACTAAAAACAAAACAAACAACAAATAGAAAAATTTAATTAAAAGACCAACCTAATAAAACAAAACGCAAAAACTGAAACAAAACAAAAATTAAAAAAGTAGCGGAGCCGGGATCGGAATTTGCAAATTTTGATAATAACCATCCCAATTCCCACTCTGGCTCCGCTTCTGCTAAAGACCAAAAACAAAGGCAAAGAAAAGATTGATGGGATAGAACCAAAAACAAGCCTCAAAAAAACTTTCAGAACCCGATCCAATTCCGGTTCCGATTTCGATGGAGAAACCAAAGAAAAACAAAGTATTGGCAAAACTAGACTCCAAACTTTGTTTCAAAAACGTACAAAAATAACAAAGGGGGACCCATTTTGACCAAGGCAAAAGATGGGGTGGTTATGCAAGGCATAACACATCCATGTAGACTTTGACACATTCATTAACAAGCACAACAAATATAGCCAAAATGGCTCTTTGGAAAGTTGCAGGGGTGTAACAAAGTCCAAAGGGAAGAACATGATATGAAAATATTCCCCATGGAGAAATAAACATCGTCTTATCCTGATCTTTAGGTGTTACTTGAATCTGGTTGTAACCACTAAATCCATCTAAAAAGGAGAAATATTTCCTCCCAACCAAATTATAGTTGGTCAACAAATGGTAGGGGAAAATAATCTCAGTGAGTGGCTTTGTTAAGTTCTCTATAATCTATGCATATTCTCCACTTCCCATTTTTATTTGGCACTACAACCATAGGTGACACCCAGTTACTGTCAGAAATGGGATGAAAAAAACCTGCTTGAAGGAGTTTCTCAATTTTAAATTTGAGAATATCTTTTAATGTAGGATTGAGTCTCCTTTGTGGCTGATGTACTGGCCTTATATTAGGATTAGTATAAATGTGATGCATACAAACACTTGGGTGAATTCCCCTCATGTCTGTATAGTCCCAAGAAAAATCTTTAGACCTTTTCACCAAAACATTAAATAACCTATCCTCTTATGATTCGGTCAACCAACTATTGATGTTCAGTGTTTTCCCTATAGTAAAATAATCATTTTTGTTCTTGGGTGGATGGAAGTGACCGTATGTATTGGTCATAAAAAGGTATTGAGAGGACAACTATGAGGTACAATTCAGTGAAATCTAGAAATTTCCTCAAAAAAATGGTTAGTTCTAGGAGTCATATTGGCTAAAGGACAAGGCATTCCCATAGTAGTATATTCCTATTCAATCCCATGCACATCGATTGGTTGTCCTAGAATTTCTGGTGCATCCACCATTTCCTCATCACCTGGGCTTATAGCAAGGTGTGCTATATCATTTACTAACGCATCCTCTAATTCTTCTCCATGTTGTTTAATCATTACCATGGCTAACGAGGCCAAACTGTCTTGACCATCAAACTCTTCTAATTCATCAACCCAGACTTTGTTACATTCGATGGGTTTAGCAGGAGGGTACAAGAATAAATGTTTACTATCCTAACCATGTGAAATGGTCATTCCTCCCTCTCTACAGTCGATTTTAGCTATGACAATAACCAACCATGGTCTTCCAAGAAATATTGGATAGCTATCTTTGGGTGTAAGTGATTGAATTACCTGGAATTCTACTGGATATTCCCATCCATCAATTTTGACAATAAAATTTTCACTAACACCCTTAGGAATGACTATGGAATGGTTTTCCATCTGCAAGACTGTAGTTGTGGGATGTAAATTAGTAAGTCCTAATTTTTCCATCACGTCCATAGTCATTACATTAATGGCTACTCCTGAATCCACTAGTACATTAGGTATTGCTACCTCATTAATCATAATAGTTATCAGTGGACTACCAGGGTCATCATATTTTGGAGCAGTGATCTTTCCAGACAAAAAATCATCTAAATAACCATAAATATGCACAATATTTATTCTCTTTGGTTTCCTCCCTGGAGTTTTAATGCACAGCTACTTGATCAGCTGGTTCAATTCCATAATCTCCTTTATTGCTTGCAGCAAGGGAACCTCTATTTGTAGTTGTTTAATTTCCTATATTAACACAGTTTCAGAAGTCAAAGGCACTTCCAGAGTATCTTTCAGAATAGTCGATTTCAAACATTCCAGAAATGGTTCATGAGTTTTCTCTTTTGGAGTGGTATCCTTCCTAAGATCATTTGGAGGTTGACCTCCCTCCTCTTGAGGTAAGTCAGAAGCTCCCGTTGATAATGGTGGTAGAGGTGGAGTGCCATTTTCAGGAGTTTTGGGAGTAGATTCATCAATAATTTCTTCAATGGTTGGCGGTTGAAGTGTTCTACTAGAGCGCAACTGAATATTTCCACAATGTATGGCATTTATTTTGGTAATATTATCCTATTCAGTGGAGTATACCAGAGTATTTTTCTGATTGTTCTTAGGATTGGAAAGTCGTTGTGCCGAAAGTTGAGGTTGATTTATCTATTCACTCTGTGGAGGATTTTGGGGTGGTGGTAGCAAATTCTATTGTTGATTTCTCTAAGGGCCAGTATAGAATTGATTATGTCCCTGGTTCCATTGAGGAGTAGTATGTTGTGGATACCATTGTTTTTGAGTTTGGTTTGGCCACTGCTGAATTCCCCATGATTGGTTTTCCCATTCAGGGGGTCCCCAATAGGGAGCTCCCTAGCTAGGTTGTTGAGATGGTGCTTGAGGCCAAGATGGAGTCCATTGATTATTAGGCTAGTTGTTTTGGGGTCTCCAAGCAGGATTGGAATTTTTTCCATAAGAAAAATTCCCTCCTTGGCATTGATTTACCATATTAATTTCTTCCTCAACCTGTGCAGTCCTTTTCTTAGAATTCTTGAGGTCTGTAAGAAGCTCACACTGGTTTGTAGGATGACTTTGCTCACAAAGTTGACAAATCAGAGCCTTTTCTAGTGGAAATTCTCTCAGAAGATGTTTATTTCGACATCAAGGACAGTAGATGGAAAAAGTCTCAAGATTGTGGGTCTTATCTTGTATACCATCTAGTGTAGTGTTTCGTTAAACCAGTATGTTTGTTTTAAGGTTTTCTATTTCTTCTCGGAGCTTGCCTATTTTGTTGGACCCTCTAAAAGAGTAGTTTTACGGATTCCTCCACAAGTACATGATAAATTATGACACAACTTACACATGTCATCAAGGCCCAATTGAGACACATCTCCTTGTCCCATTAGATTAAGGCTTCTTCTTGCATCCTCATCGAGTCCCTTAAGAAATATAGTTTTGAGAGTCTCAACACTAATAGTCTCTTCTCCACATCGTTTAGACAAGAAAAGAAACATGTCTAGGTAATCCTCTAGACTCTCATCCTCGTTTTACCTAAGTTTAAACAAATCCTCCTTACAATCACTCACCCTGCAATAGATCTAGTATTTTTGGAGGAAAGCATTCTCCATGTCATCCCAAGACATAATAGACCTAGTAGCTAATCCCCTAAACCAATACATGGTTGTATCCTTCAAAGTAGAAGGAAACAAATTTAGTTTTTGGTTATCATTTTTATAGTCATAAGTTTGAAAAAGGACCTTAAATTTGAAAATAAATTGGTTTGGGTCTTCTGAGGACAAACCTCAGAAGGTTGGAAGGAAAGCTGGAGAGATTTTCTTCATCGTAGTATCATCATTTGCATCATGAGTAATAGGATAAGTGAATGTTCATGGTGTCAAATGATTATTATTATTATGGTTAGCATTATTCTGGTTAGCTTCAGCCCTACGATCACCCATGATGTCTAGAGGAATGTGTTCCTCTTGGATAATTTCCTTGATGATGGTTTGTTCTTCTGGATGATCTTCAGGAAAATAGTGGAAAGTCTCTGGTGGATTAGGCTCAAGTAATTCTTCAATAGAGTGGTCTTCTGAGCATTGGTCCTCCCTATGTATGATTAAAACATAGTTTGGGGGGGTCTTTGGTATAAGTCTTCCACGAGGGCCTCTTAGCCTGACCATGCAGAAAAGGAAGCCAAAGGGATCTTTTGGGCCTAAAAGGGTATTCAAGGTATCTCCTATTAACACTCAAGAAAGAAGGTCTTCGACAATGGCACCAAAAAGTGATAGGTTGTCGTTAGGTCCCATTACTTTAGAAGATAAACTTCAATATATCGACTGGGCAGTGTCCAAGGCTATTTGCAATACAAGGTGGCTTGACTATCTCTTTTAGATTTTTTGTATATATTTTTAGAGCAACTAAATATAATTTTAACCTAAAGCCATTTAACTAGTTAACCAGAAAGTAATTTATCTAAAAATATGAAAAGTATTGAAACTAGGAAGCATAAGACAATTAATCTAGAAAACATGATAACTAAACTAGAAAACATAGAAATAACTAAGCTAAGAAGCATATAAACTATAGAAGTAGTAAAACTCGTAAATAATCTATGAAACATCTAAGTAATATCAATAATAAATTTAATCATTAACATAAATTAACTACGAAATCAAAAGACAATAGGTGCTCTAGAGCTTTAGACTCTTATGATGACAAACTTGATTATTATCCATGCAATAAAATTGACAGAATTCTTTAAAAATAAGTACTCATCTACTTAATCTATCACCCCTTGAGTGGCCAGCTCGCGGGTCCCTACATTCTCAGGTCACATGCACAGTCTAATTGAAAGCTTCTCCATTAATGATAATCTCCATCCATAATTTCAACAACTCCGAGATTGATATGCAATACTTTCTTTATTCATATATACTCAAAAAGCATGTTGACAACATAATATTACTATTTTGTGTGTCCCTTTTACTTCTGGAGATTACATATATTTATAGAAAAACCTCTAACTAAATCCTATATTTCATATGGTTTTATATTACCATTGAAAAAGTTTGTAACAAATTTTAAACTAACTTTATGTCTTTAAATTCCCATTACATAAATATTAACAAGGCTCGAGTTGAGCCATGAAGTTTTTTAAACTTTAAAGCATAATAAAAATTCAACTTAGAAGAAACTATGATTTCGGTCCATCATCCTCAAGTTATGGAGCATGTTCCCAACACATGTGTTTAACCTATTTTGGATCTCATGCTGGTTAAATGCCTTTGACTGTTGGATTAATGACCAATTATTATACTAAAAACCACTTAAAACTACCTATTAAATCTGCATTGGCAAGATACTTCAATAAATCACAAGAAATAAAGTTTATACTATTTTTCTCAAAAGATAAGTAATTATTATGCCTAAAGTTTAATTAATTGGTAGAGAATAATTATTTTGCATATATGAAGAAGGGTTTTATTATGTTATCATGATGAGGTTATTTTTACCTCATCACCAAGCCCTAAGAGCTTGCTTGAGACCATACAATGTCTTTTTGAGTGTGCACACCATTTTTGGTTATTTTGATAACTGAAATCCATTAGGTTGCTCTATGTAGACTTCCTCCAAATCTCCACTTAGGAAGGTTGATTTGACATCCATCTGATATACTTCAAAGTCCTTATGGGATGAAAAAGAAAGAAACATTCTAATTGCTGCCATTCTTTCTACCAGAGAAAAATTCTCCTCAAAATAAATTCCTTCTACCTATGAATAGACTTTACATACTAGTCTTGCTTTGTTTCTTACAACGTCTCTATCTTCATTCAAATTATTCTTGAAAACCCACTTTGTTCCTATCACATTTTTGTCTGTAGGTCTTGGAACTAGTTCCCAAGTCTGGTTCTTCTCAATCTAATTCAATTCTTCTTCCATTACTTGTATCCATCCTTCATCCTTGTTATCATCATAAAAAGTTTTTGGTTCTATCTTTGATAAAAAAAAGTTTACTTGTTCATTTGTCTTTGCAAGACTTCTGGTCAACACTCCATTCTTATCTCCAATAATATGATCCTCTGAATGATTCCTTTGAACATACTTTGTAGGATTATTACTGTGCTTTTCTACTATTTCTACTTTTTCTTCAGCTTCTTCTTCCTCTTCTTCTGATTAGGGAGGTGCATCAAATCCACAATCCTCAACTTCATACATATTTTGATGTAGATCTTCATCAACCTTAACATTTTTACTTTCAACTATTTTACCCAATATTTTGCTGTACTGCATGCATGCTTTACTCTGAGATGAATATCCTATAAAAATACCTTCATCACCTCTTGAATCAAAAGTCCCTAAAATATTATCTCTTTTGATGCAACATTTGCTTCCAAAGACTCTAAAATACTTGACAATTTTCGGTCTTCCATACCATAACCCATATGGGGTCTTAGTGTTCTTAAGCCTTAATAAACCTCTATTGAGAATATAGAATGTAGTATGAATTAATTATTTCTAATAAACATCAAGAAAATTTTCTTCCATTAGTATGGTCCTTGCCATCTCTTGAACAATCATATTCTTTCTTTCCACTAACCCATTCTATTGAGGAGTTCCAACAACATATAGATGCCTCCTCATTCCATGTTATTTGCAAAAACTTATTAAACTCATTTGATGTGAACTCAACTCATCTATCAAACCTTAAGCACTTGATTTTAGCATTCAATTCATTCTCAACCATTGATTTAAAAATATTGAATCTACTAAAAGCATCAGATTTATCTTTCAAGAAAGTGACTCATGTCATCCTAGAGAGATTATCAATATAAAAAGGCATGAAATACCTTTGTCCTTTCAAAATGTTTTAAGTACGTCTGCACAAATCAATATGAATAAAATCCAATGGTCAAGAGGAAGAATATCCTTTGTGTTAGGGTTAGAAGGCAGACATATAACAAGTTAAATGTAGATTTAAACAATAAAATATAGTAATAAAACACACATAGAAGACAATAAAAAGAATTTAACATGGTTCACCCAATCTGGGCTACATCCACAAAACCCCAGCCATCCAATGATTTTATTATCCAGTGCAAAACCTATTACAATATTGTGAATAATTCCATGCTACAACTCTCCATCCCAACCACTTATAACAAGCTTTTAGAAGCTTCCAAAAATTAGGGTTTACAAAGTTGGATTTTTCCTTTTTCGGTGACAAAATGAAAAAAGGTGAATGTTTTTTTTCTTGGGGGCTGCCGTCGTTGAACCCTCGCTTTTCGGGGCCTGCCGCCCCTGAACCCTCACCCAGGGCCTGGTCCGGCCCCAAACCTTGACAAGGATACATGAAGAGTGTACAATACTAAAAATGTACAATATAGCATGATCAATCACCACAAACCAACAATCTCCCACTTGGAGACTGATCAGGCTCCATACCAACATAATCTCCCACTTGGAGACTGATCCTGGATGACACCACTGCACTTACAAATCCCACTGGAAATAAGAAACTTGGACCCTACTGCTCTATTATACTTGAATTCAACCTTGAAGTCCAATCGAAGCTGAAGAGGACCTCAACTTCTCCCTTGTCACTGTGTTGGTAAACATATCCACTGGATTGTCATATGTATGTATCTTTTCCAGCTTTACCTATCCATCCTCCAATACAGACTAAATGAAATGATATCTCAGTTGTATGTGTTTGGTTTTAGAGTGCAAGGCAAAGTTCTTGGAAAGATGTATAGCACTCTGGTTGTCTATAAACAAGTGATTTTCAGCTTGTGTTTTTCCCAACTCTTCCACGTTGAATTATAGCCATATCATCTCCTTCGTTGCCTCTGTTGTAGCCACATATTGTGCCTTTGTGGTGGATAAAGCAACCACCTTTTGCAACTAAGAAATCCAACTCACTACTGTCCCACCAGCTGTAAATACATAACCTGTGGTACTCCGCCTGGTATCTATATCCCTTGCCAAATCTGAGTCAACATAGCCTTTTAAATATGTATTAGAGTCCCCAAAACATAAACATATATTGGATGTACCTCTCAAGTACTTGAGAATCCATTTTATCACATTCCAATGCTCAACTCCAGGATGACTCATATACCTGATAACAAATCCTACAACATGTCAAATATCCGGTCTTGTGCATACCATGGCATACATTAAACTGCCTACAGCTGAAGCATATGGTACCTTGGACATTTTTTCTTCCTCCTCTTGTGTCTTTGGACACATATCCTTAGTCAATTTTACATGACCGAGCAAAATTGTGCTGACAGATTTTGGATTCTCCAAATGAAATATTTGCAACACCTTTTCAACATAATTAGCCTGAGATAAAAACAATTTCCTATTTTTCCTATCTCTTGTAATCTTCATACCAAGGATTTATTTTTCTGCCCCCAAATCCTTCATAGCACATGAATTTGTTAACTGTTGTTTTAACTCCTTTATGTGAGCCATGTTAGACCCCGTTACAAGCATATCATCAACATATAAACATAAAATAATGTAGCTATCTTCACCTAACATCTTAAAATAAACACAATGGTCTGAATTACACATGTTGTAGCCTTGCTCAACCATAAAACTATCAAATTTAGGATACCATTGCCGAGGTGCTTGCTTCAAGCCATATAAACTTTTCTTCAATCTACACACTAGTTTCTCCTTACCTTTGACCTCAAATCCTTGTGGCTATTCCATATATATTTCCTCTTCCAAATCACCATGGAGAAAGGCAGTTTTAACATCAAGCTGTTCTAAATGCAAATCTTCACCAACCACAATACTTAAAACAGTACGAATAGAAGTCATTTTAACAACTGGAGGAAATATTTCATCAAAATCAATACCCTGTTTCTATGCAAATCCCTTTACAACTAATCTGGCTTTAAATATTTTCTTACCTCCATCCTCCTCTTTCATCCTGTAAACCCATTTGTTTGGTAAAGCCTTTTTTCCTACAGGTAACTTGCATAATTCACAAGTCTGATTTTCCAACAAGGATTCCATTTCTTCTTCCATTCCATGCTCCCACTGAACCTTGGTATTCACCTGCATAGCTTCATGATAACATTTTGGTTCACCAGCATCAGTTAATAAAATATAATACAAAGAGGGAGAAAATCTTTCTGGAGGTCTACTTATCCTTGAAGATCACCTAACATTCACTAGATTTTGTGGTATTTCTTGTTGTTGTTGTTGTGGAGCATGAGGAACCACTGGAACATTGTTGTTTGTAATATCATCCAACACTCCATAATCCTTTCCTGCCTTCTCATGCTGTTGTAATAGATCTTTGTACAACACTTTCTCATTGAATATGACATCCCTTCTTCTCACAATTTTCTTATTTTCAAAATCCCAAAGCCTATAACCAAATTCATCAATGCCATATCCAACAAATATACATTTTGTTGATTTTGCATCAAGCTTGGTTCTATTTTTAGAATCTATATGTGCAAATTCTTCACAACCGAAGGTTTTCAGAAAAGAAAAACTCACCTTCTTACTTATCCATGCTTCCTATGAAATACCACAACCCAAAGGATTAGAGGTACCTCTATTAATTAAATAAACAACAGTGTTTATAGCCTCTGCCCACATGTTTAAAGGCATCGCATCATGAAATCTCATAGTTAGTGCACACTCCATTATTGTTCTATTCATGCGCTCAGCCACTCCATTTTCCTATGGAGTCCTCGGAACCATTTTCTGCCTACGAATACCATTAGAGGAACAATAATATTCAAACTCTTTGCTGCAATACTCACCACCATTATCAGATCTAAGACATTTTAGCTTTTTAGCTGTCTCATTCTCAACCAAGCTTCTCCATTTTTTTAAAGTTGCAAATACATCAAATTTCTGCCTAAGGAAATAAATCCATACCTTCCTAGTTGCATCATCAATGAATGTAACAAAATATTGAGAGCCACCGAGAGAAGATACCTGAGCTGGTCCCCATACATCCGTATGTACAAGCTCCAATTTCTCATCTTTCTTTTGTTTCCCATCCTTGAGAAAACTAACTCTCTTTTGTTTTCCATAAACACAACTTTCACAGAAATCCATATTAACACATTTTAGACTTGGTAAAACATTCTTTGAATGACATAATTTCATACCTTTTACACTCATATGCCCAAGTCTATTATGCCATAGTGCTGATTCAGAATCCACAACAACTATTTGATTTTCTGCTTTCTGAACTGCAACAATTATTCCTAAACATTGATTTGTATCTGCAATAGCTAAAGTAGTAGGAACAATATGACCTATACAAAGATATAAGGTGCCTACTTTCACACCTTTTGCTACCACTAAGGCACCTTTTGTAACCTTCCAATTTTTATCACTAAATGTAACAACACAACCTTCATCATCTAGTTGCCCTGCAAAAATTAAATTTATTTTTAACTTTGGAACGTGCCTTACCTTATGTAGTATCTAATGATTCCCATTCTGAAACTTAATTTTGATTCTTCCCTTTCCAATAATCTAACAGGGTTCATTATCTCCCAAATAAACCATCCCAAAATCCCCTTGGACATAATCAAGAAAATAATTTCTATTGGGTGTAGCATGAAATGAATCCCCTGAATCTAATAGCCAAGAATCATCAATATTGTCAAGGGAAAGAATCAAAGCATCCTCATCAGATTTATTACTTACCACATTTTCCTCTGTATTTCCTTCCTTTTTGTCTCCTTCTTTATTTTATCGAAACCAACAATCTTTCTTTAAATGACCTGGCTTACCACAATAGCATCAATCCCTCTTGTCTTTAGGTTGGGACCTTCTATCCCTTGATTTTCCTTTCCCACAACTTCAAAAATTGTTTCGTCTCTCCTTTGTTCTGCCCCTGCTTTTTGCATTCAAAACACTGCCTGATGTAGATGTTCCACCTAAGCTTTTCCTACAAATTTCCTCGCTCAAAATAACACCAACAACATCATCAAAGTTCAATGTATTCGAACTAGAAACAAAATTGCTAACAACCATTACCAAGCTATTCTAGCTTTCAGGCAAAGAACATAGAATCAAAAGAGCCCTAACTTCTTCATCAAAGTTTACTTTTACAAAATTTAATTGACTAGTAACCGTATTAAACTCATTTAAATGATAAGTAACTGACCCACCTTCTACCATTTTCATATTAAATAAACGCTTCATAAGAAATACCTTATTCGAAGTAGAAGGATTTTCATATAACTTTGCTAGGGTTTCCATCAACTCTTGAGTTGTCTTTGTTGTTGTAATATTGAATGCCATTGATTGTGCCAGGCGTAAACGAATATTGCCAAGTGCCTTTTTGTCCAAAATATCCCAGTCCTCATTCGACGTTGTTGTGGGTTGCTTGGTTTTCCCTTCCAATGGCCACCATAAATCCTTCTGAAATAGGTAGTCCTCCATTTGCATCTTCCATAATTGATAGTTCTTCCCATTGAACTTCTCAACCTTCAACTTACCCTCATCTACCATTGCTCCCACTTAACCGTGAGACTCCCACTCTACCATGAGACTTTCCTGTAGACAATAATCGAAAACAACCCACTCTGATACCACTTGTTAGGGTTAGAAGGTAGATATATAACAAGTTAAATATAGATTTGAACAATAAAATAGAGTAATAAAACACACATAGAAGACAACACAGAGAATTTAACGTGGTTCACCCAATTTGGGCTACATCCACAAAACCACAGCCATCCAATGATTTTATTATCTAGTGCAAAACCAATTACAATATTGTGAATAATTCCATGCTACAACTCTCCATCCCAACCGCTTATAACAAGATTTTAGAAGCTTCCAGAAATTAGGGTTTACAAAGTCGGATTTTTCTTTTTCGGTGACAAAACGAAAAAAGGTGAATTTTATTTTTTCTTGGGGGTTGCGACTCTTGAACCCCCACCCGGGGCCCGACCCAGCCCTGGACCTCAACAAGGATACATGAAGAGTGTACAGTACTAAAAATGTACAATATAGCATGACTAGTTGCCACAAACCAACACTTTGGACTTGAAACTTATCCTTTTCTTCTTTCTAAACCGGTATTCCTTGCACACAATACTTATAGGTTTAACTATTTTAGGCATATCTCTTACCGCATGTGATGAGCTAATCTTCACAACACTATCAAAATTGATATGTACCATTCTCTTATGAAAAATCCAACATTCACGTACTTTCCCAAAAGATAACTTTTCCCATTGACATCCTTTAGTCTATGTATGTCACCATTTGTCCTAGATCCTTCTGCAACCAAGCTTCTAGACTCTCCTTTTTTTATTTCACATCATTTTTCATTGAATATGAGACTATATCCATTTTTGCACATCTGAATCACACTAAGAAGATTGTGCCTAAGACATTTAACATAAAGAACATCTTATGTCCTATTCTTTCCATCAATAATTATTTTGCCTTTTTTCATAGATCTGTACTGAAGTATCATCTCCAAGATTGACTACGCCTCCATTCCACTTGAAAAGCTTGATAAAATTACTCCTATCCCATTTCATGTGGTTAGAACAACCACTATCAATCACCTAGGAGTTTGCCTCATCTTTTACATGAAAATAAATACACAAAACACTTGAATATTTAGTTTCATCTTTAGTATTCTTAGTAGCCAAAAACAAGATTTCATCCTCATTATTCAAACCACTAGAATCATCATCCTTTGAAGACCAAGAATCTTCCTTGGAGTAGAGACTCTAGTTTTTGAACTTATTTCTTCTAGATTTTTTTTCTCCTTTTAAAATCTTTCAAGGGACACTTAGAGGAAAAATGACGAATTTCTCCACACTTAAAACATTTGAAAGGTATCTTACCTTTGTACTTGTCGATACCTCTCTTCAAATTCCTTACAAAATTTTCTTCTTCTTCATAGGTGTCACTAATCTAATTAGTTGCTTCCTTATTGGGATCTTCTTTGTCAAACTCTCTCCTTTCAAATGCAGTGAGGGCACCATATAATTGATCCATTGAAAGTTTATCTAAATATTTGGCTTCCTCAATAGAAGATTCTTTAAGACTATAAGATTCAGGAAGAGATATCAATACCTTTTTATCACCATCGATTCTTCCATTTCTTCACCAAGTCCTTTGATTGCTTTAACCACTTCATCAACCCAAAGCAAATATTCTACAATATCTTCATCCTCTAACACTTTTAGGTTCTCAAAATTTCCTATGTAGATCTACAACTTGTCTTGTTTTACTTTGACACATCCTTTATATTAGATGCCATTAATCTTTTCCCAGACCTCCTTTTCTAACTTGCAGTGCATTACTTTTACAAGATCAAGATCTACCAACCCACTCAAGATAGCATTCTTAGCATTTCCATTGATCTCATAGGCCCTAATCTCTATCAGATCAATTAGAGGAGTAGTAGGAATATCATAACCATCCTTGAATTATTTCTAAACACCAAACACTAAGGAGGATAGATAGGATTCCATCTTGAATCATCAAAAATAAATTTATTCCATCAAACCTAGGCGGCTTGTGAGGCCCTTCTTGTGTCATCCAAAATATTCCTCAAGATGTTAGAGTTCTTCTAAGGAATCAGGCTCTAATATCAATTGTTGAACACACCAAAATATTGAGAGGGGGATGAATCAATATTCTATCAAATCTCAAACCCTTTGAAACATGTAGATACTTCAAAATCTACTGCATTTAAACAAAAAATTGAAAGATGAAGACAATGAACAACACAACACACCACTCGATTTATGTGGAAAACTCCACAGGAGAAAACCAAAATGAGAAGAACTACTAGGAGGTTTTTTCCTAATCCAACCTCACAAGATGAACAAAATTTACAACTTTATTTTAGGGCTACAACCCAAGAAAGCTACAACTCCCTAATTACAAGTTTTAGGGCCACAAGGAAGCTACAACTCCCTGATTACACTTTGTTTCAGGGATATGACCCAAGGAAACTGTAACTTCCTAAGCTGAGAACACACTCAAGAAATATTACAGAAAATAAGTGCTTCCACTATCTAAAATTAACAATTAAGCTCACACCTTTTGATGATTGCAATTATTCTTTATCACTTCTTCAAATGTCTTCTCATTTTCCTACTAGCTCACTACTTTCAACAATCAAGAAGTCTTTCCTTTGGATAGTTGTCTCCAAAAAAAAATTAATAACACTTCTTCACTTCCCTTCTATCATAGAGATATGATCAAGATGAAACCGAACATGATCTACCACTTGTATTTCTCTTTCATTCACTTACACAATTTTCATAATGCATCATATGCATACATCATCCTAGATCAACTAAGTTTACAATTTATACATGATATTAGATTTATTACATCTCACATGTCAACCTACAATAAAAATATTACATCTCCAAGTTGACCAAGGATAAAATAAACAAAATGAAACATGTAGAAGGCAATACCCAAAAGACTACATGCAACACAACGAAGAGGAACATGCGTTGTAGATTCTAACACATGCTTAACATGGTCCTAAATTTTATTCAAACCTTTGATCTTCAATATAAACCATCCACATGCTTTGTAAATTCAAAATAGGCCAACCATAAGAAAGAAAATATGTAACTTGTAGCAAGCTAGACCTCACTTCATTGGTGGTACACATGAATGATAAAGAATTAGTTGCATCTCTTTTAGATGATTCAACATAAACGATAAAATCCTTCAAACACTCCATAAGCTCCACTCACACTTGAACTTGTGGTGCACATCATTAACATACCTTATTCAGCCTCAACAAAACATAAACCCACAAAACATTCATTCCGGACCACAACCTATATTGGAGAATCCAAAAAACACTTTGTAGAGCATCAACAAGCATCACATGATATTCAAGAACATCCCCATGCATCCCTTTCACCACTTCATGCAACAACATCTTGGTGCAAGCCAATAGACAATGAAACCAGTCACTAGACAACACATTCTTCTACTCTATCACTTGTAAATTTTTATACAAAAGGATTAATGACATGAAACTTGGGATATAACACTTGCACATCTCCATAAAATTAACTTCAATATATCCGCAAATGCAAAGAAATGCAGATCCAATATTTGCACCTCTAAGAACATCCTTACAAAATCAAAACATAATTAAGTTTGTCACTATCAAAAGAACCTTTTCAATAACTCAAATGATTTGAAGCTTGGATCACATATGCCTTGACATGCCCTAAAGCTAACCTATAAACTGCAGGATCAAGACTATAATGCCCCGCCAAAGAACCGTAGAGAACAACACTACTAAAGAACAATAAAGCCACAACTTTTTTTGTAAGTACAGTATCATGGAATGTAAACCGTATCTAAACATAACATATAAGTTAAGCTATGTCCTCTATGGTTCCATGACTTCTTACGAACATACCTACTGAACAAGATCTAAACATACATCATGAATTGACTAACAACTGGAGATCATTCTAAATCCATTGCATTAAATAAATAAACATCATACATTTCCATATTATAACATCAGATAAGTAACTATCAAAGATCACATATATAAATCTACAAGTATATATACAAATTCCCATTCTATGAGGGTACATCATTACATTGCTACAAGCTTACATCAATTATTCCCTTAATACATGGGAAGAATACATCAAGATTACATTACATGATACAAATGAGATACAAGTTCAATACATAACAAAGCAACTGTCTCTTCAAATTAGTACAAGATCCAGAATTCTTGTATGTAAGGTACCATCCTCCATGCTCACGAACCAGAACAAGGGGAACCCAATGGAGGAAAAGGCACAATCCACCCGACCATGTGGAACACTAAGGTCCACACCCATGCTAGGAGATAACAATAAGGTCCCACTACATCAAGTAGTCAAGAAGATAGAAGGCTAACAAAAAATTACTTAATATGGCTCCAAAATAACAAAGTAAAACATGAAATCGCATAACAAAGATACCGCTTCTAGAGGCACAGACAGAAAAAAGGGGAAAACACGACTAGGGAATGCTAGACTGCAGTAGGGAAGAGTATCATTGCATGGTCCTAACATGGGTTGCCTTGACAGTCTCTCACTAGACCCCCATTATTCACAGTCTCTCCTTAGCCTAAACGAGCACTACAGGCATGGGTGAGGCATTTAATTATCTTACTTAGTGTGAAATATACCCAACCCCCTAATTCATGAATTAGGTTATCATTGAATTAAGGAACTCTCAAACAAGTTACCTTGGACACCACTTTGTGTTCTAGCCCCCATTGAGAGCCACTCCCCCTACTAGCAACTAGAAGACCCAGTAAAAAATTAAGGTAAATCCCTCTTACATACTTAACCAATTCACATGAAACACATACAGAGCGAGGCATAAACCATCTCGCTTATGAAACACAAGCACTAGAAGGAAAAAATAGTGCAAGGCAAACTCTCTTGCACACATCTGAAGGAAGTCTAGCCTTGGCTATTAGCATAAAATACTCCCCCCATAAAACATTAACCAAAACAACTCAATGTCACAATCAAACACAAATCATAAAATCAACCAAAAAAAGCATTCATAGGTGACATTATTTGCTCAATTTTCTAAAACTCCTTACCTAATCACTAATTTCTCTTAGTATCCATTCACACAATAGTTTTCAAATGTCTATGATATCAATTGATCTAATTTACAATTCAATTACTAAAGAATACATTGAATTCAACATTTAAAAAGAGTATCAACTTGTGTACCTCATTTAATTATGTAATTATCTATATATGTTTATCTCAATTGCATACTCATCAAATATAACTCTTTTCCAAACCATAATGCAAATATATATTCATATATTTATATTATACATATATATATACTATATATATACCCAAAAAAAATACAATTTTCAATTATTTACAAAACAAAAATAGTATTTTCTTAATATTAAAATATATATGAATATACATATATACATATATATAAATATAAATATTTATATATGTGTTAATATTATATATATATATAATTTATATAGAATGTTGTCCTTAATATACAAAGGCAACAGATATAATTATACATTAGTGAATCAATAATTATATATCCACACACACACACATATATTTTAACCCATCACAATTAACATAAATCTTGATTAACATCCAATATTGAATACACATAAGTCTTAATACATCGAATGAATTATCATCAACTGGTAGTGTATTATGGAGTTATCGTCTTATACACAACAACTAACTTATTTCTTCAATACTTGTGTGTTAGATACTGATCACCAAAACCTATAGATTTTTGCATTCATCATACAATGAATAAACATTGAATTCTTCCCTATCATTATTGGCGTCCCACCCATGAGTCAAACAATGGATATATACATTTTGAATGCTGGGAAGATCAATAGAGACACATTAAATTTCTAAAACAAGCCCATCGAACTATGAGTTCAAGCAGAGATCGATTGGTTAAAAAATACAAACACACTTTATGAAGGATACTTCGCTAACAAAATAACTAAAATTGAATTTTATTCATGCAAATCTCTCCATCAAAATATGGACTCAAACTACATTGAAAGATGGAAATAAGGGGGTGTACAGTGAATTCTATTGACAACAAGATAATGAATGCACAAAACTTTAGGTGAATTCAACATAAATAGGGGGCTTGAAATGATGATTTTATAAAGCACAAGCATAACCGTGACTTCGAAACTTGCTAACCAATATCTAACAATAGACTTCATGGAGTAATAAGGGTAGGCACTATCTCTTGGAATGCAATGATTACAGATGCACAAAATTCATTTGATAAAATGCTTAAGAAACTTTTAGACAAATGCAAATGGTTGAGCATAAGGGAGACGCCAACAAAATAGTTTGCCATAATATAGATAGTAGAAGGATAGATAATTTATAGGAATAAAATAGATGGATAGTACATAACCAAACAAATCCAAACAAACTACTATTGGGGATAAGGATTCGGTTCTGTCACCAAGATAGTCATCTAAGACAACAATACCTTAGTGATTTCAATTCAAAATCACAACAAAGACACAAACACCTATGTCATAAAGTGGAAACAGGCACAAATGATCCCCCATTGATCCTCTGAGAGAAGTGGATGCAAAACAATTAATAGTTTCAACATAAACAGATAACCATGAAAGACAAAGCAATATTGACACACGGATATACGTGGGGAAAACCCTTCTGGGTAAAAAAACCCACCCTCCAAAATACTCAGCTCAGATTGTATTATTCAATAAAAGGATTACAATACAAAAATACAGAGCTATGCTCTTCCAGGAGTGTTACATCTTTTCCAATAGGAGAATACAGGAAGACAACAAAACCAGAACCATCATGTAGTTCCAATGACATCCATATGTCATTACTATATAGTTTCCCTTCAGCTCCTCATAATAGACTGTCACAACCAGCCTCTTGGCCAGCATAGCCCCAAGGCCTCATAGTAGGTCTACATCATTTAGATCCAAGAGCCAGTGTGTTTGCAGTTACAATGCATTAACATACTTCTCGAACACACTCCATGTCTCTCTCTGTCAACTGCTTTGCTCCAGTCATTTGTCACCTTTTGGTTTACATATCTTACTGTATATCTCTGACCGAGCCATACATCGCATTCAATGTCCCAACCAAATGCTGACCCTCAGGTTCATGCATCGAACAACCAAGCACGCATTCAATCTACATAGATTCCATCGAGCCACCTAGGCAATAAGTCTATCACCTTAATCGGGTTCTAATTCCATGACCTACAATAACTGCCAAACCTTCTTTGGTCTTCGGTCAATTAGATGCTGCCAACCTGCCATGTGTCACCTTTACATTTGCTAATTGGTTTGTGAGAATTGGTCAAGCTCGATCAACCGAGCTCCGAGCTCACCCGAGCTCCTACCACGCTATTGCTGCCCAAACCAACATGCTTTGCGGTATGGCGGTAACCCATCCAAGCTCCTTCAAGCTCTGGCTCATAGACCGCCACCGTGCTACTGCAGCCCTATTGGCATTGCCTTGCGGTATGGTGGTAAATGCCTTGGATGACCATTGACGGTCTTATCGTGGCCACCCATCTCACTGGCCGTGGTATGGCAGTAACCACCAACTAGGTCGTAAACGGTCTTACTAAGGCCACCACGGTTAGTCACTTGACTAGCCGCAACCATTGCGGTTAGTCACATGACTGGCCGCGGTACACAAGTAACCTCTAGACCCGACTGCAAGCCATCTCACTGCACTACCACGGTGAGTGGACCCACCGCCTATGGTATGGCAGTAACCGCCAGGATAGCCGTTGGCGGCCTTATCGCGTTACCACAGTGAGTGAACTCACTGCGTGCGGTAAGGTGGTAACCGTCAGACAAAAACTGCCAAGACCAAGCTAGACCATTGCGGTAAAGGCCAAAACATGAAGGAAAATGCTAAGTCTTCAAGGGAAAGGCCAAAAACATTGAGGCAGAAATTCCCAACAATCTCCCACTTGCCGAAGACTTTTAGGCATAAAAATGACTGCCCGCATCCAATTGATCAAACCCACACGATTGAAAACTAGCACCCACATCTCATGTTGAATCATCCAACCACCCATACCTAAAAGGTATGGCCATCACTGAACTCATGCCATCACACATCCAACCCATCAAACAAAAAAATAAGCACCATGTGCCAACGAGTTCAAAAGACTACACACATCCAGGTACTCCCATTGTAAGGGTACTATCCGGATGAATGCAAACAAAGCATCATCACAAGTGATCCAAGCATACCAAGTCCACCAAACCTACAAATAGAAAAGAATAACCATGTAGTTCCAAGGAACATCCACACTGATCTGTAACACCTGCAACCACCTGTTGCAAGAAACGTTTCTCTCAACTATCTTCCAAATTTCTTCCAAACTCCTCCAAACCTGACTAAAGAAAGAAGCGCAAGCACCTTTGTGTCATCACCCAAGTGACAACACATGACCACAAACTATGACCAACTCGGCACCACAAAGGCAACCCACGTCTAAAGTCAAAAGAACATACAGGAAGAAAAAGACCAGATTAGAGAGAAACTGTAAATGAAAACATGCCCTTCTACAAAGCTTTCTATATGCTAGATGTGTCAAGAATGATCTTCTTCACATACCAAAAAAGAAAAGCCTTAACAACATCCAGCAAAACCATGGACGTAAGCACCTCAAAGAAGACCAGACTTACCCATATAACCATCTCCCATCAGTCTTGAAGAGAACAAGGAGATAAAATATGCTATCCAACTTCCATTATGAATCCTCCAGAGTTTCAAAACAACTCAAGATTCATATGCATGAAAAATAAAGCATAATTCACATCTGAAAGATATAATGGGTGAATACCTTTCAAATGAAAACCAATGCTGAGCAGACCAAGAAGAAAAGAAAAGATGCTCCTCCAAGATATACAAGTCACCGTGACTTACCCAAGAGCATTCTCCTTCAAGGTCTCTATTGAATTCACATTTAACCAAGGTGCAGACTATTCAGACTTTCAACTGTAACAACAACATTCTCATAAGAATTCCATCCTTACCTTATTCTCCATGCATCCATGAGTATCACCAACCTATCATCTCATGCTGACTCCAATCTGTAATACTGTAGCTACCATGAAGTCCACCAACATATGACCAATGCACTCAAAACATAGAGAATCCCCAGACCACTGTCAAAGCTCCAAACCTAGAACAAGAACTTATCATGACACCATGATCTACACATCGCCCTTCGGAGATACCATGCTTCAAGTGAACAAGCTATGGTCTCAAGAGAAAAGAAAAATGCCAAAACTCTAAGAAAGAGTAACCATGAAATAAAGCAAACAACTCTAAACTAAAACCAACATCACCTGTCAAGCACCACCAACAACTCAACCAAAACTAACAATGTCTTCCATGGCTCCAAGATGCTACACACCTTCAAATAGTGAACATGCAAATGCAAAAGAACATAGCAACTGCAACACCAAAGAAGGACACCAGTCATTGGTAAAGCTCCCACTACAATGTGACACCTAGCTTTCCAAGCACCATGACTAACCATACCATCACTGTCAAAATCTTACACTAGCCAGTGTATCCAACTCTTCATGACAATGTGAGTCTCTTGCTATATGTCCTCATAATTGACTATTCAGGTACTCCAATGCCATCCATCCTCTCATATCAAAACAGCCACGCTAATGCACAAGTGACCACAGACAAGGTCAACTAATAGCTCTGCAACAACACAGAAGCAATCATGTGGATATAGACAGTCCACTCCCGAGTTGTCTCACAACAGTCAATAGGTAGCTAATCTATCAACCACACAACTCAGAGATCCACTTCAAATGACAACCCTGCAAATCTATTATCACATTGGCAAACTATAAAACTAAGATCTTAAAGAGAACAACCATGTAGACAACCATGACTCAAACACTAGATCAACAACAAATCTGACTTTCCAAATATGTCCACAACACAAGCACCATAGTCTAGAAAGCCCGCAAGAAACACCACAAGAAATGTTGAGTGAACGAACACATACCAACATTCTTATTCACAAAAGACACCCTCCTCAAGACCAATCAAAATGCAACTATCTCATCCAATCACACCCCAAACCAGGATCTAGAAAATAGTAGACAATAGCTCCACAAACCACAAGTTTTACTTGACCGTGAAAAACCTGCAACACCAAAGTGTTTCCAAAACACCCACGCATCTCCATATTCACTAGTCATCTGGACGACTTAGGAGTTTGCACACAACCATCACAGTTAACCAAAACAATGAAAAGAAACATGAATACGTGTCATAGACTTTTTAGGAAAATCTACACAAAACCTCCAAAGCCAAAGACATGAATCTAAAACCATGCAAGTGCAAGACATAGGCACACAGGAACAACAAGCTTATTTTAGACCAGTTCCAACACCACAGTCATGCACAAGAAAATGAGAACCAAGCTATCCAAAAGTTGCAGAACACCAAGGTCACTTCATAGCCTCCATGCAATCAGAGCACTAGAGAAACTGCCTTTAGTGCTAAGTCAAAACACCCAGCACAAGCACAACTATCCATAGTTGATCAAAAACACAAGAAAGTCCATACTACCAAGGAACCTCTCACACAAACACCCAGTATGAACACCACACTTCGCTACCACTCAGACATGAACACATCTCATGCCCTTTGCATTAGGAACTTTGTTACCAGCTAGAGCTTCAAACCACATCGCCACAATATGATCAACTCCAGTCATCTCTAGCGTCTTTCAAACTGTGTTTTGAAACAAAGAAGCACACACTTCCACTCATTGAAGGATCAATCACCAACCAATTTCTCCAGACCTCCTCAAGCTTGCCAGGCTAAGAAATCATCATAGGAGAAATACCCAGAACTTCAACAACTAGGAGAAGACTCTGATACCAATGGTTGGTATCATCAAGCCTCGACCTCCTTTAACCTGCTCTCATACCACTTGTTGGTATCACGAGCAAAAGCTACTAGCTCTGATACCACTTATTGGGGATAAGGATTCGATTATGTCACCAAGATAGTCATCTAAGACAACAGTGCCTTAGTGATTTCAATTCAAAATCACAACAAAGACACAAACAACTATGCCATAAAGCGGAAATAGGCACAGGTGATCCCCCATTGATCATCTGAGAGAAGTGGATGAAAAACAATTAACAGTTTCAACATAAACAGATAACCATGAAAGACAACAATATTGACACATAGATATACATGGGGAAAACCCTTTCGGGTAAAAAATGCCACCCTCCAAAACACTCAACTTAGATTGTATTATTTTGTAAAAGGATTACAATACAAAAATACAGAGCTATGCTCTTCTAGGCATGTTACATCTTGTCCAACAGGATAATATAGGCAGGTAACAAAACCAAAACCATCATGTAGTTCCAATGACATCCATATGTCATTACTACATAGATTCCCTTCAGCTCCTCATAACAAAATGTCACAGCCAGCCTCTCGGCTAGCACTATCCCAAGGCCTCACAATAGGTTCACATTATTCAGATCCAAGAGCCAATGTGTTCGCAGTTACAATGCCTTAGCATACTACTCGAACACACTCCACATCTCTCTCTGTCAACTGCTTTGCTCCACTCATCCGTCACCTTTTGGTTTACATATCTTACTATATATATCTGACCGAGCCGTACATCACATTCAATGTCCCAACCAAATGTTGACCCTCAGGTTCATGCATCGAACAACCAAGCACGCATCCGATCTGCACAGATTGCATCGAGCCACCTAGGCAATAAATTTATCACCTTAATCAGGTTTTAATTCCACGACCTGCAATAACTGCCAAACCTTCTTTGGTCTTCGGTCAATAAGATGCTGCCAACCTGCCACGTGTCGCCTTTACATTTGTTGATCACTCTGACATAATCGGTCAAGCTCGGTCTAGCTCGGTCAACCAAGCTCTGAGCTCACCCGAGCTCTTACTGCGCTACTGTTGCCCAGACCAACACACCTGGTAGTATGGTGGTAATCCATCCACGGTCCTTCGAGCTTTGGCTCATAGACTACCACCATGCTACTACTCTGACACCGAGTCCAACTCAGTCAAACTCTACCCCGAGCTCATCTGAGCCTTCACCATGCTCCGTCTTACCTTCCTACCGTGCTACTACAGCCCTATTGGCATTGCCTCATGGTATGGCGGTAAAATCCTTGGCTGACCACTGATGGTCTTACCATGGCCACCGCAGTCAGCCATCTCACTGGCCGCGGTATGGCGGTAACTGCCAACTAGGTCATAGGCGGTCTTATCGCGGCCACCGCAGTCAGTCACTTGACTGGTTGCGGTATAGCGGCAACCGCCAGCCAAGCCATTGGTGGTCTTGCCACAGCCACCATGGTCAGTCACTTGACTAGCCGCGGTATAGCATTAACCACCAGACCCGACTGCAGGCGGTCTCACCACGCTACCTCGGTGAGTGGACCCACCACCTGCGGTATGGTGGTAACCGCCAGGATAGCCGCTAGCGGCCTTACCGCGTTATCGTGGTGAGTGAACTCACCGCGCATGGTAAGGTGGTAACCGCCAAACAGAAACCACCAAGACCAAGCTAGACCATAGTGGTAAAGGCCAGAACATGAAGAAAAATGCCAAGTCTTGAAGGGAAAGGCCATAAATGTTGAGGCAGAAATTCCCAACAACTACCATTCATTTCAACAAATAAGAAAGACAGAACGAATTCAAATTGCATTGATCAGTTAAATGAATCGAAGAACGATGCTGAAACTAATCTGGATTCTACACAACTGAAATGGAGTCTGGTGTTGAGATAAAACTTCTACGGCAACGACAATTCACTTCTCCAAAGCCTTAAATAAAATCTTCAGTAATTTTTCCCCAATCCAATTTTTTTTTTTTTTAATTAGACTGCAGGAATCAGGTAGCACGACCCCCTATAAACTGCAGTGCACTTGGTAAAAATTTTAATGTGATCGGCGGCGCTGGTGCGACATGCCCTCCGGTACCACAGGGGTGGGGGAGACTAGACCTCGTGACCAACCTCCTACAACAGGAAAGATTTAGCCAACCAAGCTAGGGCCCCAACCCCAAATTCCCCAATCCAATTTTGAAAACCATCAATCGAATGCAATTATTCTACAGATAATTTCTTGCAGACCAATTCTCTATTTGAAAACAAAATTCAATAATAATCCAGAATCTCCCAAAATGATAATTATTAACCAAGGAAAACTGTTAATTTTTAAAAACAAAAATGAGATAAAAATCTCACAAAATAACAAGTTTCTATTCTATGAACAGTTTGAAGTCACGCATGTGCTCTAAGGATTTTTTTTCTATCTTTTAAATTATTTTAGTTGATTGTCCATTATCTCCTTCCGATTTAATATTTTATTTTATATTATAATATTTTCCCACCTTTTAATTTATTAAAATTCCAACATCAATAATAATATATTTACATTTAATTATTGAAATATTTTACAACTTAATTAACCAAAAAATAACATATATATCTATTTATCAAAATGATTTATTTAATAACTTATTTAATTCTTCGATTAATCAAAATAATCATTATTTAAAAAATTTAATTTAACAACTAAATATCAATAATCGTCACCTAAGCATAAACAAGGTCAAAATGAGAACAACTAACCACAACAACACACAAGACTAATGGGGTAGCCGACTAGATACTCATCCTCTTCGAGGATGATGGCAAGGGTAGGGGACCATACGTTATCTCTGTTCAACAATTTCTATTAGGTTTAAGACACACTCAAACTTGTCAATTCAGGTGGAGTCGATGCCTGGTAGCTGCAACTTGCAACAAACAAAATGGTCAAACATATATATATAATCATACAATTAGACACACTATGAAATGTAATCACAAAATAGTAGGGTACTCATGAATGAGTAACGTGACACTATCCCTTTCACCAAAACACATCGAACAAGTAACTACATCAATGTATAGAAAATAGTTACATAATGAACACAATAGAACAATTACTAGATAATTACATAGTAACCATGATCAGATAAACACATAATGCTCATAATTAAATAAATCCACATAAACTGACGAGTCCATATAACTGTCATAGCATGTGCATAAACTCAAGTAATAGAAAGAACATCAAAGTGTCATCTAGTATCATCAAAGCATTAAATCTAACATCAAAAAAGTGTCATAATGTCTGTCCTAACAGAACAATTATCAGTCTAATAGAGAACAACATAAGGGGCACTACATCCTCCCCCTAGAATCAGGCTTACTCCTACAAGCCTATAAACAAGTATGGGTATAACTCTCGCACCTGGGATGCATCCTCCCAAGTAGCTAAAGACTCATAATTAGGAGCCCATTGGACCTCACCTGCTCAATGTCTCGACCCCTAAGGGCAAGTCTCTTGTGCTCCAAAATGCCCATGGGATCTTGAGCTAGCTATCTGTCCTCTACCTGTAGCCTCCACAATTGTGTCGTGATGATTTTTCTAGTGTTTATCGACCGTTGCACACTCTGTGAGACCTACCTACATCACCCATTGTTGGTTTTGAGGCTACCGTCCTTTGACTAAATTCTAACATGTTCTATTGAGGACACTGTCTAGCTATGTGGCCTTGCTGGCCATGGGAAAACATCTTATACCTCTACTATACCCCCAGTCGCCTGAGGGTGCACTGGACTGTTGGAAGATACCTCCAATCACTGCAGACTATGTGCTCTGAGCTGGTTGATCTGGATGATAATGCTTGGCTCTTTGCAAATTCTAGTTTTTCCTATACTGATAACCACCACCTTGTTGAGACTAAGAATTCTCAGGTTTCGACTAGGAATGTTGTTGCTCCTATGGTTGTTGTCCATCCTTAGCGGGTGCTTGATGGCTCTTAGAGGAACCTGCAGAGGTGCACTACCATTCTGCACACTTGAATGACCTCCTAGTGCCATGGCTAGATTCTCCTCCACCAAACGAGCCTTATCTACTATCACTTCCATGGTCTTCATCTTGAAGACACATATTCCTTCACTGATATGAGCATTCAAACCCGTAATAAAATGTTGAACCAATATAGCCTCATCATTACCAATACCTGCATACTTCTTAAGCTCATAGAATCTACACTCATACTGCTCCACCAACATGGCCATCTGCCTCAAGTCATGAAACTCATCAGCATGGTGTTGTCTCCAGTGATCTGAAAGAAATTGAGCTCTAAACCTCTCTAGAAACATCTCCCAAGACACTGAACCAATATCCAAATGTAATTTTTGTTCCTCCAACCACCACCATGTAGAAGCAAAACCTCTAAGGTGCATGATGGCACATCTCATCTTGGTGTTACTACCATATGAGTGAATGAAAGAACACCTATTCAGATCAATCAACCACCTAAACCATCAAAGGTAGGAGGGTGTGCCCTCAAGAGATCCCTCATATGACCTTCTAAAATAGTCTCCTACTCTTCTATAACATTTCTCCTCCTAAGAGACCTTTCTCTTTCCCCATCCAGCTATTGATCGCCCTCTTGTATAGGGCCTAGGCAAGCAAGAGCCTCCTCAAGAAAATGATGCAACTAAGCTCCTTCTCACCCTGACTGACCTAGATTCTAACCCTTGCTTCCCTGATCATACTAGGAGCCCTGTTGTTCCTGACGACCACTCTCATGGGAAATCTAAGAAGGGGTGTTCTGGTGGTTAACCCTATGACCACCACCTCAACCTCTACCTCAACCTCTAGGCATCTTCCTTCACAACACCAGAAGAGGAAAAACATAAGCTCAAGAGTCTAAGCACTAGGAAAACATAATGGGCTCATATAAAACCAGAAGACCTAGTGTTAGAACTTGGACTCTGATACCAGGTGTAACGCCCCATGAAAGAACCCCAAAGGAAAACACTACTAAACAACAATAACGCCACAATTTATTTTTTACATACAATATCATGGAATGTAAACCATATCTAAATATAACATATAAGTTAATCTATGTCCTCTAAGGTTCCATGACTACATTAGGAACATACCTACTAAACAAGATCTAAACATACATCATGAATTTACTAACAACAAGATATCATTCTAAATCCATTGCATTCAATAAATAAACATCATACATTTCCATATTAACATCAGATAAGTAACTATCAAAGATAAAATATATAAATCTAAAAGTACATATACAAATTCCCTTTCCATGAGGGTACATCATTACATTGTTACAAGCTTACATCAATGCTTCCCTGAATACACAAGAAGAATACATGAATATTACATTACATGATACAAATGAGATACAAGTTCAATACATAACAAATCAACTCTCTCTTCAAACTAGTACAAGATCCAAAATTCTACTACATAAGGTACATCCTCCACGCTCACGAACAATAGCAAGGGAAACCCAATGGAAGAAAATGAACAATCCACCCGACCATGTGGAACCCTAAGGTCCACCCCCCATGTTGGGAGATAACAATAAGGTCCCACTACATCAAGCAGTCAAGAAGACATACTTAGGATAACACAAAAGTACTAAACATGGCTCAAACATAATAAATTACAACATGACATCGCATAACAGAGATACTGCTTCCAAAGGAACACCCACAAAAAAAGGGGAAAAAATGACTAAGGAATGCTAGATTGTAGTAGGGAAGAGTGTCATCACATGGTCCTGACATGGGTTGTCCTAGTAGTCTCTCACTAGACCCCGACCCCCATCTATGGTTGTCCTCGTAAAATCTCACCAGGTCCTGACCCCGTAGGGTGACACACGCGGAGCCAACATTCCTTTCGTGAGGATAAGGAAGTTTATCTTTCCAACTAAGCCTTCTCAACCCATCCTTAGCCTAAACGAGCACTATAGGCATGGGTGAGGCATCCAATTATCTTACTTAGTGTGAAATCTACCCAACCCCCTAATTCATTAATTAGGTTATCACTGAATTAAAGAACTCTCAAATGGGTTACCCTGGACACCACTTTGGGTTCTGGCCCCCATTGAGAGCCACTCCCCCTACTAGGAACCAAAAGACCCCATACAAAAGAAAGGTAAATACCTCTTGCATAGTTAACCAATTCACATGAAACACATATAGATCAAGGCATAAACCATCTCGCTTATGAAACACAAGCACTAGAAGGCAAAAAAAGTGCAACGAAAACCCTCTTGCACACATCTCAAGGACATAACAACTATTTTCCAAATGAAGAAATCATGAATCCAACACTCAAGCTAATCCCCTAAGCCTTTGTAATTCTACCATTGTCCATTATCATAAAAGACCCCCCTTATGGAGTTAATTAGTTTTTCAAAATTTTCTTAAGTTTAGTAATGATATTACAAGGCAATGGTTTTTCATGTGCCAGTGAATTTTGTTGGACGTAAATGCAACTTAGTTGAGTAAATTCAATAGAATAAGTCTAATTTAAAACCATCTATAGTGTCATTCGTGAATGGTATTTTTCTTTTATTTGTTGATTTGCAAAATATGTGATGAGTTAATTGAATATGTCTTTCATGAAATTAATTCTAGTAAAATGAATTGCAAGTATGCTTATTAAATCTACACCATGAATGGATATAATTGAAAAAAAATTATGAGTTATTTTATTCATTAATTTTGACTTTAAGGAAAATCTTGTTACGAAATTGCATGTCCGAATATAGGAGTAATATGTATTCACATTTTCTATTCTAAAACTTATGGCATATCTTTTTTTGTTTATTTAAAATCTACTATTGGAATGTTTAAATATCAATTTGTTGCTTTTAACCAACAAAGGCCCCTTGAATATTATAGTCATGTTGACCACTGAGTAATACACTATAGTTATGAACCAACTATCGAGACCTTGCAAAATAGGTAATTTTATTATTAGTTATCTTTTTCAGGAGAAGTAGGGTAGAAATATTTGTAATGATGGATTTTTTGCAAGATAGAATGTTAGTAACATATGCATGCATGTAAATTAATTAAATCCAAAACAACAATAAAATGCATAGGAGAAATAAGAAAAGAAACAAGAAGCAACATCACCCAATATTTCCTCCTCCATGGCTGACATCCATTGTACCTTCTTAGCTTGTTGTGATGAAGAGTGTGCCCTCAGATTTGATGAGCAAACTTCTATAAATGGACTAGCCCTAAACAAAGCTTTGAAGGATTTTGTATAAACTAAATGCAAAATGAAGTTAAATATAGAATTCAAGTAGCTAAGCAAAAATTTAAAAGATCAAGAAGCCGAGAGATTAAAAGATGATAATAATAAGAGATTGCAATATTAAGAGAAGTCGAAAATGAGAACAAGATTGCCATTTTATAGAAAATGAAATCTTGAACAGACGGATAAGATTGAAGATTGAGAAAAATGCCCTAAAATCAATGGTCAAGATTCAAAATGGCCACTCTCAATTAGGGTTAGGGTAAAATTCTCAATTGAGTGGACAAGATTTAATTTAAGAAATTAAATCAAGGATGGAGAATGAATGTGCCATTGAGATGAAATTAGTAAAAATCAAAAGATAAGAAGATGAGATTTTAGAAAATCAGTAATTTTAGCAATTACTTGATTTGTAGAAGAATATTTCCATTTTGAATAAAAATTAATTCAAAATATGGATTTTGTGAAATAGTAAGTAATTGATTTAAAATTAATTACTAAATGAAGAAGCAGTTAACCATGTGAGACATTTTAAAATAAATTGTTTTATTTAAAAAGAGGGAAATGTCACATAAAGCAATTAAATAATTAGGAATAATTATTTAATTTAGAAGAGGTACTTAATTAATTTAATAAATTAATAAATCTATTTAATTAAAAGAGGATTTGGGAATTAGTGACATATTAAATAAATTAGAATATATATATTTAATAATCAAGAGGACATTAATGATAAAGATTAATTAAATAAATTGAGAACTTTATTTAATTATGAGAAGACTTTAGATAATTAGTGACACATTAAATAAATAAATCAGAATATTTTTTTAGTAATTAGGAAGAATAAAAGGAGTCATGAATTAATTAAAAAATTATGAATTATTTAATTAATAGTTGAAAATGTCATAATTACACTAGGACGAAAAGGTGGTAAAATAGTGCTTGCAGGCCTTGGTCAGTTTTTATGTGTCTACAATATCTTGCTTAAGGTTTTTTGTGTCAATTTAGCCATGAAAATTATCCACATAATATAAAAGCTATATTGATAGTCTTTTTTCTAATGGATGTGAGTGTGGATTCTATAATGGAGAGGTACCTAATAGATCCTATTTTTTTGGTATGTTGAATAAGAGACAAATTCTTAACCAGAAATGATGTAATGAAAGCCTAGAGAAGGGCGCATTTCATCCACTCTAAAAAACATGCTAATGATGCTACTAGTATCCTGATATGGCATGAACTAGAGAAGGGAAAACTATTTTACTTTCAATAGCCTCATGGAACCACCATGCCTTTCATTATGGGGATTTAGTCTCCATGGATACTTGAGATGATGGTTCTCCATTCTCATGATTCAATCATCTCAATGGATTATACATTTTCCACAAATAAATATAGCATGAGATTTTACAAATATAATAAAATTCTTTCATTAAATTATGAATGATCTTATTGGTTATATGTGTGATACTGATTATGTTAACTTTTTATTTCTATAGTACCAATTGTATACTTTTCTCATTTTCAATGAGCAACATTGTGGTGTTCCCATTGCATGGGTAGTGTCCTCATTAAACAAAATTGAGGACATTTATGGCTAGCTAGTAGAGGTACAAAGATGTATAAAATAAGCCAAATAAGATTGGAGAATCAATTTTTTTTACTGATGATGCCAGTGTATAAATTCAAGCCATACAATAAGTGGATTTTTTGGTTGATTTATATCCTTTTCTCATGTTTTTTTCTTTTTTAATACCAATTTTTCATTTAAATTAGATATTAAAAATTTCCTCCATAATTTGTATCAAGTGTTTTTTTTGGATGTCATGTGCTCCTATGCATCTGACATGTTTGTAGGGCTTGGTTAAAAAATCTACATAAGTATGCAACCAAGGAGAGGGCAATGTTGATCTTTCATAAACTTGGGATGATCATGGTGACCATGGATGATAGCGATGAGATCACTTTTCAACTCTTGAACAATTCCTTTGAGAAGTTTAAGGATCAATCCCAGTTTCTAGAGTACTTCAAGAAGACTTTGTGTGATGGTCATGGCCATATTGGTTAATTGAATATTTCTATCTATTCATTAGATTATTAACATTGACATATTATGAGGTTACCTCAATTACATTGTGATTTACATTTGTTGTCCTTCAAATTTATAGGCATGTGGGAAAAAAATTTAAATGATTCCCACATGCTAACTAGGATACAAATGCTACCATCAAGCCATACCATTGCACCCTCAAAAATCAATACTTATGTGATCGATAAATGAAATGCACAAGGAGAATAAATAATTTATTTTATACCATTGTGTATAGAATGAAACCATTCTATAGGAAAAATAAGAAGTTACAACATTTTTACTTTTTGAAAAACTATAAGATGTGACATATTCAATCTAGTATGGAGAGGATAAAGGAAAATCCTGATTTTGATTGCATTCTAAATGACACACATCCTATATGATATTGAGTCAAAAGCTAGACTTCGTGAAATTGGTACGTGGTTGGAACATATGGCCACCACCTATATGTTTGTGATTTCCCCTATAGTCTATAGGGAACACATACAAGCACATGCTTAAGATTGTTGATGTAACAACAATACTATATGAAAATGTAGTAGTGGTCTCTGGTAAGTGAATATCATTTGGAAGCTCTTAAATTTATGAAATAAAATATTTTTCTATTTCAATCGCCTTATACAAGTTTCACACATGTTGCAATGTAGATGATGGATGTGCACCCATTGACATTGGGATATTTTTGAATGAGACATCTACAAATGGGAGGTCCAAGAAAACAAAAGTGTAGAATTATAAATTGTAACCCTTGACAATTTCACACTATGTTTTTCTCCCTCCTATGTGCATGGACATAATTGTGTTCCTAAGTTCCTAAATTATACATTACATGGCATATTTAATCATTTATCAAGGAATCAAATGTATAAAATCAAAGTAGGCATTTAATATTTTCCCTTCATGCTTAACATCCCAAAAAATAGCCCCTAGACAAGGGCACCCTTGGCAACCTTGTCCTCCTAATTTGGCCCCAGTTTTTAATATGTCAAGGTTAGAAATTTATTATTTGAATTCCAAATTCAATGTCATCTATTGGGATTTGATTTTTGGGAAATTAGATTAACTGCATATAAATGCCTAGTCATTTCATCATTTGAAAACTAAGCGAAAAAAGGAAGCAAGAATTGGAAATAACTAGCAAGAAGAGAAATTATTATCAAGTCAAGATAAATCGAGAGTAGGATTACTACACCATTTCATTTTCAAATCATCATGTCAAATTTTATGTGAGTTTTTCATGTTTATGCATACATTTTACTTGTGAGGACTAATACTTTTAGGTATTCAAGCCAAATTGCAATCAATCCTTGAGGACACGTGCATGAATTTATTCTTTCAAGGAATTATATTTGAGTGGTGAGTTGCATCCAATTTTTGATTCATCATTCACTTATAATTCAACCTCTATCCCTCAAAAGGATAAGCTCTCTTTTATAGATTTTACAATTGTGGAGGTGGAAACACCAACACAAGGTTTGACCAAGGAAACCCCTTAAATGGAAAAACCATTCCTCTCTCTACGAATGTGCAAGTTACAGGTCTAAGAATATTGGAGGAAGATTGAAGACCTTTTAATCATTGATGCATTAAAACCCTACAACTTGACAAGATACAAAAACTCAATTATCTCAAAAAAAATAAAAGATTTGATATCAAGATATGGAAGGAAGGGGTCTTTGATCAAGCACTCTAGGAAAATGAAAGAATATTTTATTTTTATTCATCCACAAAAGGGTATCCTGGGTGACCTTGTCTAGTCAAATCAAATCAAAAATTAAATCTCAGGTGCACACAAGTCTGCTCTATCTATTTTTGGTCGTTAAATTTGTCTATCAATTCCTAGATTATTTGTTTTCATATTAGAAGAGTGAATTTTCATTGTTATCTAGTCGTATCATTTCATTTCATTCTAAATCCCCTTTAGAATTCAAATTCAAGGGCTGATTGACTCAAATTTTAGGTTGAAAGTTAATCTCATGCCCTTTCCAACCCGAATTATAAATGATAGGTTAGTGAAAAGTATCAAATCCTAAAGTGAATCTCTAGGGCTTCACTTTTCCACCTTAACATTTTGATGAAACTAATGCATTAAAATTATAAACCTTCTAAAATATGAAGCACATCATCCTAGATCTAAGGTTAGCATTACATTATTTTTCATTCATCATTTGTGCATCCTTTCTTGCATTGAAAAAATCATAAAAAATCCAAAAAAATGCATGTCATATTGCATCATAAGTTGCATTATAAAAACCCACAGTTTTTATAATATTCTATATTTTTTCATGCATTTGTACAAGTAATTGCATGCCAATATGCATGTATTGAGTAGAGTATTATGCACTTGTGATATAAATCCAAAGTTTATTTTTGAGGACCTAGTCACCTTGGGCGACTATGTTGAGGACTAGTAGAGGAATCTTGAATCTGATTTCACAATCCTCTGATATGTAATTTGAGCATTATTTTTCCACTTGTCACACTATTGGATCTTCATCGGGTTGCCAAGATAACTAATTTTCCATATGTTCTCAAGGTGTAGGGTTTGAATGCAACAATGAATAATTTATCTTCAAGATTCTCCCAATCTTCTTTAGATCTAAAACCCACACATTCAAAGAGAGAAGGGTTGTTCCATATAGAGCCTTACCTTGGTCAAACCCTGTGTTGGTGTTTCCACCTCCACAATGTAAATGCCAATGAAAGAGAGTTTATCCTTCTGATGGATAGATGCTAAATGATAAAGGAATGATGAATCAACAAAGGGCTGCAACTCACCACCAAAAAATGGATTCCTTGAAGGACTGAAGTTGTACAAGATCTCCTCAAGGCTTGATTTTTGTTGGCTTGATTGGCTTGAAGGCCTAAAATGGTTAGATCTCACAAAAAATATGATAACATAAACATGAAGAACCTCACATACACCTTGACATGATGCTTAGATATTGAATTGATGTAATAAATATTCTCTTGACTACTCTTGACTTGCTTGATAATGCTCTAGATAATAGTTCTTTCTCAATGTTATATTTAAATCTAGATATCTTTCAAATTATTAAAATAATATGTATTTATATGCAATTATTCTAATTTCCAAAAAATTAAATCCTGATAGCCAAAATAGGACATTTGAAATTCAAATAATAAAATGTCAACTCTGACATATTCAATTTTGGAGGCAATATAGGGGGACTAATTTTCCCTAGGAGACTAGGTCGGACCAACCCTATTTTGTGGGGCTTAAGGTGTTGAGGAAAAAATATTATATGAATTCTTTGGATTTCTACTTTCAATTTGTTAGTAAATGATAAAATAGGCCATAAAATGCATAATTTAGGAAATTAGGTGTACAATTAGGTCCATGCACTTAGGGGAGAAAAACATAGTGTGAAATTTTCATTGGTGGAAATATATGACAACAAATTTAGCCCCCAATTTAGTGAGAGTATGAACTTACACTCAGAATCAAACTAAAGTAGAAAATTATGTCAAGAGAGGTCTGATTATCCAAATGTTGAAAAGATAGGATGACAATGACTCTAGGGGGAGTGCACAAGCCCTCGGGATTCAAGATCTCATGTCAAACCAACATATGCACAAAGAAACACACATGTATGTAATATAGTAAGACAACATACACAAAAATACATAACAAAAACATGAAGCATACATGATGAAAATATAGGACATTACATAACATAAAGATGCCAGAAAAATAGAAAAAATAAATAATACAAACATAAAGAAGACATACAAAAGACACACCACAAAACACAAGGTTAGTAATAAAGGGATTTGAGTTAGTAAGGCATAGAGACCTCAGTCTTAATTTTGTCTCAAATACTAAATATCATTCATTGAGTAAATATTAGAGAAAAGGATGCTCTCATGAGGACTATTATGCTATGTTATTTCAAATCACTCATGATCCACATGTATTTACTGGTTAGCAAGTTGCATTATTATAGGTGTCCATTCAATATGATGGGTTCCACCAGGCTAACAAGTTGTGTTATGCTAGGACACTCATGAAACACATGGCTCTACTATCAAGAAAGTTGTGTTATGCTTGGTGGCCATGTTAAAATGGATTATCAAGTTCATGACCTAACAATATGTATTATGTTCAGTCCATGGACTATCTCATCAAAATTTTAACATCCAAGGGGATGAACAAGCCTCACCTAAGAATGTGCATAAATGTCTAAGAAGATGATAAAAATCTTACCTAATAAGGAAAATAAACTTCCAAAAGGATGATGAGAAACTTCCCTAAAAAGGCACGTAATCATTCAAGAGGATGATGACAAATTCATCTAAGAAGGTACATAAACGTCTATGTGGATGATACAAAATCAGCTAAGAAGGCACATAAAAATCCAAGAAGATGAACAATACAAAGAAAAACCTCAAGGGGTGTTATAAAAGCACCACCACAAAAGGTACTTTACACAAATAACAAAGGGGAATTTCTCAATAAATGAAGGGTCACACCTTAGGGAATATCACACATGACATCACCACTAAGAAAGGACAAATCGTGGAAGATAAGATCACACTTTAGGGAATAATAGCCATAGTATTACCACTAAATGGAACATCATATTCCAAGAAAATTCACACTCCTAGAGGATATCAAGCCCAATATCACCACCAAGGAGATAATAACATATATCAAGAAGGCCATGTAGAAGTTGTTAATTCAATCCACAAGACCTAGAAATCACCTACAAGCAATTACCTATCACAATAGAGAAGATAAAAAATATTTATTATGCTCAATAGCATAAGAATTGTATTGATGCAAAATAACCTAAATGAAAATTACAATGTAGAATCAATCCTTATGAAAATGAGATAGAAACCCTAGATCTAAACCCTAGGTGAGGATTAAATTAGCCTATGGCAACTGCCATCATTCTACACAATGAGACAAAATGTGCCTTTATTATCCAATCTAATAATTAAAAATACAATTCCTAAGTTTATCTTAGGTGAATAAAGTAAAAGGTGATCTAATTAATTAATCATGATTAATTAATTAATTAGATGATTAGTCTATTACTCCAACATGGCACACTTTAATTGATAAGGTCGCACTTTCTAGGAGATGTATACTATCATCACTAAAATGAACCATTATTTATGCAGACAATGAGTGGGGGACTATATTCCCCCCTTAAAATGTTAGTGTACCTTCTACACTAATATTTTAAGGAGATAGAAAGGGATCCCTTGCTAGAAGAAATGATGCTAACACAAGGCTACCTAACCCCTTTCCCCCCAAGCATAGGGACAAATATGATCTAAGATGGATGATCATATACTTCTCCTTGCAAGATGAAATATGATTTCATAAAGCCTAGTCTATACCGCCATGCATGGTAGTTAGTATGTTGTGATACTGCAACTGCCATATGGTAAGGAGTAGCAAATAATGCTATTTGTCTTGGGAGAATCTTGCATGATTAAGTAAAGGTATTTTTGATGTTTTTATTTTATTTTTGAAGGAAAATAACCAATACCTCTTGTTGTTTCTTGCATGTTAAGCTCTATGAGGACATAGATACCCTATTCTTTTACACCACATCCTTTTATAGCCAAATTATTTCAAAAGTTGATAACCTCTTCCATAAATGGCTTCCATTTCTTTTGAAGAATGTGTTTTTCATAATCACTTTCATCATATGTAGATTTGTAATTTATGTTTTCCACATTGTTGGTAGTTATCAAATCAGATGTTCTTGATGATTCACCAATGGGTTGTGTGGATATCACAATAGCTTCTTTCTCTTTTTCTAATTTTGACGGTGATATTATATTCCCCCATGAGTGTAGTTGTGAAATCCAACGATCCCTAATCATCATCATCTAATAGCTTTGTTATAGATGAAATACACTCATCTTTATTTTCAATTTACAAAGGTTTCACTTTTGAGGTTGGTATCAATTTTCTAAAAGGATTCTTCATTCTTGTTTCAGTTTGTAAAAAATTCTCATATTTAGGATCAACTTTGATTGTGTAAACCTTATTGTTGTATGTTTATTTCATTAAACGATGAAGTATTGAAGGCACTCCTTTCATCTCATGAAGCCATGGTCTACCCAAGAGAAGATTATATGAAAGATTATCAGGCATGACATGGATAGGATTTTGTAACACCACATGACTGATTTTAACCAGTACTATTATTGCACCAAGTGGTTATCTTACCACATTATCAAAACCTTTGATTGACAAAGAAACAAGTTGGATTAAGATTTTTTATGCTTCAATTTTGACCAAAAGATGAACACTACAAACATTAATCCTTGAACCATTGTCAATAAGAGTAGACCTAATCCTAGTCTTATTAATAACATATATTATCATCAAGGCATCATTTTTTTTTGTGTTTCCAAAGGGGGTAATTCAATTTGATGAAAGAAAATATCCAAATTAGATCCATTCATAGCTTTAGGAAAAAAAAAATATCGTTTGGCTGCACACTAAGGGACAACAACTTTTTACAAGGCATTCTGAAGCATGTCATGATAAACATGTGATGTTTGAATCAAATCCCACATAGAAATCTTGGCTGGGGTATTATGAAGTTTCTCAACAAGATCATATTTTTTACCACTATGCTAAGGAATATTAGGTGTGGATGGAAGATATGGTCGAGGAAATGGGATGGATGTTGGTATTTGTTTTGGTTGTTTATTGTTTCTAGTGTTATATGTGTGATAAAATATGTGATAACTTGGCTGTTGCAATAAATGATTACTAGTTAGTTATTTTATAAAGTTTAATATATGATCATAAGATTTATGAGGTCCTATAATGAGAGTACATTTAGCAGGTCCAATAATTAGAGAAATTTTGGAAGGTCCAATAAGTAAAGGATTTAGGAGGTTCGATAATTGAAAGATATCTAATAGCCAATTGTGTGTTCATAACCTCAATGGAGTTAACTACTTATTGATGATTTTATTTTGATGGGGGATCTAATGTCACCTTAGCATCTTCATGTATGTAATCTATATACCTTTTGAAATAAATTTATCAATGATTTCATCATCTTGTCCTACAATATCTTCCTAAGTAGGAGAAGTATTGAAAGAGAAACAAACAATATTCTCATGATGCACAATGATTGGATCTTCTAGCAACAAGATACATTCTTTACAAGTAGGTGAGGTATTAGGAGAAGAAAAAACATGATTGTCATACTTGAAAACGATTGAATTCTCTTTCACAAGATAATATCACACATAGGAGAGATAGTGGGAGAGGGATCAATGAATAATAACAAAAGAGGAGAAATGAACTCATTTTCACATGCTTAAATAATAGAAAATATTTTTAATTCCTAACAAGATCTGACAATAAAACATGGATTATGACAACACAAGATTTTTGTAATGAGAACATTGTGTTATGTCCTATGGATCAAGCTAGCAATGTTTTTAGAAAAATAGACAATTACAAGACTGATATTTAGAAATTGAGGCCAAATCTGGGCAAAGACTAGAGGCAAGGTTTTGCATATAAAATTAGGGTTCAATTTGGTTAGACTAGGTCACCTAGCATGACTATGTCATGTATAGGTTGTTACAAAATTTAAATTTTGAATGTGTATGATATTGTTTGAATTTCCTGATTCTATATACATATAGGTGTGATGGTAAATAGTTTTCTAGAATTTTCCTAGTTTATGATTATGGAATCCATAATGCAACTGTGAAACGATTTGCAAAGTGTTCTAGCACTAAAAGAATTGTATGTGCAATTTCCAAATCCAAGATGCAACAATTGACTAATTCTAAGATTCCAAAATATGAAAACAATGATGTTGATATCTTTTAGAAAAAAAACAATGCAATTTTTCACTTTTTTGAGCTATATGTATGATGTCTACATGAATGCAATGAATAATTTCAGATATATTTTCAGATTTAAATGACCATATGCAGACTTAAAATGCAAATGGAATGTAAATTAGACCTAAGATGACTGAAATTAACCCTATTGCAACCTATAATGCAATATTATATGCACTTTTTTAAATTTAATAGGCTTTTTATGATGCAAAAATGAATGCCTAAATGAACAATGCAAAACAATGCAATACTAAACCTAGGTCTAGGATGATATATTTCAGATTTTGGAAGGCCTATAGTATAAAAACATTAGGCTCACCAAAATGAAATGTAGGAAAATGGAAACACTAGGACTTCACCCTAGGATTTTGATGGTTGCTTTTCCACAACATTTCATTTAGAGGGTTGCGGTAGTGGGGGTTTGATGGATTTGGACAAGGTATAAGACTAACTTACAATCTGAAAGGTGATTCAACTCACCCTTGACCAAACTTGGAATGGAATTGGGAATGAAATACAATGAAATGACTAGGATAATGATGCAAATAACTATCTTGATGCAAAAAAAGTAGATCTAGAAAGTCACAGAGAAATTTAGACTTCAAAAATAGATTAAGCAGAGTACTGTGCACCTATGATATGAATCTAAATCTGATTATTGAGGACCTAGTTTCCCTAGGAAACTATGTTCTAGTAGAGGAATCCTAGATTTGATTTCACAATCCTCTGATGTCTGATCTAAGCCTTCTTTTTCCACTTGTCACACTATTAGATATTCGTCAAGTGTTGAAATAATTGAGTTTTCGTATGTTTTCAAGGTATATGGTTTGAATACAACAATGAATAATTTATCTTCAAGCTTCTCCCAATCTTCTTCAAAATTGAAATTTTCACATTCAAAGAGAGAAGAAGAGTTGTGCCATATAGGGCCATACCTTGGTCAAACCCTGTGTTGGTGTTTCCACATCCACAATGGAAATTTCAATGAAAGAGAGCTTATCCTTTTGAGGGATAGAGACTAAATGACAAAGGAATTATTAATAAATAATGGACTATAACTCACCACACAAAAATTACTTCCTTGAAGGACTAAAGTCATACAAGATCTCCTCAAAGATTTGATTGTTTTTGGCTTGATTGGCTTGAAGATCTACAAGGGTCAGATCTCACAAACAATATGATAACATAAACATGAAAAAAATCACATACACTTTGACATGATGCTTGGATATTGAATTACTACAATAAATATTAGATCTTGACTATTCTTGACTTGCTTGATAATTCTCTTGATAATAATTCTTGCTCAATTTTCTTGTTAATGCTAGATACCTTTCAAATGATAAAATTACTATGTATTTATATCTAGTTATTCTAATTTACTAGAAAATAAATCTTGAAAACCAAAATTAGACATTTGAAATCCAAATAGTAAAATTTTGAATCTGACATATTCATTTTTGGAGGAAAAATAAGGGGACTAATCCACCCTATGTGACTAGGTCCCAACCCTATTTTTTAGGACTTAAGGTGTCAAGGATAAAATATTAAATGTTTAATTTAGATTTGTACTTGCAACTTATCATCAAATGATAAAATGGGCCATGAAATGAATAATTTAGGAAATTAGGTGTACAATTAGGTCCATGCACTTAGGGGAGAAAAACATAGTGTTAAATTGTCATCGGTGATAATTTATGATGCTACACCCACTCATGTCCAACAAAGCCCAATCATCATCTATGAACTGTGTTGCTAGGTGTAGAATTATTTATTGCCTCTCATGAATCCACAACCTTGTTGTAGCCTGCATCTATCTAATTTGAGGGTCCCTTATCCCTTGGAGGTCCACCTCTTAGAAGTTCTTCTCATCCTCTAGTATATCCACCTGTCCTTCAGTGCAACTACCTATTTGCAACATGTCCACCCCTTATGTAGAAATTTTTTCCATATAGTGAATCCACCTTTTCTATGTATTTTCCTTTTTGATGTGGATCTACCCCTTGGTAGATCTTCTCATCCTCTAATAGATCCACCTATTATAGGTACATATATCCATCTACTTTTTAAACACTTAGAATATTGAGAGGGGGGTCAATTAGTATTCACTATAAGTCATTCACTTTACTGACTTAAGAATTCATTCAAAGCATCATATTGAACTTCTAGTAAATGAAAGGAACATATAAAGAATACATCACATCAAAGAACACAAGAACACCAAATTTATGTGGAAAAATCTAGAAAGGGAAAAACAATGGTGAGAATTAGCTCACAATATATTATAATTGGTTATAATGTTTGATATAGAAAGGTGGACTCGCTATCCAAGGACTCAATATCTAGAAAAGAGAGAATGGCTCACTGCCAAGGGATCTTTTCCCAAAATAGAAAAAGATATACGAAAGGGTGGCTCACTACCAAGGATGAATTGCTAACAATGCATCTACACCATGCCAAAAATATAGTTCTAATGAATCTCTTAATACTAACTAAACACACTTCACACATGAAACCATAATTACACTTTGCACTTCACTCTACATCAGATCTCACACTCACACTCTACACTTATTCAATATCCACATTCACATAGTGAATCAAACTTGTATATATACCACAACCAACCAAAACGTCAATTAGGTTGGCCTAATTAGATGTACCATGCACCGCATACCCTATCAAATCAAAACAAAAATACACACCTTACAGAAAGAACCAATGTGTGCACACCATTAAAATAGGTCATAATGACCCATAATAACTCTCATAAATCTTCTCCTTACATACTTAAACTCTGCACATGCCCAAAAACTTTAGGTCAAAACCATATAACAAAACTGGTGAAGCAAATAATTGAATGAACCAACTGTTCATTTCACAACTCGACACACAAACCACCAAGACACTTGGAGAAAACATACTTCTGACACCTGTGAACACTTGCTTGAAACCACATATCAAAATTTCCATTTGCAGTGGAATGCGAAGCATTCCAACATACATTCTATACTAGTAACACTACCATTACAAAGTCAATACTCTATCGAAATTATATTCAACTATGGAAGACATACAACCTTGAATGTTTGGATTTAGACATCTCCAATGTGCACCAATATTACCATAAAACTGTTTGACAATATTCTGCATAGAGAGGCAATACAGACCACAAAGCTAGTTCATTGTAACACTGAAACTATACTTTGGGACTTAGGAAAATAGCAGAACTTTTGGTCTTCTCTGAACCAACACTTATGCATCTCTACCATGGGTTTCCATCAATGAAAACACCATACACTATTATTCTCATCAATATCCATCCATACATCATCATTCTCATGTTACCAACAATCTCCCAATGACAAATCTCATGTTTCCAACAATCTCTCCCTTTTCATTGATGGCAACACACTCTCACTCTCCAAAACTACTCAAACTACTCCAACTACTCTCCAACTTTACTACTCCCCCCCTTTGACATCAAGGGAAAGGGGATCAATAAACATACATGCATACCCCCCCTAACTGGTATGTTTATACATAAGAGTGAATCCCCCTTATTGCATCTCTCTTATACAACAAACTTCTCCAACAATATTTTCCTTGGGAAATATCAAGTGGCTCCCCCTAACAATGTTATCCATTAAAAATTATAAGAAAATGTATTGCAATATTATCCACTACTTTTGCATATGTACATTGATTCAAAAATTTGCATAAAAAAAATAGAAATGTACACCTTCAACTGTCAAAGGGTAAAATACCCTTCTTAGACACCTTTAGTTTGGAAAGGTGCACCTCCCAATCCTTCTTTCCTATCTCCCAATCATTTTTGGTGAAGGAAAGTATATTGCATTAATTCTTAAACTAAATAAGGAGTTCTTCTCCTTCATCTAGAGAACTAGGCACTGGATTTTTTTGCACCACCTTATCTGCACTAGCAAGCACTCTAGTCAAGGATGAAAGCCTTGTGCTCATCAAGTCTCAGAGCTAGCTATATTGCATAATGATTTTCTCTTTATGTTCTTGCAGTGGGAAGAACTATCCATAAAAGTTCTCAATTGTTGTCCTTATTGCACCATCTACATCATTATCCATATCATAAGAACTGAAGACCTAAGCTATTTGTGACTTAGTTGAGTCCATTTAATTTTTTATGCTCCTTGTGGAATTAGGCCATTTCAAGGAAAAACTAAAATGAAACTTTAGCTTCTTCTAGATATTTATGGACTTCCTTCAAGTTTCCTTAAAACTGGCCATGTGCAACACTACCTTTATCAGAAATATTAGTTAATCTCTTACCATTGACCTTTACCATTTAATTTTCCAATTTCTCTTCCAAACCAACAGAATAATCCTTAAAGGAATCCAACAACAACTTCAACTTCTACAAACTGGAAAAGGAATCATTAATAGTTGCACTAAGAATACCTTCTTGTAGTACCTTAATTTCTTCCTCAATCAATTATGCACTCTTCTAGTGTGTTTGCAATATTTCCTTTCTTGCAGCTCGGCATGCAAAGCATCACCAAGCTATAGTTTATGTAGGGGAAAAATCTTGCTCATATAAACTTGTCCTTGTTGCATGGCTATCTACAAGAGCTATGTAGGCACCACCAGTTCAAACTGCACCTTAATATCTAATAAATCCTTTAAAGAATCTCCAGAAGCTCTAGAGGATTCACCAAGAACTTTTTCATTTTCTCCTTCCTTCTTATCTTTCTCCTTTTCCCCGCTATTGGAGAATTCTTCTGCATTCTTTCCTTCTTGTGCAAAATTCTCATTATCTAGAGGAGGAAAATTATTATCATTTTGAGCTTCCTCTTTCTTTGGGACATCCTGCATATCACCATTATTCTCCTCAACAAAATTTTCCATATTTTCAAGGTCATTATTAAAAATCATGTCTTCTTGCAAATTCTCAAGCTCAAGCATATGCTTATTTTGTGCATTTTTAGGCTCATTGATTTTTGAAATAGATGAATTATGCTACAATTGTTCTTCACTATCCAGAGGGACTCCCAACCCTTTAGTAAGTTATTCAATCTTATGTAGAGTCTCATTCTTCAATATTTCAATGTATTCTTTGTCTCGGCTCATTAGAGTGTTATCTCTTTGTTTTGTTATGAATTTCTTGCTATATAGTTTAGAAAATTTGCATTTGTCTTCATGCATTAGAGAAGAACCAATCTGCTCCAAGGAAAATACATTTATCTTCACATCTTCTTCAATAGATTCTTGCCTTCTTGCAATTAGAAACATTTTTCAATTCATCAGGCAATTGATCCTCAATTTTGGTCCTTCTTCTACATCTTCCTCATCCTCATAGCTAATGCATTTCTCCTTGGTGGCCTTTTCCTTTCTTCTCCTCTTAGGGGGAATTTTTTTCATAGATGGGCTAGATGCTTCTTTCTTTCTTAAAATTCCTACAACATTTATTCAAAAGGATTTAGGAATATTGGGAAAGGGGTAAGAGGTCCTAACTAACCTTCTTGTGTTAGGAATACCATATGGAGCAATAGTAGTATCTTTTGATTTCTCTACATAATTTTGCAACAAGATATTTCATATTGGAGATACCACCAATAGATCAACCATGTTGATCTACACATATGCTAGTGTTCTGAAGGCATCAACACCACATCTTTTGTGGGGGCTTTAAGATATTCTGCTAAAACTCCCCCAGAGCCAAAGCTCTTCATCTAGTTTAAAAAGGAAACATCTACACTAGGGGATGGCACATACCCACTTTTCACTTCATTTTCTTCTTTATTCTTCCAAATCTTGTTCATTTCCTTCTTCATTTCAACCAAATCAACCTTATTTACTGGATCAATATTCTTCTATGAAAAAGAGGGTATCACATTCTTAGATCTAAAAAACTTAGCCATGTGTCTTATTTTATTGCATTTATGACATACAATACCTTTTTGTTGAACAAACTTACTTCTTGTCATTTTAGATATGTCTTCAAAAGCCTTATGCCCAAATCCATTGAATGTATAATAATAACCATTGAAATATTGAAACATCATACCACTATTGTAATCATTAATTATCCAACTTCTACATTCACTAGCTTTATGACCAAATCTATTGCATGTATAGTAATAATTGGGAAAGGATTGACCATTTTGATTCATTATACTTTTATATTCTATAGCTCTATTTCCAAACTTATTGCAAGAATAATAGTAACCATTAAAAGATGAATACCTTTGTGCAACAAGTTGTCTAATAGGAGGTCTTTTGAAATATTTCTTCTGGTGTCTAGCATTGATCTTCTTATCATTCTTATTTTCAACATTGTTTGAAGTCTGATTCTTCTTTGAAGTTTGTCCGTTTTCAAACCCTAAACATTCTTTATCCTTAGAAGCCTTATCACTTGTAATAATTTCATCAATAACGGTGGAGCTCTTCTTGAATCTTTGTTTTCTCCTAATTTGATCTCAAAGTTACAATCTCTTGTTCAAGATTTGAACATTCTATAGATTTATCTTTCAATTTGGAATTCAGGAAGTCTCCGACTCTATTTCCTTCTTCAACTTGCACTTTCATATTATTAATTATTTCATTTGATTACTTGAGCTACTCATTTGTTTCCTTGAACCTTTCTATAGCTTTCTTGAGTTTCTCTCTCAACTTCTTGATACACTCATCTGCATCCTTAAGATTCTCTTTCAGATCTTTGTTCTTAGATTATGCTTTATCCATATCATTAAGAGTTGATCTGAGTTCTCCTTGCATATCAACTTCATAATCTTCTTCAGTAAACCCTTTAGGGATTATATCTTTTGGAGGGATAGGATACTTGTAGCCAGAACCTCCAAGATCTACCTTAGTGATCAAGCCAATAGAAGGAACCAAGATCTTATACCAATTGTTGAACATCTAGAATATTGAGAGGGAGGTGAATTAGCATTCATTGAAACTCGTCCACTTTACCAACTTAAGCATTCATTCAAAGAATCATATTGAATTTCCAATAAATGAAAGGAACATATAAAGTATGCATCATATAAAAGAACAAAAAAACACCATATATACATGGAAAACCCTAGAAATGGAAAAACACACAATGAGGATTAGCTCACAATATATTATAACCGGTTACAATGTTGGATACAAAAAGGTGGACCGACTATCCAAAAAAGAGAGAATGGCTCATTTCCCAAAATAGAAAAAGATAGAAGAAAGGGTGGTTCACTGCCAAAGGTGAACTGCTAACAATGCATCTATAACATGCCAAAATATAGCTCTAATTAAGCTTTGAATACTAACTTAACACACTTTATACTTCACCACAATTACACTTTGCAATTCATTCTACATCAGATCTCACACTCAAAATTTTCACTTATTCAATATCCACATTTTCACAATGAATCAACCTTGTATATATACCTATTACCCAAATTTCACTTTACTCATTCATGTAGAGTTTTGTTTTTTAAAGGAGAAAATGAGGTACATTTTATTAACTTTCCTACATTACATTCAATTGTATAAACAAAAAAATCAGAAAACATTACAAGATTATTGTAACAGATCATTGCATTTATACAAGTGCATGTAAGAGAAAATATTTACACAAATCTTTCTAAAAAATAATCTTTATTGAATGTAAGAATGTTCATTGTCTAACACAAGCCGTGAGATTAAATTTTTCTTATTCAATAAAAATTGAGAAAAGAATATACATGAATAAGTAAAGAAAATAAATGAATGTGCATAGAAGGAGAGTATCTGGTCATTGCCTGGAAGACTGGTTCACTGTGTTGACTTATGTTGATTTTACCCTAAGCCACTTGATTCCTCCTAGCTCCTTTGCTCCTAATCCCTACAAAATATATAGCAATGATGTTAGAGAAATGCTCTAAGAAATGACTGATTACAGGCATTGTATACACATTCACCCTATGCATTTATAGACTGATCTCAATGTGTATTAAATGGGAAATGCATATTTTAGATGTCTAGGTAAACCATCTAGGTCATCATACATACCCAAAACATGCATGCTTCATGTGCGGAAACAAGTGTTATCAAGATGTTGTTTTGATTTATTTCATGTTGGTAAGAGGAGTGAAATGTGGCTCCCACAAGGGTTGAGCCTAGCCTGCCAAGCAGTGTGAATCTATTTTGTAATGGTGAGCTCATTTGAGCTTATTTGAAAGGAAAAGGCAATCATGAAATCCATCTACAAATATTTAAGGATGCAACATACCTTCATAATAAATGCTACAATAATGAAATGAAAGGATAGAATAACATGTCACTTCACTGTCATGAGAAAGGGGGGTCATTTTGAAGGTCTTAATTATCTACAAGTTCATGATAGATGCAAGAGTAAATAAATATAACCTTCCTTTAAGATTCAATGCCTCAGAAAGTAGAAACAATGGATGCACATACAATCAAATAGAATGAAGTTGGGTCAAATATAAGGATAAAGTCTATAATGATTGTTTGAATATCCATACTGTGCAATGGTATTGAATATTTTGTAAACTATTTTTAGTTCACAGTGATAGCTTCATATTCATTTATGAAATCCCGAAAGTGCATACAATTATCAGAGTATGGGGTGCATAGTGTATCTATTTCTCTATTTATAGGTTTTGAATAAAAAAAGTGCTCTCAAAAGAATACAATGATTCATATGTACGAGGTCATTGTAGTTTTGTGTGCACGATAAACAAGCCTTTCAAGTGATAACTGAAAAGTCACTATGCACAAATGAAGATGGACATCAAGTACAATCTATATCATAAGATTGTAAAGGCTAAGGTAATAACAAGAGGAAAACAAGTTAAGCTACAACATTCAAAGACAAAGTTTTTTCAAAGTCAATGTCATAGCATTACAATGTACAAAATTATGGAGTGATTAACTACTGCATAAATCAAAATGAAAGTTTTATTATGAGCCAAATGTAAGTGTAAGTTCATAGTTATACTAAAGTTGAGTTGGAGCACCATATTTAGATTTTTCTTCAGTATAGTACGAATTTAAGTCTTGAAAAAATAGGAAGGTATTTATGATTTTTTTGTAAGTGGCTTGACTTAAGTGAAGTTTCTATAAAATTATATGCAATAAAGAGCATTGCCACCTATTTTTAATATTGAAATGAACGAGGAAAATGTAAATAGCTTGAATTTCAGAGAGAATCGTGTGTGGAAAAGCCCTTGACTTTAATTAAATGTGGAATTAGAATGCAAAAATACATAGTGAAGGCCTAAGCCATGGTGGTCATTAGGAAGGAGAAATAAAATTTAAACCAGTCATTGGATCTAGATAAAGAAAATGTAAACCCTAACAAAAATATGTGGGTCTCAAACTCAAGATGCCATGTATCTCAAACTCAGTTTTCAAAAATAATTTACAAACTGATGGATCCACGACCTAAAGTTGACTGAGAAGCTTGAGATAAGCGGTGGAGTGGATTTCAAACCGTTTGCAGGGGCCAAACCAAATTGAGGAAGATTAGGGCACATTTTCAAGAAATGAAAATATACAAGCTTTACACCTCTAGAGGCCGAGTGTCTGGAGAAAGGGTTTAAACCCAAGCTGTGGTGAAAAACAAATGAATACCCAAGAGAGCCCATGGCCTATTTCTAAAGTTGAACAAACTCTTGAAGGTTTTCTGGTAAGCATTAAGAATACCTAGATGGTAAAGAAGGGAAACGAAATTACATGCTCGTTGAAAGATATACACAAGAGACTAGTTCGTTCATCGTGGTTTCTTTCTTTTATTCTCAGGAATTTATAGAAGAATGTAAAGAAATTAGGTTTTGTGAATAGGCCTGAGTTTGAGCTCTTTTATTTACAAAAAATGAATAATATAACAGAATATGTTGATGGAAAAACTCACCTTGATTTTTGATGGGTTTTTGCACAAGAATGATGCCTTGAAGCCATCTAGAATCCCTCCAATGGCGACGTGTTTTGCAAAAAAATCATAGAGATTAAGGAAAACAGATGAATGAGGTAAGAATAATGAAAGGAGCCATGGCCATGGAGGGCCTGTAATAGAAAGTCGAGCATAATGGAGATATTTTCTAAAAGTTCTTTCAAAACACTTACCAGAGCCTATTGAATCAACATAAATGCAGGTCTATGTCTCTTTCCAGCTAAAAATCCATCAAAAAGGCCTTTGAGCTTTCACAGAATCCCTCATGGTGTCAGCGGGCCTAGCTTCTTCATGAAGCTTGTTACAAATGAAATGAAATGATAAGTTTCTTTCATTTTCTTTTGCTTTAGGGTTGAAACCCTAAGCTTTGTGGAGGCCAATTGAAGATAGATATTTTTTCCATTTTTGTTTAGAAAATACATTGCAACTAATGCCCATAGGTCAAGACTATATGTCTTGTGTTTTATTTATGTCATTGCTTTGTAATTTAGGCTTTTCAATATGCCTTGTGACTTAGGCATGTCCAAGTCATTTTTTGACTTAGTAAACCCTATTGCTTAGGGGTTTATACCGATGCATGGTGAGTTTTATTTTATTTTTTCATTGCTTTATATTGTAAATGCTTAGTTTAAATGATGTTCTATAAATCATTTAAATTGAGTCATCATACTTTAAATGCAGAAATAAAAACATATATTAATATGACTAAGTGATGAGGGGAGATGGAGATACGAATGTCTTTTGATGACGTGCCAAGAATCTTGGGGAGTTATTTTCAGTTTACCAACATTTGGAGGGTATCTAGGAAGGTTCAAAATCAATTTTCAACACATCCCAAATATGTAGGGGTTGTTTTGACTCATTTATGAGCTCAGGAGAGCATCTTGAGGTCTTTTTGATGTATCATCATGTTTGACAAAGTCAAGTTTGTATTTTTCCACCTTTTGGAGCACATTTGGAGTAGATCTAGAAGCTAGATTTGTGGGTTTGTTGTTGCATCTAACACAAGATGCTTCTAGTTCCTTTTTTTGTGGAACTATTTGGAGGCTTGGTTACTTAGTATATTTTGTAACTGATTTTTGAGCTAGTTCTTACTTGCTACTTTCCAGCTTAGTGAATTTTGGAGTCCATAGTCAATTTTTTTGCAAGCTTTGTAACTCAACTTTTGGAGATGGAATACAGTCCACAACTTGGAGTATTTTGTTGATAAAATTTTTTCCTCCTTGTTCTTGCAGCTTTGTGCATGTTAGTGATTGATCAAGTTACTTGTGGTATTTTCCTAATTTCCTTTTAGCTTTGTCTCATAGTTTATGCCTTTTCTACAATTAGAGAATTGATGCAAGTTGTTGATTATATCATAAGATTGCTTATAGTTTCCAATTGTGAAGTTTTTCTTCCTTTTGTTAATTACTGTGATTGACCTTTTAGTGAAATATTTATGTAGAGATTCACTGTAACAGTTTGTGCAAACATAGTTTCCATTGGTTGAAGCCAAGTGTTAATCTATGTTTCTCATTATCCATCTTAAGTTTGGTGTATCACTTCATTTCATGCTTTCAGTTTTACCATCTTTAGCATTCTTTCTCTCTTTCCCTTTTTAAAAAAAAATCAGTAGTTCAGGTGATAACCAACTAAGGAATCCGACCTTCTCCGGTGGTTCTTTTCCATTACAAGTGACTCACAGCCTAGAAAAGTCCCCATGTTCCTCTAGAATGCTAAGTTTTGCAACTTAGCTAGGGTGTAATTCTACGAGATAACAATACCACAACCAGCTAAAGCATCAATTTGGTCAATCTAACTAGATGTACCATGCACCAAATACCATGTCAGCTCAAAAAACCAACACACATGCCTTGAACAAAGAACCAAGGTGTTTACACCATTAAAATAGGTCACCATGACCCATAATCACTCTTATAAATCTTCTTCTTACATACTTAAACTTTGCACAACCCTAAAACCTTTTGGTCGGCACCATATAACAAAATTGATGAAGCAATAATTGAATGAACCAGCTATTCATTCACAACTTAACACACAGACCACCAAAACACTTTCCACTTAGAGAACACATACTTCTGACACTTGTAAACACTTCCTCAAAATCGCATAGCAAAATATTCATTCACGATGCAATGTGGAGCATTCCAGCAAACACTTTGTACCAGTAACACTACCATTACAGAGTTGATATTTTGTCAACATTATCTTCAACTGTGGAAGCCATACAGCCTTTAATATTTGTATTTAGACACCTCCAAAATGTAGCAATATTTCATCAAAACCACTTGACAAGATTCTACATAGTGGAGCAATGCAGACCACAAAGCTGGTTCACTATAACATTGAAACTACACTTTAGGACTTAAGAAAATCTCAAAACTTTTGGTCTTCTTCAGACCAACAATTCTACATCTCTACCATGGGTTTCCATAAATGACAACACCATACACTATATCATGCTCATATTTCCAACAGTCTCCCAATGATAAAGCTCATGTTTCCAACATTACTCTGGATCTGCCCTTAGCAGATCCACCCCTCCTCTGGTGGATATTCCTTTTCTTGATGGATCTACCCATCTGTAGAACATTCAACTTTCGACATGTCCATATTTTTGTTGGTATATTTTCTTGTTTTGGGTGCATCTTCCCTTCCTCCCCTCATGGTCGGATCCACCCAAGGTATGAATTTGACTTGTAATTAATGCACTAAAATTAAATGTACAAATCAAAGTTCAATCACATACCTAACTACATCACTCTCATCACACCTGTTTTGTCACAATGTCCACTGAATGTACAATCGCTTATCCACATGCCATTTTACTCTCTCTTCTTTGTTTAATATCTTGAGTACTTAGGGTTAAAATGAATAATAATTACCCCTAATTATTATTTATAGCCACCTCTAATTAGCCTAATTCCTTTTTACGCTCTCATTTCTTCCTCATAGCTCCTTTCTCTTTCATTCCTTCGCTATTATTCCTCACTTTTTATCATGGATTTGTTATTGTTCCTCTTTTATCTTTCAAGAGGCCAACTAGACCCCTTTTCTCATCCTCCCTCTCGAGGGGGAATCACTCCCTCTATACCACTTTTTCTTTTATTTCTCCCCATTCCTCCATACTAGGGAATCTCCTTATCTAATTCTCCCATTGAGTCAACTATATTTTTATCTTCTTCAAAATATTGTTATTTTAATTTTATTTTGAAGAGGTGAAATATATAGACACCTAAAATTCAAAAATCATGTTTAGTCAATTTTTCCCCATCATTTCATGTAATCCCCTCCTATCCAGATCAATTAAATAATATTATTATTGTTTAATTAATATTGTCAATTTCCTCTAAGTCTTCTATGGTCCTAGGGTAATTAATTAATCAATTATTTACCTTAACTTTCTTCCCACATCATCTTTAACTTAAATAAATACTTGGGAGTGTGCAGCAATCTATGACACAAAAATGGCTCTTAAGATGCCACATTTTTTTTTAAATCAAAAAAGTCTGAAGTTCACGAGAAAATGAAGATAGTTATGCTCAAAATTTGAAGATACGGTTAGAACAAAAGTTCAAGTGCTCCGAGTCTACTTTATAAGATACTAATTTTTTTTGAAAATAATGAAGATTAAGGGTTTCAAAAGGGGGGACAAAACAGGTCCTGATTTTATCAAAAAAATAGCATAGCATCTGTGGGCCCCTTCTTTTTTTTTTAATATAATTTCAAAAATCTGAACAATGAGAAATTATCTAACATTGGATCTAGCTTATCCCCATTCTTTTAGCTAATTTTTTAATGAATATATAATATTTTATGAATGTTCAAAGTGGATACATCCTAAAAAGCTAAAATTTGAGTGTGCTCCCCCCTATTTTTTTTTTTAAACTAATAAAAAACCAAATATTTTTTCATTGCATGTAGAATGGAGTCTAGTTTTTTTTTAAATGTAATTTAAAAAAAAAAAGATGAATGAGTAAAAATCTATTCCAAAACTAGAACATGTAGGTTTTTCACAAAAAACAAAGGCACTAACAGGAGAATTTATGGATGGAAACCTTAACATAATCAGAACATTAAAAAAAAAATATTTAGATAGCTAAGAGAGCCTAACATCATCATGGCTTTTTAATAAACTTGCATCGAAAGACGTGCAAAATTGATAGTTAGCTCGGCCAAAAATATGTGAAATTTTGTTACCCTTTCAAAAAATCAGATCCTTGGCATGAAATGGTCGTCCAATCCTTTGGGTTGGATGCCCAAGGAAAAATCCAAACCTTAGGCTTGGTATTTCCCAATGCAGCTAATTTGGCGAGTGCCAAATTTGGTGATCGCCAAATGCAATGCAACATTTGGTGAATGCCAAATTTGGTACTCTCCAAATTTGGCACTTACCAAATGGTGATATATTGACAAAAACACCAACTTCGCTAATTTTTGTTTTTCTCTCACTACCCCACTTTGATAAGGTTTAAAGTTTATGGTTTATGATCGATGATGGACCATTTAGGTTTTATCTTTTAGTCCATCTTTGTCTCCTTCCCTCTTAACTAGTACTTACCCTATTCTCTCTCAACCCTCTCTAGGTCTTTCCCACCCTCTATACCTTTCCTTCCCTCATTAACCCTATCTCCATCCTTTCCTCCCTACCCCCCTCTTCTTCTATCTCCCTTTGTTATTATATCTCACCAATTTCTCTCTTTTATCTCAATCACTACATCTCCCTCCCAACCTGTCTCTCTCTCCCCATATACAAGTCTCTCCTTCCTTGTCTCATAACCAACCTCTATCCCCCTCTATCTCTTACCTCTTTCTTCTCTCTCTCTCCCCATCTCAAAGTCTCTCCAACCTTGTCTCACTACCCACCTCTCTCCCCCCTCTATCTATCATCTTGTTCTTCTTTCTCTCGGTTTCCCTCTCCCTTCCCTTTCTAGCCCATCACCTATTTTATCTCTCACTCCCTCCATGTGTACCTCTCCCTCCATTGCTTATTACTAATCTACCAATACTTCCCTTTCAATCTCCCTATCTATATCCTTGCCTCCCTACCTCGCTCTTCTTCTCTCTCCCTCTATTATTGTTTTTTCCCATCTCTCTCTCTCTCTCTTTCCCCCTATCTCCATGAATTTCCCTCCTTCCCTCTTTACATCTCTACCTCTCCCTCCTTGTATCATTACCCACCCCTCTCCCACCCTCTCTACCTTGCCTTCCCTCCTTAGGGTATAAGGGTTTAGGGTTGAGGGATTAGAGTTTAAGGTATAGGGTTGAGTGTTTAGGGTTGAGGGTTTAATGTATAGGGTATATGGGTTGAGGGTTGTGGGATTATGGTTTAAGGGTTGAGGGTTGAGGGTTGATGGATTAGATTTTAAGGCTCGAGGATTTAAGGGTTGGAAATTATGGATTGGGATTTAAGGTATAGGGTTGAGGGTTGAGGGTTTAAGAGATAAGGGTTGAGGGTTGAGGGAATAGGGTTTAAGGGTTGTGGGTTTAGGGGTTAAGGGTTTAAGGGTTGAGGGATTATGGTTTAATGTATAGGGTTGAGGGATTTAGCTTGAGGGTTGAGTGTTTAAGGGTTGAGGGTTCAGGTTTGAGGGTTTAAGGGTTGAGGTTTAAGGGTTGAGGGTTTAAGGGTTGAGGGTTGAGGGATTAGAGTTTAAGGGTTAATGTTTGAGGGATTAGGGATTAAGTTATAGGCTTGGGGGATTAGGGTTTAAGGTATAGGCTTCAGGGGTTAGGGTTGAGGGTTTGTTGGTGTTCCAAATTGAACTAGACCAATGAATCCTAAAGACTTAGCCAGTGTCTTATACTCAGACTCAAAAGGGGACTCAGACAAATAACAAGATTCATTCAAAGATTGATGTCTTCTACACTTCTGGCTCTGTAGGACCAAGGTGGATAAACCTACATAATGTATAAAACTTAATTCAATCATACACATTGACATTGATTTTTATAGCAGATAATTCCCAACAAAAATACACTAAGGGAAGCATTGACAACCTCAAATTTGGCTACATTATCAGTAACTCAACACTCTCTCAGCTATTGGGAAGCAGGACATACAACAAACCAAATAGTAAGATTAAGAATGATTTTGAATTTATGAAATGTTTCTAAGATGCATAAAACTGAATAATAGAACAGTGCCAATTCTGGGCCATGGAGTCAAACACATAAACAAAATTCATCAGCAAATGACATTCAACCAGTGGATTTAAAATTTTTAATGCCTTGCATCAATTGTTAATGTCTTACACCAACAATCTCACTCCTATTATCAATCTAACTCTCCTTATCAAATCCAACCTGCACACTTGAAATCATTGTTATTTGCTCAAAGTATTTAACCATTTCATTGAAACAAACATGTAAACAGATAAAATAATATCATGAAATTGAGATGACAAACTCAAAATACTTGGTATTATTGAATTCATATGATTTAATTGTACAAGTATGGAGATAATATGAAGATATTCATGAATGTACAAACACTTTGAAGACATTCATGATATACTAGCACAAACTAGTTGATATTTTCTCATAAAATCAACTATTATAGCTTAGAGGCTCAAGTTATGACTCAGAATTAAATATTTCCCTATCTACCCAGCCCCATACAAAGATTTTTTAAAGAAATTAACCTCAAAACCCTTACAAAATGAGAGAAGAAGAGAAGAAATAGAAGAATAAAAAGCTCTAGAAGAAGCCCTAAAGCTGATCCAGAGATGCCATCCGGAAACCTCTTCACTGTTGATCATCAAACTGAAAAGAATCTCTCCTCTCTCTTCAACAAACAAAATTTTCCACCAATTTTTTCCTTTGTCTCAAGTTGTTTAACAACAGAAAGAATTCCCATGTGGATAATCTCCATCATTTTACTCTGGTCACTTGTTGTTGGAAAAACAACTCTTCCTGCCCGTAAAAACACCTATTTCTTGTTCTTTTACTTGTTGTGGCTGCATTTTATTTTATTCACTTTTAGTGAATAAAATATTTTATTTCACTTGTATTTTATTGTTCAGTAATCAAATATGTCCCAAATAATTCCTGTGCACTTTCACGTGCACTTTACATATAGTGGAGGCACTTAAATATTTCACTTTACATTTAAATGCATGACTTCAAAAAATTTCATCGGGCCCCAAACATTAATTTGCTTCCCCATGCAATATTTTATAAAATTATCTAAAATGTGGGCCCATTTATTCATGCCCCTTCCATATTTCAATACATATTTGAAACTTACCATAGGGAACTTTATATTTTATTATGAGCTCATTAAACTTCCACGGGATCAAATAATTTTACTCTTTTAAATGTTTTTCTATTAATAAGAAGCAAATGAAGCATTAAAAATTTAACACCTTGACCCTTTATGTTTCCTCATCGTGCATTGAAGAATTCACTTGGGGCCACTTCCATGTGGCATACTCACGTTGATCTTGTGGGAATTAACCTGTGAGCACCTTATTCCCACAAACCAACGGGGAGCGGTTGAGATTAGGTTGCATCTCATCCTTGCTTGATAATCGTTAATCTCAATTTTTTTCCCTAACTCACCCTCACTTGCTCTGCAATTCATCAAGATTCCTAAAATGAAGATATGATCATGGCCACCCCATCCTTCAACCTTGTGAAAATATTGAGAGTTTCTTGTCCACCTTTTAGGCTCAAAATGATAGCTCCCTTTGGTTGCACCCATCACCACTCTCTGTTCTATGATTAATGCAAAGAAACTCAAAATTTATAATGACGGAACTATCCCCTCCACTATTTCCTTGCACAGAGCCACGCCAATCCTCTATAGCATTGATGGACGTCCATACACCTGTATTTTCCTTAAATCTTTTAAAACCTTTTCAAGCAGAATTTCCTCAAACAATTTTGATACAATGTTCACTGTAGGTGCAAACTGCCCCGGCGTCATGGATTTTCTTGTTTAGGCCCTCCATTGGCCTTTGTTTCATATTATCAAGCCTCTTTTCACCAATGTAAGAATCCTTTAGTCTAGGGAAAATTTTAGTGGCGAATCTTCACCAATTCGCGAATATTTGAAATTGGGACCTCCAAAAATGGTGAATAATACAAGCTAGAAAGGATGCTGAATCGCCAAGTTTTTACAAAAAAAAAAATTTGTCTCGATTAATTTTCCAATGCATTATTTTTTAAATGACGCATCATCATAACTGATTCACCAGTAGTTTATACTGTAAATACAAATATTACTTATATTTGCGAGTAATTTTATATTCTTACAATTAATTTTTGGGAAATATCGCCACTAATAATAGTTTACCATTTCATTTTAGGGATATTTTAGCCTTGAATAGGTTTATTATTTATTGCCATCGATTATCTTTTTAATCGAATGGTTGCAAGTGAATTCCGTGACTTTATTTGCACGTGCCTTTTAAAAATGTTATTGAGGCATGAATTTTTTTTTGGGCCACACGATTAGATTTGATCGTGTGGCCCAAACTAAATTTTGGGACTCAACAACCTTTTCAAAAGGCACGTGCATATAAAGTCACAGAATTCACAAGTCACAAAATTCACTAAGTGCATATAAAATCGTTGTATCGGTAGGACATCCCTAAGTGTCCCACTGATGATGTTCACTCACGCCGATATTCACTCATGAAATGAACTTGCAGCCATCTAATTTAAAAGCTAATTGATGGTAAGATTTTCAAGTGAGATTTTTTAAAAACACTTGATCCGTGTGTGCTCCAATGCATTTTCAATACTGAATTAATGCTTGGTGGCAAGGGGCTTTGTCCCTCGTCCCTGCCTATATCTGGACCCTACGAGGGGGCGTTGCCCCCTTAACCCCCACAAGGGGAACTGCCCATTGACCTCGTCAGTGGCTGCCGCCCCCGGGCCCCTACTTCAATATTAAAAAAAACAAAAAAAAAATGAGGGAACTGCGCCGACCAACTATGCAATTTTTTAAAGGAGATATTTGCCATTGTAATTAATCATTTTACTGATTATTCACTAGGATTCGCCAGTGTAATGTTTTTTTTACCAATTATTCATTAAGATTCACCAGGATTTTACAAATTTTTGAATAATGTGCATAAGATTCACTAGGGAAAATTAATAATTTTTTCAAATAAAAGGAAAGATTCGCCAGGATTTTACACCTTTGCTGAGGGGGGGGTTTCTTAAAGTTATCCCTGCTTTAGTCTGCACTAACACTCTACTCATGTGATTCTCGAGCCTCCTCAGAATCTATGGCCAGGTTCCTTAGGTCCTCCCATCTATGGAGCACGACATTACAATCGACAATTTCATTTGTTTGGAGGTCTCAAATATCCTTTCCACAACTCCATTTTGTGTGTGCTACATTTTTTCATGGCTTTGATGGATCTCCATGCCTTGCTAGTGCTTTGGTGGGTGTACATACCCTTCTCCAAAACCACGCCCTCTACTTATCTCATTTGCTTGAAAGCTTCAAAAGTCTTTTCAATAGATCAATTTTGTAGATGCGCTTGTTGGTATTCCATGAAACCACACTTACTTAGGACTACTTACTCAAAACTAGCCCATGCACCATAGGGACACTGGTAGCTCATCCACAAACAATGGCACCCACACAAGCATTGAACAATAACATGTTCCCCTTTATTGGAGAAGAGTTTGGGTAGCCCATTCTCAAATTTTGATTCACAACACAATACACAATAAGTAATTTGAGTTGCTACATTTCCCATCAATAGGTCTCTTTGAGCTAATCACCATTTAAAATCCATCCTTTATATTGTTTCTTGCAGCCTCAAATGGTTTTGCATGAATTGGTCCTCCATAATTGTTATGTAGTTTGTGTATAGGATATTGCTTTATCTTAGAATCTTGGTGTGCACACTATGTAACCTTAAAAATTCATGGAAACAAGTAGAGGAAACGCTTTCCTTTAAAGTTCCATATTGAAGAACTCACCCATTGTTGCCTCACGCAAAGCTACCAACATAGGAGCCAAATGCAAATATTCTGACCTCATATTGCATCTCAAATAGAATATTTGAATTTATCAACTTTGGTTCAGGAGGCATCACTGGATAATATGGGTTTTCCCTGATAACCAGATCACTTCTACAAATAACCATCATGAGACATCAAGCTAAACATTATCTTCACATGTTAGCTTCCTCAAATCATGTGACACATGTCGAGTCCCCTATGGGCTTGACTAAAAAAAAAATCATTTTCAAACAGCTTTCATACTCAAATTGATTTAAGGAAGCTTCTGAGTGCTTCTGGAGTGAAAACATGAACTTGGTTTTCAATAAAATCCGCTTTTTGACATGTTTGCAAAATGTGCAAAACTAGTTGGGTGGGCTCTGGAATCGGCTTTGAAAACTGGTCAAATGACCTCCTGGAGTTACAAAAACTTGCAAACATGTAGAAATTGGACCCGAGAATGGAGTGTAATAGAAAGTTTGACAAAAGGAATCATGAGGTGAAATTTATTAATTGTCAAATTTGCTCAGTTGAACATTATGCAACAACTTGTTCATAACCAATTAAAACTCATGAAAACACCTCATTGGAAAAATACCAAATCAACTCCTGGCAGAATACCACTGAATAGAGTATATCATTTAGGTACACGAAGCACGTGTGAAAAAGTAATTTTCTTGAATCATCGTTGGTCAAAAGATATGAGGTGTCAAATTCAACCACCCTGAAAATTTTCAGGTAATGCAGATGCAAAATTGAAGAAATTGCATTTGGTTTTGATCTACTAAAAAATAACAAATAATCTCATAAAGCTCTAAAACCAAAAATACAAGCTCATCTCGGTATGTAGAATGCAAAGAAAGAATCATTTCTACTTGACAGTCATTCAGTTGCAAAATGAAAGCTCAAATGGGAGGCAACTTTGCGAAACTGAAAGTTTGCAAACAAAAGAAAAGTGCCAAAACCTTGACAAAAATCATCGTGGGAAGCTGAAAATTGACGCACACGTTCAAATATGTCAATTGAATATTTCTACTGAGGGGTTTGACTTGAAAACGAATAGGCTTCAAATTATAACCCTCCAAAGTAGGTCATTCAGGCAGATTTATCAGGTGCACTTCTGAAAGTGCAGAAGCAAAATTTTCAACATGGGCACTTCAAATTTGCAAAATTTGAGAGTGCCATCAAGGCCGAAGTTGACGATTTAAGGGTTGAGGATTGAGGGATTAGGGTTTAAGGGTTGAGGATTGAGGATTGAGGGTTTAAGGTATAGGGTTGAGACTTGAGGGATTAAGGTTGGGGATTTAATGTATAGGGTAGAAGGTTGAGGGTTGAGGGTTTGAGGGTTGAGATTTGAGGGATTAGCGTTGAGCATTGAGGGATGAGGGTTTGAGGGTTGAGGGTACATGGTACAGGATTGAGGGATTAGGGTTTAAGGGTTGAGGGATTAGGGTTTGAGGTATAGGTTTGAGAGATTAGGGTTCAGGGTTGAGGATTAAAGTTTGAGGGTTGAGGGTTTAAGTCTTAAGGGTTAAGTGTTAATTTTTTAAAGGTCTAGGGTTGAGTTTTTAAAGTTTGAGGGTCGAGGGATTGAGGTTTGAGGGTTTAAGCATTGAGGGTTGAGGGATGAGGGTTGAAGGGTTGAGGGTTGAGGGATTGGGGTTTAAGGGTTGAGGATTTAAAGGTTAAGGGATTAGGGTTTATGGGTTGAGGGTTGAGGTTTTAAGGGTTGAGGGTTGGGGAATTAAGGGTATAGCGTTTAAAGGTTGAGGGTTGAGGGATTAGGGTTTAAGGGTTCATGGTTTAAGGGTTGACGATTGATGGGTTTAAGGGTTGTAGCTTGAGGGTTGAGGGTTTAAAGGTTTAAGGGTTGATGGTATAGGGATTAAGGGTTGATAGTTGAGGGATGAGGGTTTAAATGTTGAGGATTGAGGGATTAGGGTTTAAGGGTTGTGGGTTTAAGGATTGAGGGTTGAAGGTTGAAGGATGAGATTTTAAGGGTTGAGGATTGAGGGATTAGGGTTTAAGGGTTGAGGGTTGAGGTTAAAGGGTAGAAGGTTGAGGGTTATAGGATTGAGTGATTAGGGTTTAAGGGTTGAGGGTTGAAGGATGAGGGTTTAAGGGTTGAGGGTTGAGGGATTAGTGTCTAAGGTATAGAGTTGAGGGATTAAGGTTAAGGATATAGGTATAAGGATTAGGGTTGGGGGTCAAGGTTTTAAGGGTTGAGGGTTGAAGAATTAAGGATATATGGTTTAAGGGTTTTGGTTTGATGGTTTAAGGGTTGAGGGACATGAGGGTTATAGGATTGAGGGATTAGGTTTTAAGGGTTTAGGGTTGAGGTTAAAGGGTTGAGGGTTAAAGGGTTGAGGATTGAAGTTTGAGGTTTGAAGGTTGAGGGTTATTGGATTGAGGGATTAGGGTAAGGATTTAGGGATTTAGGGATTAAGGTTTTAAGGGTTGAGGGATTAGGGTCTAAGGTATAGAGTTGAGGGATTAGGTTTGAGGGTTTAAGGATTTAAGAGTTTAGGGGTTGAGGGTTGAGGGTTGAGGGTTGATGGATTAGGGTTGAGGGTTGAGGGTTGAGGGTTGATGGATTAGGGTTGAGGGTATAGGTATAAGGATTATGGTTTAAGGGTTGAGGGTTGAGGGTTGAGGGTTGAAGGGTTGAGGGTTGAGGGTTGAGGGTTGAGGGTTATAGGATTGAGGGATTATGGTTTAACGGTTGAGGTTTGATGGTTAAAGGGTTGAGGGTTGAATTTTGAGGGTTGAAGGTTGAGAGATATAAGATTAAGGGATTAGGATGTAAGGGTTTAGGGATTAAGGGTTTAAGGGTTGAGGGTTGAGTGTTGAAGGATGAGGTTTTAAGTGTTGAAGATTGATGGCTTATTGTCTAGGGTTGAGGGTTGAATTTTGAGGGATATAGGATTGAGGGATTAGGTTTTAAGGGTTGGGGGTTGAGGTTATAGGGTTGAGTGTTGAAGGGTTGAGGGTTGAAGTTTGAGGTTTGAATGTTGAGGGTTATAGGATTGAGGGATTAGAGCTTAAGGGTTTAGGCATCAAGGGTTTAAGGGTTGAGGATCAAGGAATTAGGGTTTAAGGGTTGAGGGTTAAAGTATTAGGGTTGAGGGATTAGGGTTTAAGGGTTGAGGGTTGAAGGATGAGGGTTTAAGGGTTGGGGATTGAGGGATTAGAGTTTAGGAATGAGGGCTAAAGTTTGAGGGTTATAGGATTGAGGGATTAGGGTTTAAGGGTTGAGGGTTGAGGTTAAGGGTTGAGGGTTGAATTTTGAGGGTTGAGGCTGCAAGCTATCAGATTGAGGGGTTAGGGTTTAAGGGTTGAGGGTTGAGGGATTAGGGTTTAATAGTTAAGGTTTGTGGTTAAAGGGTTGATAATTAAATTGTTGACGGATTAATGTCTAAGGTATATGGTTTAATGGTTTAGGGTTTAGGGTTGATCGATTAGTGTCTAAGGTGATATAGAGATGTGATAGAGAGAAGTAGAGAGGAAGGATAGAGGAAGGAGAGAGAGAAAGAGGGGAGAGAAAGAGGGGAGAGAGAGAGGGGGGGAGAGAGAGAGAGAGAGAGAGAGAGAGAGAGAGAGAGAGAGAGAGAGAGAGAGAGAGAGAGAGAGAGAGAGAGAGAGAGAGAGAGAGAGAGAGTGAGAGAGGGAGAGAGTGAGAGATAGAGAGGTGAGATAGAAAGAGTAGAGAGGGAGAATGGTGAGATAGAGAGAAATAGAGAGGTAAGGATATAATTAGAGAGAGAGAGAGAGAGAGAGGTTGGAGGGAGGGAGAGGTAGAAAGTGTTAGGTGAGATAGAGAGGGAAGGATGGAAGTGGGAGAGAGAGAATGGTGATATAAAGAGGAGAGAGTGAGAGGGAGGGAGATAGAATGGTAAGATAGAGAGGAGAGAGTGATCTTATACCCTAACAATGTATCACCTTTACTTATACCCAATTGTAGGTAAATAGTGTGTTCTTTTTTTATTTCTCTTTTGGCTTACTAGTTAACACAATAACTTTGTATGCAAATTTTGATGAAGAGAATGCTCACACGTATCAAGAGACAATTGATGATAATTTCTCACTCTTGGTGATGTTTGTGGAAAACTTGATTATAAAAAATCCTCTCAACCTCTTCATCCTTCTCTTCATCTTCATCCCTCTTGAAACAATATTAAAGTCTTCTTTGCCTCTTAATCCCACTCTTCTCTCTCCCCTCTGTAGGTCTCCATTTATGGTCAAGGCTTACACAATGAAATTTTCTATACAACACATTTGGCGCTTGCCAAAGTGAAAATCCTTGAACAACAAAATTTGGTGCTCACCAAAATAGAATGGTATCTTTCATCATATTTGGTTCTCACCAAATTTGGCAAGTACCAAATGTGCTATTTGCAAAAAATGGTAAAAAAGGAGTTGAACTGTGATTTAGGCCCACAATTCTCTACACTTGTGTGGTTATATGCTTTATCCAACTCATAAACACCTTTTTATGTATTTGAATTGTTTTAGTACCATATTATGCTTGATCCATCACCTTTTAAACACAAATTTGCATGCCATACAATGTAGAAGAAGATAATTGTAAGTTTCTACATCATATTTGATTATCTCAGGTAATATATTTATTTTTGTAGAATTGAAATGTTTATATTTAGTTTTGATAATATAGACCATTCATTTCATGATTTTATTAATTATAATTTTTTTACATACAATTTAACATTGAATTAGATGGAAGTTGCATAAAAAGGTTTAATTATTAGGTGTTTGAAAAAACAAAAATGACATAATTTAGATGAATTCATGTAAACTTATATAGAGTATTTCAAATTAACACAAACTTTCTTATAAATTCCATTTTCATTGCTTATAGTAGTCCATTTCTATCATGGCTAGTGGAATTCACTCTTTTTCATTTTAGCTAGATGTTTATATTGAGTTTTTTTGTTTAGTTTTGACAATATAGACCATTCATTTCATGATTTTATTAATCTTCATTGTTATACATAGAATTCAACATTGGATTAGATGGAAGTTTAATTTTTAGGATTTTGAAGAAAAAAATTGAAAAACATGACATAACAAATGAATTCATGTAAACTTATGTAGATGATTTGAAAAACTACCTCAAGGAAATGCCTCAAAGAAATGTGGTCTCATGGAATGCAATGATAAGAAAATGCAATTGGAAGTTGCTCCTAGTTATTAGTTATGGAATGTGAAGTAATTGCATAACAATTGCACTTAGGCTAACTTTCAAAAAAATTAGGTTGTAATTGATTTTTTTTCATCTATCAACATCTAGCTATTAGTTATACAATGTGAAGTAATGCTTTGAGTTTGAAAGATGTGCAATACAATGTAATCAACAATATGTCATGGCTAGCATAGATTTTTTCCAAATTAGCCATAGCAGTAGGGTAGTTATTTGTCTGTTAAAATGATTTGGTAGACATGTATGAAAAAAGTGGTAGCATGAGGCAGTGAGATGTTTGAAAAAATGCCTCAAAGAAATGTGGTCTTGTGGGATGAATGAAAATAAAAGGAAATTGTCAACTGCTCCTATTTCATCAACATGGTATGTGAATTAATTGCATAACTGCACATAATAGGTTGACTTTAAGAAAAAGTTAGATTGCAATTGAAATTTTTTCATCTATCAACATCTAGTTATTACTTATGCAATGTGAAGTAATGCTTTGAGTTTGAAAGATGTGCAATGAAAATATGAATATATATGTTTGACAAAATGCTTTGGTAGACATGTATGAAAAATACGGTAGCATAGACATGGAAGTAGGTTGTATAAAAAATAACCACAAAAAAATGTGGTATCATGGTGATGCATGACAAGCAAATGAAACATATGGCAGCATAGACAAGGTAGTGAGTAGTTTGAAAAATTCCTCAAAGAAATGTGGTCTCATGGAATCCATGATTTTTAATAAAATTATATTGCAATTGAAATTTTATCATAGATATCAAAATCTAATTATTAGTTATGCAACATGAAGTAATTCTTTGAATTTGAAAGATGTGCAATGCAATGTAATTAGTGATATGAATATGTTTCATAAAATTATTTGGTAGACATGTATGGAAAATGTTGTAGCATAGACATGGAAGTGAGATATTTGAAAAAATTCCTCAAAGAAATATTGTCTCATGGTGATGCATGACAATAAAATGCAACATGTGGTATATAGTAACAAATGCATGACCTATTTTAAAAATGACTAGTAAGTGCATGTGGTATCTAGTAAAAGATTTGTGTTGCTATAGTTATGAAGGTTTTATGGATATGGTCAGTGAGCATTACTCACTTTTTTTCTCTATGTGTTTGTGAACACGTAGCATTCAACATCATGCCGAGGAAATGAGTGAATCCTCTAACACCGGATGAATGTGAAGCTAAAAATGAAAGGAGAAGAGAAATAAAAAGGAAACTTCATGAAGAAAATAAATTGTATCCCATAATGGAAGAAATTCCCGTGCAATCTAAGAGAGATGTCGAATTGGTAGCACAAAGGGAACAAATGCAAAAACTCTATGTAAGGAGAAAAATGAATCTTGAAGTTGGGGGCACATCATCAACCATAAGTGAATTTCAATGCACACCATATACAATGTGTCATGTTAAAAGTACATCAACAATCACATCTCCAGTTGAAGACATACCATCAACAACATGTGGTTTTGAAATTACATTAGCAAACACATCTCTACTTGAAGACACTCCACATACCACATCTCATGTTGGAGGTACACCATAATTTACATGTCAATCTCAAGGTATGTCATTGATTTCATCTCTAATTGAAGGTACACCATCTATCCCCAATGTTGTTGACATTCCTAATGTTGACACAAGTTTACCTTTGATAACTCCTCCTAGAGTTTTGCATAGAAAACATAAATATTTGATTGATATTGAAGCTAATGTTTTGAAACCAATGGCTGAAAAAATTCCAAAATGTACATGTCAAAGAGATGCCAAGAGGATATGGAGACTATATTTTGAGAAGATAAGTGATGCTAGAAGATGTCAACTATTTGTTGAAATGATGAGGAAAATCAATTTTGGGTCCACCATGAAGATTCTTGGGCTAAGAACATCAAATGACTCAAGTGATAAATCCATTGTAAATAATTTGATGAGTGAACACAAGAGCATGGGTTATACCTCACACATGAAAGATAGTTGTACCACATGATGTGTCATGACATCAACATTGGTAAGTAGTCAAACCAAGAATAATTTGATCCTTTCAAAGATGAATAAATCTTTGAAAATAAGTAGATCATCTCTAATGAGAGCCAAAAGAAGGCGTGAAAGAGTGGAGGATCCAAATAAAAATGAGTCATGGACATTCTTGGGTACACTACCACAAAAAGATAAAGAAATTGTTCAAGCCTTGAGATCTCTAATACAAATTTTTTTGAAGAATAACACATGGGTCTCTCCCAATCAAAGAGATGTTCTAAGAAGGAGAATTGGTATTCAAATCCATGATCCACATCCAAAGAATTTTTTGGATACCACTCAAATGCAATATTTTGCTAAATTTATAGAGATGTACCCTCAAGTTAAAATATGTCAAAGGTTTTTTGAAATGCTAAATCCTTTTGTGTCAAAATTAATCACACACACACTACTTGTTGTTGTAGAGTACATATTGAGTTTTCTAACCATTATGATGTTTATCAACATATATGTGTGGATATGCATACTAACAATGTTTTGCAAGAATGTAACATAAGGCCTCCACCTATATCTTCAAGCGATTTCTTATCTACCATTTATGTGAAAGAGAGGATGGTCAATTTTTTTAAAAGAAATCATGTTTGGATGGCACATGTGATCATTGTGGTGGCATGCAACATTTTCCAATTTGGAAAAACATGGATAGTACACATGTAGTTGGAAATGAAATTGTGGAATATGGAAAATACAAGAAAATGGCCTACAGTCTAAAAGATGGGAAAGAAGAAAATAAGTGTGAATTGGTCAGTGATAAGATTCCAATGTATCATTTTATAGGAATTTTCGTGACCATGTGGTCTATGAGTATGCAAGACATACACATAGAGCTCGATGGTTGGACTTGTAGTTCAAGTTATACAAGGACACATTTACACTTCATGACATCATTTCAATTGTCGACTTCATAGAGAAATACACACTAAAACCACAGAATGAGGTGAAATCACAATAATACAACTCCACATAGGTTGGTATATTTGTTCATTTAGCATCCATTCATGCTAATAATAGTACAGAGGATAACAGGAGGGTATTGAGGGAGTATCGCTTTTATATCAATGATGATTGCACACATTCTACAGAGTTTGTGAAAGCTTGCTTTCAGATATTCTATGTTGATTTAGCTACTAGGGGCATATCATTCAGTTAGCATATCATATGGTCAAATAATTGTACATTGCAATTCAATAACTCCAAAATGTTTTATTGGTTGAGCAAGATGCATAGGATTAGTGGTGTTCAACATATGTGTAATTTCTCAAAGGTCAGGAATGAAAAGGGGGGGGCATGATGGTGTAGGTGCATGTATCAAAATAGCCTTAGCACAAGAAGAGTTAAAGTGCAAAGATAGTCCAAAGCTAATAGATGCAAAATCAATTGTCCAATGGTGCAATCATGCTATGGGTCTAGGTAATGAAGGTAATTCTTTAGTTCATAGATTTTATTGGTTGGTAGATGATACTAACATTGCAAAATATGAGGATTGTTGTATATTGATAGGATCGAGTGAGTTACACTCTTTTAGAAGCTCCAATGCAGGCACATGGACTATCCATATATGGAAGATGTCATGCTTTTGTTCTACATGTACACTCCAATCATGGAATGATTGCAACTCAAAAAAGTGGGTTGATGATTGGTATTTAAGAATTCTAACCCCACTTGACACATATCAGCTTCTAACGACTAAAAATAATGGATCTGTAATCATCCATTGAATTTGATCATGTATTAGATCTACTAGTTCACTAGATAATATATCTTCTTACATGGTTAATACAAAATTCCTAATTTTATCTTAGTAGTTTTATTATGATGTTCATTAAATACATCTAACTAGATGAACATATCAATGCAAGGCATGTTTATGCAATGATTGTAGATGAAGACAATGAAGAGGAAACAAATTATTACTTGTGTCATTCTATCTAGGCTAAAAAGAAACTAGAGGACCTAGTTATAGATGGAGAAAACATAGAATATCCTACAAGTTCAGTGGTTTTTACTAGAACTTGGCTTAGAAGGTATCCAGTTAAGAATGCTCTAGTTTGATTGTTTGAGGAATTCAACATGCATCAAAATATTCTTCACTACTCCAACCTTGTCATGGAATCCAATGTTCATTTGATTAAATATCAAGGTAGACCCACAAACAAGAACTTGTGGAAGGTGTGTGTGTCTGACCATGAGGCAATACTTGACACAATAAAGAGTAGAGCAGACCCAGATGGTTCATTGGATTGATTTGTAAGTATTCACATTGAATTTGTAAATTCATGTTATTGATCACTATTTTTTAGTTATTAAATTATGTATCATTATCTTCTTTTCTAACTACTATGGAAAATAGAAAGCACATATATTTTAAACTTTCAAAATTTTAAATCGTATTCTATCATAATTTATACCTCACCTTCATTCTAACTCATATATTGCAATTCATAGTTAGACTATATTAGTTTTTGAAAGAGTATTATTGTACCCTTCTCAACACATGACTATCCACTATATGCATATTACTATGCATTAGAAATAACACAACCTTCACTTTTTCATGCTTTATTTGCCCTTTGACTGCTATCCTAATTTAACCAAGGTTATTGCATTGATTTTTTTCTCCCTTCTGTCTATCATCTTCATTGTTTCCCCTCATTGTCTCATGGCCATTGATGCTTAGACATTTGTATTACTGATACAATTGTTGTCCTTTAAATGTTCCCTCCTTTATCCCTTTGACTGATGTCCTTCTTGACCAATATACATGTCATCTTCCTTGATGCTCCTCCTTGTCTCATGGCTTATGGCTTACTAGTGAATATGTAAATCTTATTACATCTTGAATTGTACCATCACATTTACAAGCTTCACTTTACATTGGTCTTTTTCCCATTCTTAAATAGTTTGCATTTTTCAATATCTGAAAATATCATTGTAGGCCATGAATATTAATAGTCAAGTGCATATATTTGGAGAAAATCCTTAGGGTATTGGTCACTTTCATTTGTGCAAACCCTCTTAGTGAAATCATCTATAGTGTGCATATTTGTATATCTTGTCTATAGATTTAGTGTAGGGTTAATTTTAGGTGAGATTCAAAGTCATTTTCAGCTTGGTAGAGTGTTAGTATAGTGATTTGAAGTCATTTTTAGATTGCTGCAGTGTTTCTATAGTAATTTATTAAATAATTCTACTTGTGGAACTTTGGATTGACTAATATTTGCAGGTGAATTTAATATATATATTTTATTGGCTGATTAAAAGGCATTTTTAGATCATTTGCAGAGCTAAAATAAGTAATTTGTGAGGGTTTCTTATTGTTGATACATACATTATTTTTTATTAAATTGGTTGTCATAAATAAAAATCAGATCTAGGGTTTCTATATTGGTGTTTCCATGTTTATTGTTGTTGTCATAATTTATCTAGCAACTCATTATCCAATTCTTCTTTTGTATTTGGTTAATTTCAGTGTATAAGGGTTTCATATAAACATTGGTGAATGATAGTATCTTTATTCATGAAAAATCGGTCATGAATTTACTATCATATTTGATATATTTGATACATACAATTCATATTTACTATTTATGTTGAATTTGAGCATGTATACTAGCATTATGAGGGTTCAACTTTGCTATTTGGAAGTGTAAGTTTGATTGTACAATGGTTTGTAATATTGCATTATTGTTAATCAACTAAGGTTTGGATTCTACATTGGTCTTTGATTATTGTGTTAGCTTGTACATGAAGGATCTAGTGACATCATTTAGAAGCATGTTGGGTTTTTTTTAGAATTAATAATGACATATACTATTGAACTGTATGAGTTTTTTTTGAAGGTTATATCAAACCCGTATAACATTATTGGTGTGATTGTTTATGTATCATAGTTGAATTATATTGATCATGCTTTCTTGGTGTTTGATTTTATGGATATTGATCTTAGTCATAAGCCATGACTGTCCACCATACATTCCCCTTGACTTGAATACCATATCATTCTTTATTTGATTGTCTTCATCAATGTGGCTTGAAGACTATTTGTCTTCCCTTACAAATTCAGTAGTTTTCCTCTTTAATAGCATTATGCATTGCCATAGGGTTGTCCTTACATGGATTCTTCTCTTGACATACCACTTTAATGGTCTTTATCCTCTTAAAGGTTCTTCATGTTTGTTAATTCATAACCATTTATTATGTCATCTTTAAAGAAGACTGTGATTGTCCTATTTTATTGATAAGGACTATCCTTTTGCTCTTTATCTCTCATTGTCCTTTATTTTAATGATAAGGATTGTCCTTTTCCTCTTTATGTCCTTTCATTTGCACCTTGCTGCTTCATTAACATTATTTTTCTATTAAGGTTTGTGTGCTTCATTTTTATGTCTTTCTTCTCCACCCTACCCACCCTTGGTTACACCATTAGATGTGCAATCAATGCAATCAGTTGTTAGCTATGTATTAAAGGACTATTTTGATCAATGTTGTTCCCTTGTAAAGTCACCGTAGGTGTTATCAGATATCATATTGTTGTCTTATATGAAGCATTAACATTCATAATAATTTCTTTGATAGGTAGAAAAACACCTAAATGCTTCAAAAGGATAATGGTCTAAATGAAATTCATGGTATTGTGTTATGTTGCTAATGCTTGCCCCTTAAGAGGATTTCTCTTTAAAAGATATGCAGAGGTCAACATGGATTGTGGATACATTGATGTTCAATTCTCCAACACCAATTGGAGCAAGCAACAATAGTGGTGATTAGAATGGAGGAGGCGATTCTCTTTTATGCAGAGGTCAACATGGATGCATTGATGGGAGCAAGCAACAATAGTGGTGATTAGAATGGAGGAGGCGATTCTCTTTTAAAGATATGCAGAGGTCAACATGGATTTGGATGCATTGATGTTGAATTCTCCAACACCAATTGGAGCAAGCAACAATAGTGGTGATTAGAATGGAGGAGGCGATTTATAGAGCGCATGTCTTATTTTGTCAATAGTTTTGAGTTTTTGATGTGAGCACCCCTTATAAGATCACTCATAATATAAATGTAGTGTGTTGCTCACTTAATAGGTTGAACAAGTATAGGCTTATATTTTTCTTCTTCTATGTAGGTTGGTGTGTTGATTGACTATAATTGATGTTCACATTTAGTGTATTTGGTTCATGGCATGCATTGTAAGTGCTTTTTATTCTCTCCAAATGTGTTAAAAAATTATTGCTACATATTGGGACCTTCTTGATGCTTACCCTCCTTTGTTGCACTCTTCTACCACTATTGTTGCTCATCTATTTGGACATTAATTTTTGTCTTCATAGGCATTATTTTTTGCACTTATTAACATTAATTTCTGCACTATATGAATACATTATGCTACTCATTTTTTATGTAAATATGCCCCATGTATTGTTGTCTTATATGAAGCATAATGGAGCAATTTCTAAAAGGAATTTGATTGTCGATAGGAAATTCTTCACACAAGTAGCTAGCAATATGAGCTAACAAACTATACTCAATGGAACTCATTTCATCAATTAGAATGTAGTAAATGAAATTAATGGTCTTGTGGAAGCATGCCAAGTTTACCAAAGTCAATAGAATTCTCTAGTAGAGGTAAGATAGAAATTGCCACTTTAGTGATGATCACATTTAGTGCATTTGGTTCATGGAATGCATTGTAAGTGTTTTTTATTTCTCCCATTACTCCATCTTAGTTCAATTTATATAAAAGGAGTTCACTCCACCCAAAATCATCTAATCCTTTTATAAGATTGCTCAATAATTGAGGTGACACAAAAAATTACTGGAATCACACACCTCTTTTATTGATTGTTTATGGACATTACCGATGTCTAATTTTATGTAGCTTAAATTAGTGTAATTTATTTGTAATGACAATGGGTGAGCCATCTAGGCAACAACAAATGTTGAAGTTGCAACACATCATAATAGGAAGGGACATAACACATTTTTTCTTCCCATCAAAAGACAATGGATTTTTTGCATATTGTAAGAGTTTTATTAGTAAGTGAACACTCTTGGGCATTGATATCATGGTCAACTACTTTGTCAAGAATTTTAAAAATTCAATTATATTGGGGTTGTTAAAGGAAACAATATCAAATAATAGGTTGGTAGCTCACATTTTATCACCAAGTGGATAGCATGGAAATAAAGAATATAGGTTGTTAGTTCACATTTACTTACTAAATGTAAAGCATGTTGGGGTTACAAATGTTTATTCTGTCATCATTGTGGGTAGGCATGTATTTCATGTGGTTATTCTTGAAGTATGTCATATATTCCATTCAACCTAATGCACATATTGTACTCCATTTGAGTAACCAAAGATAAGAGTCAATGTCATTCAATTATGATGCATAAACAAATGTATTAGGCATGGCATAAAATTTTGATGTACAATGGAAATATAATCTACACCATTTAATCCTAATACATAAGTGCACTAAGACTCATCGCGAAACTTGAAAAGGGGTGTAACTTTCATTCTGCTCCTTGTGCAACCAAACCAAAAGTTCCAATACATCTGAATAGGTAGGTTTATGCTAGGAATGGTCTTGTGTTGAACCCAAACATGTCAAAATAGTCTGAGCTACATTGTACCAATGATATCCCCTAAGAGTCCAAAGTGCAAAAAGACAACAATCTTTGACAAGTTGTTACTCAAAAACCATGTCACAAAGAAACATTCCATCAGAGGCTACGACATCATGTAGGGACCCTCTATAATAACCTCTCTTGGTTTTTGTTATCTTTGAGGAGTTTGCCCATGGTGTCGAGTTTTTAGTTGATGGAAAAAGTGTCAAATCCATGCAATGTAAAGTTGCAAAGGGGTGTAAATTTCATTATGCTCCTTGTGCAACCAAACCAACAGTTCCAACATGTCCAGATGGGTATGTTTATGCTAGGAATGGTCCTGTTTCACACCCAAACATGCCAAAATAGTCTGAGCTATATTGTATCAGTGATATCCCTTAACAGTCCAAAGTGCAAAAAGGAAACAATCTTTGACGGCCTATTACTCATAAACCATGTCACTTAGAAACATTCTAGTAGAGGGTATGTGATCATGTAGATTCACTCTACAATAACCGCTGATGAGGGTCACGACCCAAGACTCAGAAAAGAACACAATAGAGACAAAAACGTAATTACTATTTATTTATTTGCAATATGCTCTTGTTACAGAGAAACTATATTCCAAAGGTCTAAGTCCTCACAGGCTGCAATACAAGCAACTTTATTGCTTCTAAAAAGAAAATCCCCTTTTTGCCAATACAATTTTCTCTTTTTCCCCCAATACCCCAAAATTTCCAAAATGAGTCCTAAATAGCCTTTTTCCAGCTTGGAGCCAAAAATACAATTTGAAATTTTACTATAGGAGGTTGGGCGCCAAAATTTGAAATTTGAAATTCAGAAATTGAGTCCTAATTCGAAAATTGGCAATTTTCCAAAAATTGACCAAATTCTGGAAGCCATAACTTTTGATCCAGGACTCTGTTTGGTGAACTGTTTAAATCGTTGGAAAGGTCTCAAAGTGTAGAACACTCTAAGAACCTGCTCTAGCAGTTCTAACAATTTTTGGGCATGCACAAGATCATTTAGTGCCTCAAACTAGACTTAGAAGAGTTTTTAGGGCAATTTTGGAAAACTAAAACTCAAATAACTTTCAAACCGAGAATGATCTTAGCTTGATTCTTTCACCAAAGTGTCTATTTTTCTATCTGAAAGCTTCCCATAAAATTTTTCCTTCACGCCTTCAAATTCATACCTGCTAAAAATAACAGCTTGACCAAAAAAAGCAAAAAAGTAGTTTTGAAAGTTGGAAATTCTTATTCCACGAAAAGGGTATCCAAAAATGCAAAAACATCTACAAAAAGCTAAAAGAAAGGAAAAATATTTGTGGGTGATCTAAGATTTCCCTTACACCATTGGATGCTCCTACATCAACCTCTCTCAGTTTTTGATATCTCTAAGGTGTTTCCTATGGTGTTGAGTTTTTAGTTGATGAAAAAAGTGTCAAATGCATGTAGTGTAAAGTTGCAAAGGGGTGTAACTTTTGTTCTGCTCCTTGTGTGACCAAACTGATAGTTCCAACATGTCCAAATGGGTAGGTTTATGCTAGGAATGGTCTTGTTTCACACCCAAACATGTTGAAATAGTCTAAGCTACATTGTATCGGTGATATCCCTTAATAGTCCAAAGTGCAAAAAGGCAGCAATATTTAACGAGCTATTACTCATAAACTATGCCACTTAGAAACATTACATTAAAGGGTACATGATCACATAGGACCCTCTACAATAACCTCTATCAATTTTTTATATCTCTAAGGTTTTTTATTGTGGTGTCGAGTAATTAGTTGATAGAAAAAGTATCAAATGCATATAGTGTAAGGTTCCAAAGGCTTGTAACATTTGTTCTACTCCTCGTGTGACCAAACCGACAGTTCCAACACATCTAGATGGGTATGTTTAGGCTAGGAATGGTCTTGTTTCACACCCAAATATGATGAAATAATTTGAGCTACATTGTACCAGTGATATCCTTTAAGAGTCCAAAGTGCATAAAGGTAGAAATCTTTGACAAGCTATTACTCAAAAACCATGTCACCTAAAAAAAAATTGTTTTAGGGTATGAGATTATGTAGGGCCCCTCTACATAATCTCTCTCATTTTTTATATCTCTGAGGCATTTGCCCATGGTGTCAAGTTTTTAGTTGATGGAAAAAGTGTCAAATGCATGGAGTGTAAAGTTGCAAATGGGTGTAACTTTTTTTTGACTCCTCGTGTGACCAAAACGCTAGTTCCAACACATACAGATGGGTACGTTTAGGCCAAGAATGGTTATGTTTTGCACCTAAACATGCCGAAATAGTCTGAGTTGCATTGTACCAAAAATATCCCTTAAGAGTCCAAAGTGCAAAAAGGCAACAAACTTTGACGAGTTGTTACTCAGAAACTGTCACTTAGAAACATTCTTTCAAAGGGTATGAGATCATATAGGTCCCTCTACAATAACCTCTTGGTTTTTGATATTTCTAGGGCCTTTTCTCTTGGTGTTGAGTTCTCAGTTGATGGAAAAAGTGTCAAATGCATGCAATGTAAAGTTCCAAAAGGGTGTAAATTTTTCTCCTCTCCTCATGCGACCAAATAGACAGTTCCAACATGTCTGGATGGGTATGTTTAGGCTAGGCATGGTCCTTTTTTGCATCCAAACATGCCGAAAGAGTCTGAGCTACATTATACCGATGATATCCTTTAATACACATAATACATGAAATATACACAAAAAACATGAAGCATACACATGAATACATGAAGTATACACATGAATCATGAAGAATAAACATGAACACATGAGTTATAAATCAGAAGCATGAAGAATACATGTGAATACATGTAATACGTGAAGCATACATAAGAAGCATGAAGCATACACGTGAATACATGAAGTATAAAATGGAAGCATGAAGCATACATGTGAACATATGAAGTATATATAGGAAGCATGAAGCATACATGTGAATATGCATAATACATGAAGTATACACAAAAAGCATGAAGCATACACATGAATACACATAATACATAAAGTATACATAGGAAGCATGGAGCATACATGTGAACACATGAAGTATATGTATGAAGCATGAAACATACATGTGAATACATGTAATACATTAAGTATACACAAGAAGCATGAAGCATGCAATTGAATACATGAAGTATACACATGAATCATGAAGCATACATGATGCATGAGCATCCAGTGGTCTAGGGAAATCTTGCATCACCCAAAAAAATGTGTTTTTAAAAAAAATTCTTTAGTTATTTTGAGTCTCATGATGGCGCTTAAGGGGTGTAAGATATTCAAAAGTTAGAAAAGATGAAAAACAGTCACTTACTATTTTTAGTAAGTTGGCCTAAATAGGCTCGTATGGACCTAAAAATTTACCCCAATGAGCAAACTAAAATATATTTCCAATGGAGAAACAATCATCTCAATACCTTGTATGATTTGGGAGATATTAAAGTTTTTCATCCCAAGATGTTTCTCCAATGTAGCTTCAAATCCAAATTTGAAAACCTTAGAAGCCCTGAAACAACTCAAAAAGTGGAAGAGACGGTCTTCGATGTTTTAGATTCGTAGATCTCTTTGAGAGCTTTCCAATGATATATCATAATAGAAAATAAGACACCCAGATCAAAATTTATGTCCTCAAGAAGTTGCCCTACTAAAAAGTGAATTTCATTAAAATATCTTCCTAGGCAAGAAATCAAATGACAAGACTTTTGGCACCAAAACAAAAGGGAAAGTTACACTTTCTCGAACATTCTAGGCTATTTGTTGGGTAAAATAAAAGGGTTAATTGGGGGTTGTGGAAGGTGGCTCCATTAGTGCATATTGTGGCTCTGAATAATCGATTTTATTTTTTAGAGTTGATTTGGATGTAATGAATCAAGCCCATGAGGCTATAGCCCTATAATTTTTGAATCTGTAATTTCATTTTCAAAAAATTATTTGAAAGTGGGTTGTTTTTTATATTGCATTTTTTGTGTTGTTATTTGTTATTATGTTTTGTGTGGGGTTTGGGTAGTGTATCCCTCATCAAGTGGTATCAAATTGGGTTTTCCTGAGTGTGTGAATAACTCACCAAATGTGAGGTAGTTTGCACTAGGACTTGTGGTTGTGGGTTTCTAAGAAAAGTGGTTAGAATGCCTCTACAAAGAAATTGTGGTGGTGGAAGAAATGTTGTTATACTGAAAGAGGGTTTTGGAGCACTACAGAGACACGTTTGAGCATTATAGGAGGAGTTACGTTGATGATTTGATCCAAGAAGATGAGATGAAAGTGAAGATGAAACTAGGAATGCAAAAAAGTTTGAAGAAGAACAAGATGCATTAGATCAAGAGCAAGTTAGATTATTTAAGGCCATCTCCAAGATTGGAAAAAGGCCAAAGATTATTTTTTCTAAATTTTTTGGAAATATTAACCTAGAAGAGTTGATTGATTGGATCAATGATATGGAGGAGCACTTTGAGTATGAGGAGGTGGAAGATCCTAAGAGGGTCAAATTTGCAAAGACCAAGCTAAAGGGTCATGTGAATATTTGGTGGAAAGATGTACAACTAGAAAGAAATTGAAGAGGAAAAGAGAAAATAACTAGATGGGATCGTATGGTGGAAAAATTAAAAGATAGTTCATTATTGTGGACCATGAGCTATATTTGTTAAAGAAGATGCAAGGGTTGAAACAAGTGGTAAAATTTGTCAAGGAGTATATAGAATAATTCTACCATGTCCTGATTAGAACATGTCATTCTGAGGCCAACAAGGAAAAAGTTGCTCATTACATAAATGGGTTGAAGTTGAGTATTCAAGAAGAGTTGGGTCTAGTAAGAATGTATACCATTGAAGATGTATATCAGTTTTCTTTGAAGGTAGAAGAAAAGTTGAATAGAAGGTTTGAAAGCAAGCAAAGAGGTGGGGGTCATGGTTGAAAGACTAGTGGACTGTCATATGGAAGTCAAAATGAAGATCAAAAGAAGGGTGAAGGATCCAATAGCAGCCAAAATTAGAAAGGAGATAACACGTACCGTCCTCGTGATCAAAATAAAGGAGACCAAAAAGGAAGAGGAAGATCTGGATGAGGACTGAGAAGAGGAGGCTTTCGTGGAACCTATTTCTAGTGTGGAGAAGAAGTACATAGAGCCTATGAGTGTCCTCAACATCAAGGAAGGAAAAATAGAAGACCTAAGGGTAATGCACAAGTTGCACATGTAGATGAAGATGTTGAGTCTTCACATTTTAAGGATGTAGAAAGAGGAGAGGTTCTTGTTACTAGAAGAGCCTTACTAGATGAGGAGAAAAAACCAACTCAAAGGAAGAATTTGTTTCACGCCAAATCTAAGTGTGAAGGTAAATTTTTTAATGTTAATATTGATGGAGGTGGTACTAATAGCCTTGTTTCAAAAGAGATGGTTAGTAAGTTGTGGCTGGAGAGAAGAAGGCATCTGAATCCATACCAGATTGCTTGGTTGTAGAAGGGCCATAAAGCTTTGGTAAATGAACAATGTCTAGTAAAGTTCAAGATTGGAAATTACCATGATGAGGTATTGTGTGGTATTATGCCCATGGATGTTTTTCATATGTTGTTAGGAAAATAGTGGTAGTTTAATTGGTGAGCAATACATGACGAACATGCCAACACCTATTATTTGACAAAGGATGGATTTCTTCATAAGTTGAAGCCCTTGAAAGAGGTAGAGGAAAAGGTATGCAGTAATGTTAGAATCTGTTTGGTTGACAGAAGATTTTTTTTGAAGGTATGAAGCATGAACATATGTGTTATTCTTTGATTCCTAGAGTTGATAGAGAATATGATAAAGAGATACCCATAGAGGTTTCACATTTATTGGATGAGTTTTAAGATATTGTATCTGATAATCTACCTAATGGTTTTCCTCTATTAATAAAGATTAGTCATCAGATGGACCTGATTCCTGGAGTCAATTTTTCAAATAAGGCAACTCATCGTATGACTCTAGCAAAGAGGGAAGTGTTGAACAAACAAGTGCAAGAGTTGTTGCTGAAGGGATTGATCGGAGAGAGTTTGAGTCCATGTGCAATACCTGTAGTACTAGCACCAAAGAAGGATGGGGAATGGTGAATGTGTATAGATTCTAGATCCATCAACAAGATCACCATCAAGTATAGATTTCTCTTGCCAAAAATAGATGACATTATGGATTTTTTGAGTAGAGCTGAGTACTTCACAAAGATAGATTTGAAGAGTGGATATTACCAGATCTAGATTAGAGAAGGAGATTAATGGAAGATGTTGTGCATGTTTTGCACACATGCCCTGCTATGGGCAGGGACCCCCTCTTTTTTCTCCCAACGTGTTTCTTTTCTCTTGTCTTGTTTTGTGTGCCCCTTTCTTGGAGCCTAAATTGGTCATGTGCCTTCAAAAATAAAATTCCCCTAACCAAATTCACCTACCTAAGTTTCGCTAAGTCTTTTGCTTTTGCAGAAGTGCCCTACGAGTTTCCCTTTGCTCATTGCCCTAGCGTCATCCAAGCCTCACAAACTCATAGCTGTGGGTTGCCTCATACGGGTCGCTGCTCATGTTTCACTATTAAGTAGCAACAAACGCCCAAATTCCAACTACATGGCGGGAACCGTGCTTAGTTTCTCTGTTCGAGCCTTGATCGAGCATCCAAACGAGAGTGAGATTCCACATCTCACCCAACCTGGGTCCACCATACAAAGAAATCAATGCACGCCATTAGTGGCAATTGGCCCATAAAAGTTTCTCCATGCTCTTCATTAAATCTAGGGCATTCGAATCTGGGGAGAAGCAAAGTCCCCCCTCTTCTATTTTCCACTCTTCGCCTTGTTCCTACTAACTTGGTCCCTGCTCACTTGATTCTCTTTTTCCTTCATTTTTGACTTTGGGGACATGTTTCCTACGGATTTGGGATGTTTTTGTGGTGCCTAAGTGAACTACCAAGGTTTCGTTAAGTTTCGAGAAGTTGCAGAAATTTCATTTTGAAACTTCATCCCTTCGTGGTTGTTTCGGGAACTTCATCCCTCCTTGGCCATTTTGGAAACTTCATCCCTCCTTGGCCATTTCGGAAACTTCATCCCTCTGTGGTCATTTCTGAAACTCCATCCCTCTGTGGTCATTTCAGGAACTTCATCCCTCCATGGCCATTTCCAGAACTCTGTCCCTCCGTAGCTGATTCTGGAACTCTCTCCCTCTGTGGCCGTTTCAGGAACTCCATCCCTCGGTCATTTTTCGGAACTCCGTCCCTTCATGGCCATTTCGGGAACTCCATCCCTCTGTGGCCATTTCTGAAACTCCATCCCTCTATGGCCATTTTCGGAACTCCATCCCTCCTTGGCCATTTCCGGAACTCCGTCCCTCCGTGGCCATTTCGGGAACTCCATCCCTCCTTGGCCATTTCGGGAACTCCGCCCCTCCATGGCCATTTTTGGAACTCCATCCCTCTATGGCCATTTTGAGAAATTCATCCCTCCATGGCCATTTCTGGAACTTCGTCCCTTTGTGGCCATTTCAAGAACTTCGTCCCTCGGTCGTTTCTAGAACTTCGCCCCTCTATGGCTATTTTCAGAACTCTATCCCTCTATGGCCATTTCGGGAACTTCGTCCCTCCGTGGCCATTTACGGAACTTCATCCTCGGGATGTCATCTCACCATGGTTGTTCCAAATGGAAAACTTTGAACAACTTTCCCTCCTTGTGACTCTAAGTGCCCCAATAATGACCCAAATGCCTCCTAATTTGAAAACGAGCTTTGACCCACATATTGAAATTGGATGCTCTTCCCCATGAAATTTCCTAATTGCTTGAATTTGAAGATGGAAGAAATCATATGGATTGCCCTACCATGTTCGCCCTTTCAAAACAACATTCTAGCTAGGCAAATCTGGCCTCTGGGGTCTGGACCATCCAAACTCCCTCCAATAAACTACTAATGGAAATTTAGACTAAATATTAGATTTTTGAATGATGAATTATCCAATCTAACAAGGAGTTTTCAGGATTTGACTAACATTTTCCTTGATTTGTGTATGAAAGCAATTACGACACTTCATGTATGTAGGATTCAAGAAGCCTACCACAGGTCCGTTGGGGAGACCTTTTGAGAAAGCTAAACAAAGAAAATCACATAGCTCCTGTCACCATTAATTTTATATCCACCTTTCCTTGTAGCGCCCATCAATAGAGATGGCATTAGAAGAAGGCCTATGTCCTTGAAGGTGGTGGGAGGGAGCGGTTGTTTCTTCCCTCCAAACAAATGATAGTGATCCATCAGAGGTTGTTTCGTTGGATCAGGAACCACTAACCCATTCCACAATTATACAAATCTGCAAATGAGATGCACTCTATTGGATGAGAATTTTTTTCATATCCATCAAGGGGAAGAAGGCAAATTTTAGGTAGTTTTAGCTACAGGAAAAGAGAAATCAGCTAGAAGACAAAACTGCTACAGCACCTGGGCACTAAAAGACAAAATAGGGAAAAAACAAAAGATGTATTTTAAATTGTTGAATATTGTGGGGTAGGTGAATCCCTAATGCAATCAAATTTGGGCCACACAATGTAATTCAATCCTATCCATTCATTCAGGCTTTGGAAAACTATAAATAGGGGTCTCCCCCTCATTTGTAAATGGTTGGAGAGATGGTCTAAAAAGAATTTGCAGCAATAGAAGACAAAATTGCATGATTTTATGGATGTTCTCTTTGATTTTAATCATCTTGCACGCATGGTTCTAATTCCCCTTTTAGTTTAGTTGCAGTTTCTTGAATGGAAGTGGCAATGGTGATTGCTATTTCAGTATTTGATGAATTTCCAGCTCATGCTTTTTATGGTTCATTGATGATGAATCACTCTGCAAAGCCAGTCTAAGCTTCATTCATTTATTGCTGCAATTTAGTTCGATTGCATGTGCATAATGTGTGTGTGTAATCTGAAAATCTACAATCCTTAGAAGATTGCACTAGTTTTGTGTAACTGTAGGTTCATCTTGGCCAAGAAAAACTCGATTTAGGGAGTTTATCTACTATAGCACCCTTCATGATTACTGTTCATTCATAGTTTCAGGTCTAGGAACTTACTCTCTTCCCTGCCCTTTTTCATTTTTTTAATTGGTAACCTTAGGCATGGTTCATTGCACATTATAAAGATAAATATGATGTTGAAATGGATTTCTAGATTGTTGTTTGAACTTGTAGCAAACACATAGCAACTCTCCCATCCTAAGAACTCCATTTGTAGACCCAACTTCCCACACTTTGTAAATCATCTGTAAGACCGCCTTGTGATTCCAACAAATCACATAAATCAACTGAGATATTCCAAGCACTATCAAGACTTGACATTAGAGACCTTGGGATAGTGTTTTGCAATTTGATTTTGGAAGACCGTTTTTCAAAAGAGGTGATGCACCTATGCATTACTTGTGCTGAGAAGTGCATAAAAAAAACATCAACAAAAGACAACCTTCAAAACCAAGGAGGGCTTGTATGAGTGGTTAGTCATTCCTTTTGGGCTAACCAATGCATCGAGAACATTTATGTGGCTTATGAATGAGGTATTGAAAGAATTTTTGAGAATTTTTTTTATTATTTATTTGGATTATATTTTGATTTTCAATAAGATATTGGAGGAGCATCTGATGCATATCTGAAGAGTTTTTGAGAAGCCAAGGGATGAGAAGTTGTTGATTAATTTAAAGAAATGTAGTTTTGTGAAGAGAGAGTTGGTGTATCTAGGATTTGTTTTCTTAGCAGAGGGTCTTAAAATGGATCCAAATAAGGTGAGAACTATCGTTGAATGGCCTACCCCGAGGAGTGTTATAAAGGTAAGGTCATTTCATGGTCTAGCAATTTTTTACAAAAAGTTTATTAAGAATTTTAGTAGTATTTATGCACCTCTTACTGAAGCAATGAGAGGGGATAGAAAGGATTTTAAATGGACTATAGGAGAAACAAAGAGTTTTTATATGTTGAAGAAGAAAGTCACAAAGCAACCTATTTTGGCACTTCCTAATTTCAATAAGGTCTTTCAGGTAGATTGTGATGCTAGTGGCACTGCCATATGAGTTGTTTTGAGTGAAGAAGGTAAGCATGTTGTATATTTTAGTGAGAAGTTGAATGATGCTAAGAAGAAATATTTTATCTATGATAAGGAGTTTTATGCTATATTTCAAGCTTTGAAGAAATGGAGACACTATTTGTTGCCAAAATAAATTGTTTTATATACTGATCACCAGGATTTGCAATATCTCAATAGTCAAGGAAAGTTAAATCAAAGGAACTTAAAATGAGTTGAGTTTTTGTAGAGTTGTACTTTTTTTTTAAAGCATAGGAGTGGAAGGTCAAATAGATTTGTAGATGCCTTGAGTAGAAGGAAAACTTTGTTGATAGGGATGAATATAGAGGTTGTTAGGTTCAATGAACTCAAGAGTTTGTATCCTGAAGATCTAGACTTTGTAGAAGCTTGGAAGGCTTGTTTGGAACCTGTTACATTGGATAGGACATGATGGTTGGATTTTTTAATCCAAGATGGGATGTTGTTTAGAGGAAGCCAATTGTGCATTCCAAGGGGTTCTATGATAGATAATCTAATCAAGGAAAAGCATAGTGGATGATTGGCTAGACATTTCGGTTGATATAAGACAATTTCTCTTGTTAGTGAGAATTATTACTGGCCATAGTTACAAAAGATGTGAAGAAGTTTGTAAGAAGTTGTCAAGTATTTCAAATGGTTAAAGGAACAAGTCAAAACATTGCATTGTATTGGCCATTACTTGTACTTGAGAGGCCATGGGAGGATATTAGCATTGATTTTGTTCTTGGATTTCCAAGGACACCGAGAGGGCATGATTCCATATTTGTGGTGGTGGATAGATTTTCAAAGATGGCACATTTCATTCGGTGTCATAAGACGAGTGATGTTGTTCATATTGCAAAGTTTTTTTACAGGGATGGTGAGACTACATGGTCTATCAAAGAGTATAGTTTTAGACAGAGATACCAAATTTTTTGGTTATTTCTAGAGGACATTATGGAAGAAGTTGAAGACAGATTTAAAGTTCAGTTCTACACACCATCCATAGACTGATGGACAAACGAAGGTGGTGAATAGGAGTTTGGGTAACCTGCTAAGATGCTTAGTAGGAGATAAGCCCAAGGTATGGGATTTGATTATACCATAGGCAAAAATTTCTTACAAAAATTCTATCAACAAGAGTACTGGTAAATCCCCATTCTAGATTGTAAGAAGTTAAAAATAAAGAAATTTGGACTATGTAAGATCTTGAAGAAGCATGATTCAGGATATACTTGTGAGGTAGAGTTGTCTAGTGGAATGAGCATTTCTCTTGTGTTCAACATTGTTGATTTGATAGAGTATCATGAAGGTGATATAGAGGATGGGTTGATAAAAGAACAGTGGAAAATTCCAATACCTACTTCAGAGAAGGAAGAGATAGAAGAAACCTTGGATAGTCATGTGAGTAGAAGTACAAGAAATAGGTAGTACAAAGAATATTTGGTTAAATGGAAAGGAAAGCCTATTGAAGATTCATCATGGTTTTCTAAGGATGAGGTTAACCATCTTGTTTTCCCTCTATCTCCTAAGAAGTGTCGAGGTCACTTCTCAAATTACATTGGGTGTCTGATGTAGGGGCATCCAATGGTGTAGGGAAATCTTGCATCACCCAAAAAAAATGTTTTTATTTATTTTTCTTTAGTTTTTTTGATTCCCATGATGGAACTTAAGGGGTGTAAGATAGTCATAATTCAAAAAAGGTGAAAAACAGTCACTTACTATTTTTAGTAAGTCAGCCTAAACGGGCGCGTATGGACCTAAAAATTTACCCCAAGGAGTGAAACTGAAAAATATTTCTAGTCATGAAAGAATAATCTCAATACCCTGTATAGTTTGGGAGATTAAAGTTTTCATCTCGAGAAATTTCTCCAATGTAGATTCAAATTCAAATTTGAAAACCTTAGAAGCCCTAAAACAACTTGAAAAGTGGACGGAATGATATTCAATGGTTTTGGTGTTGTAGATCTCTTTGAGATCTTTCCAATGATATATTATAATAGAAAATTGGACTCCGAGATCAAAAGTTATGGCCTTGAGAAGCTACCCCACTGAATTGTGTTAAAATATCTTCCTAGGCAAGAAATCAAACAATGAGACTTTTGGTGCCAAAAAAAAGGGAAAGTTACACTTTCTAGAAAATTATAGGGTGGTTATTGGGTAAAATAAAAGGGTTAAGTAGGGGTTGTAGAAGATGGATCCATTAGTGTAGATTGTGGCTTTGAATAATAGATTTTATTTTTAGAGTTGATTTGGATGTAATGAATCAAGACCATGAGGTTGTAGCCCTATAATTTCTAAATATGTAATTTCATTTTTAGAAAATAATTGAAAGTGGGTTGTTTTGTATCTTGCATTTTCTATTTTGTTATTTTTTATTGTGTTTTGTGTGGGGTTTGGGCAGTGTAGCCCTCATCGATATATGTGAACACGTGAATTATACATCGAAATCATGAAGCATACACATGAATACACGTAATATGTGAAGTATAGACAAGAAGCATGAAGAATACACATGAATACATGAAGTATACACAAGAAGAATGAAGTATACACGTGAACACATGAAGTATACATGGGAATCATGAAGTATACACACAAATAAGTGAAGCATACATGTGAATAAGTGAAGCACATGCACTCAAATACACACAATCCATGAAGTATACACATGAAAACACGTAAGTCATAAAGTATACACGTAAGTTGTTAAGTATACCCTCAAATACACGTAAGTCATAAGTTGCAAGTCATGAAGTATACGTACAAATACATGTAATTCACAAATTATCCACATGTATGCACATAAGTCACTAGTATACACATTAAAGGCACACTCATATAGAAATTCATTATTGGCCTACTTAAGAAGAAGGCTAAATAGTTTATTAAAGAAGCTAATAGGTTTATTATCCTTAACTGTAGGAGTGCTTAGATAATTAAATGTCTACTTAGTAACATTTGTCATGAATGTTAGAAATCTATAGGCATGTGTGAAAATTTGAATGTAATAAAAATATTCAATAATTATTTAAGCATCAAATAAATAATCAGTGAATATTCAATAATAACAATCAAGAACAAGATGTAGAAAACATTGGTGCCTACAACATTCAAGAATACAATTTACACAATACACATCATAACATCATTCAAGAATAGAAGTGGTAAAATAATATTTGCATTAATCAAAAATTTGTAAGGCTATACAATGATATATGTCAATAAAACTATATAATATATCGAATAAAGTCATACAAGCTTACTACAAAAGAGCCATATGGACATAAAATGCCACATATATCGATAGGTCAAAAATGTTCAAAAATGTCATGTAGGCATACGCCATATGACCCTGATACATAGTCATTTCCCACTAGGGAAGGAAAAAAATCACATTTTTCCTTCAACAATCGATTGGATGGAGTGTTCGTTGATTCCTTTTTCTTTCGAATGCCCTCACTAGTCCTCCTCTCTTCACTCATTTGGAGATGAAACTGATACAATAAGAAGTATAGATGTTAATATATAGAAATTGAATTGTGGAATGATAAATAACAAAATAATCACTTACCGTGCAAACAAATAATCATCACACTCATTCACAACATTAGCACATCGATGATCTGGAGTGACAAGCACCTGTAGAAACCATCAAGATAGAAAATTAGACTACATACAAGTATCATGAAAATTTTCAATGATAAACCATAGAAGATAAAATATAATGTAAAATTTACTAATCAGTTGCATACCTCTCTTAAAGGATCAGAACTGGCTATTTATGCAATAACTCCATGGTCCATCATGCCATGAACATCACTAGGGATGTCTAATGTCAACCTCTGAAAATGAAACAAAAAATTTAATTCTTTTTATCACTTTCATTAGTTTCTTTGTTTAATTAAAAGCATAGACAAGGCAGTGAACTATTTGAAAAAATGCCTCAAAGAAATGTGGTCGCATGGTGATGGTAAGAAATGATGAATGTCATGCCAAGAAAATTTCTATGGATTGTCTTAATGTATATTTTTGGATTGCTTCTAAGGTAGATATGAAGGTCTTTTTTAAGGTATATAACCACATATTTCCCATGGAATCCATAAAGAATGGAGAACTTGTTGATATTCATCGAATGTTACAAAAAGGCTAATTGAGAGACCTCATGATAACAAATATATTTCACCTACTTTATAGAAAATTGTAGTAGATAAGGACCGTTGGTATCAATATGGAAAAAATGAAAAATTACAAAATATGTATATGTTAAGAGTTCCATAATGCAGGATGAAACACCTACAATGGGAAAGAGGACACAATCTCATGTAGAAAGGGATAGCCATAACAAATTTTTAATGACACTCATACCAATAATACAATGGCCAATCACTTTTAATAATGATTGGTTTTTGAAGAATGAAGGAAAACCTTACACCATGTTGATGAATTAGTATCAATCACTATACAAAAATAATATTGAATACCATTGTGATGAAAGGAGTGAAGAGTTATATTCTTGAGCATTCATGAAGAAAAGACATTCATCAAGCTAGCAATGGAGAATGATATCCTCACAAAATATAGTCAATTCTTTAATCTACAATGACCTCCTTGATAGTAATTCATAATTGCACAGTGACCTTGAAGGTAGTCTTGATGACTATACAATGACCCCTATGAAAGAGATAGAACATGAAGATAAGAGGGGCAGTCCAAGAAGGTAAATGTAAGGACAACGATGGTCTTGTGAGAAGGAAAAAATAGATAGTCATTAATGATTGTGATAAATATACAAATGGCCATGATTTAGGATTCCTAATTTGTCCCTAACATACAATTTGTGACTGTGATTTTAAATGATTGCAATAATTCTTGAAGGACATTGACATTGTTGATAGTCCCCATGAATGTGCTAAAGACTTTTGTATTATTGGTAGTCTTAATGATTGTACTATGACCTTGGATGAAGACCTTAAGATAGTGGTTAACCAATGTGATTTATGTATTTTAAAGTTTGCTAAATCAAGTATTAATGGTTGTGACTATGATTTGCAATGAAGCTAAAGACCATGTGGTTTGTCCTCAATGAAGTCTTGTTACTATTCATAGTTATCAATGAGTCTTATGAGTATGGTTTGTACATTTAGGAAAAAAGGAAAAGTTTTAAAGAGGAAAGTATGGATAAAGGATATATCATTCATACATTTAAGGAAAATTATTTCATATAATAACTATGACTATATTGTGACCTAAGGGGAGTATTTATGACTGTACTATGGATCCTTATGAAATACATTCATTAGGAAAATTAAAATTTAAATTCACAAATAGCTTATGAGGAAAATCAACCTAAGGGTGACTTGGTATAATAAAATATCAATGATTAAGGCATGAGAGGCAATAGAGGGGTAGTTTTTCAAATGTCAGAGAAATAGAGTAAAACCACTACTAATTGAGGATAGTCATATTGTCATCATTCCAACAAGAAAGTCTAGTATGAGGAGCAACACTTTAATTGTATTATTGCATAGTCAAAGATTCAAGGGAGGATAATAACCAAGAGGATAGGGTTATAGTGGAAAAGGGCATATGATAGTCTACAATGTAAATGAAAATCAAGACAAATGATAGGGGGAATCATATGTCAAAAGTTATAAGACTTTCCTAAGCATAAATAGAAATATTTCTTGGAGGTTGTTGATAGTGTACAAGATCTCAAGTGAGCTTCAAATGGGACAATCACTTCATTGATGACAGTGATAGGACTATCAAGGAAGAAAGAAGATTCAAAGGATAGTTTGATAATACAGTGGTTTCCCAGGATTTAATGGTATTCCATGGATTTATTTTAGAACTAAATGCATGTAAGTGGTTGAAGATAAAAATGCATAGAATAGTGAAACCATGATGAGTAAGGGAAGATATGGAAGGGATATTGGAGATGAAAGGAATCTAAGAAAAGTTATTCATTACAAAGGGCATACTTCAAGGGTAATAGAGCATTGAAGGAAAGGAGGTAGTCACTTCATCATAGATGAAAATAAAAGGTTCAATTTAAGGATAGTCAAATTATATATGGCACTTATTGAAGTGTCCTTAACTTCACATCAAACTCAAGATAGTCACGACAAAGGGAAGTTTGAGACTTTAAAATGATAGTCCTTTGTGTCTTTTCATCAAAAAATGATAGTTTTCAATTGTAAAGAAGACATTATCATCAAAGACAAAGCAATAAGATAGAAAATCAATATGTGAAAGGGTCTAAGATTGAAAGGAAAGTGAAAACAACAAGTTCAAAGAAAAAATATATGATGCATTATTTAAAATACTAATGAATTCTCTTGCGCCCATCACTTTAAAGAACCTATTTATCTAAGTTCATGTAGTTTCAAGCATTATTTTAGATTTGTACATGCAAAATTACTAAAACTAGCTAACATTGTTTTACAACACCATTAATGAATAAAGGTTACCCGAGTGAAATTTGTTTGAGGATGAGAATAGCGAGGTTTCAAGGTTGAAGGTCCAATAGTATATTGTTTGACATCTAAAGGGTGTTATGAGACAATCATTCATATAAAGTTCAACTATTCACATGCAATAATTATTTCTTTAATACTAGTTGTGTACCTATGGACTCAACGTTGTAAACATATAGGAGTATGCGGGAATGGTGCATGTATCATCAACACTTCGACCTTGAATTTTCATCATATTCATTCTATTAATTAAGTTATTCTTACATTTCAAAATAGAATTTAATAAACAAAATTGAATGAACTTGCTAAATTATACCTAAGTATCAATGCCAAATGTTTCATTCAACAAGGCATTTGTCATAACCATCTTCTCTGCAACTGATGTATGCTATGTAGTTGCATCCCGAGCACTCTCACCATCATACGTGTAAACAACACTGCAAGAGTGACAATGGTGGGTTGTAACTTTGGGCCTAGAAGTCTCACCCACATCAGGCTCTACTAGAGGCCTCACACACTGTACAATGCTTTGAGTGAGTGAGCTAATTGATTCCAATGTGTCCACCTCAATATTGTTCTTCACAATGGAAGAAACGGTGACATGATCCACCATGTGGGTTTGGCCAAGGGTCTCGATGCCAACTATAGATTAAGTTGTGCACTTGGTCTATAATGTGTGGAGCCCCCACCTCTACCCTTAAAGTCTAAAATATCAAAATAATTTGGCACCTTACTAAGGACAAACTCATAATAGAGTTTCCTTATAAAATACTATGGTATCTCATATTTATTGCATGGAGGTTGGTCAAAAACCATCTACACCACTCCCAAAACTTATTTTTAATTAATTAATAGTGGCACCAATGGATGGGGAACCTCCTGCATGCATGTGATAAAGGTGCATTGGTTTTTGGGTCTGTAAAAAGGGTACACAAGTCGGCTTTGTTGATTTTTTCTTTCTTCACTTGTGCATAGGAAAGTCCACTTACATAAAATTGTTCTAATTCATCTCTCTTATTCGACCAAAAATTAATTGAATTCTCTCATTTCTCCTACATGTGATGCAATTGACTTCAGTGATTCAACAATGCCTCTCTGATAAGGGTGGGTTGCAACATGCTCAATTAATCTTCCAATCAATTGTTCAAGCTCTCTTTTATTGTTTTCAATTTGATTTAAGATATTTTCTTGGGTTTCTTGTGGATTCCTACGAACCGAGGGAGGGGTTTGAGGTAGTTATTGTTCGAAAGGGTCTTTGTGAGGGGGCGATTATAATTTATCAATGTTTGGAGGTGGAGATTGATTTCCTAGAAATTAAAACAATTTTTTTTTTAAATCTATTTCAATCTACATTTTAATTCAAATTGAAAAATAAAACAATAGAAATACATTAAGTTTTTTTTATCTCTTCGACCTCTTTGATGTCTTGGTGGAATCCTCATGAAGAATTACAAGCTAAAAGTGCAAAAAATGAAGGAGATTTGGCGAGTGTGAATTGCAAAGCTAAAAACCCCAAATGAAGTCGTGGGTTGAGCAAAAAATGGTGTTTCAAGTGTCTTTATTTATTTATTTTGGTTTTCCATTTGGTGAGCGCCAAATTTGGTGAGCACAATATGGTTTGTTTAGGTATTTTTTGCAATTTGGCATCTTTTTTGTGTCACAGATTGGTGCACATACCCATTTTTATTTATTTAATTTAATATTTCCATTTCTTTAGGAATTGAATAAATCATTAAATTCTTCTTTTCTCTCCCCACTTGTCACATCTTACATCATCCCTCACTATCCCCTAATCATAATCTTAATCCTCATCCTAAGCATGTGCACACACTTAATCAAGGATTAAGAGGTGTCACATCCTCCAACTTTTCCCACTTGCATTCTAATCATTTCTCATTAAGCCTAATCCTCACCCAACCTACCCTCTAAGCACTTGCACATTCCTAATCTCCTAATTAGGAAAGGGATAATCCTCTTTCCATTTATTATCATCCACCTTATAGTCCTCTCAGCTTTAAAGGCTTTCCCTCTTTGGAGAAGCAACCCCACATGAGTCCTTTCACTAAAGTACATCTAAGGAAATCCTTTTTCCAAAGTACATCCAAGGAATTTAAAATTCTTTTATTCCTTTTCATCTCATACTTTGGGAATGTTGGATAAGGAATGCCTTTATGAGGAAGATCTTCTCCATCCCCCAAGGTACTTTTCAAATATCAATCTCCCTCTCAAGCCTCCACATGGTGACACTTGTCACCATCTTAGGCCTTGAGCGGTCAACTCTCCTACATCTCCTCTCATGATGTCACTTGGCATCAGCTCATGAGTTGAGATGTCTCAACCTTTCCTAGCCATCCATCCAATTCACCCTCACATCAAATGCTAAACACAACCAATTTTGAGGATCCATCATCTTTGAGAAAAATTGGTAATGTTATGCTACCAAAATTCCATTGAGCCCACATTGAATCTGATTACACCCGGGTAATCTAGATAGCGAGAGCTTCAACATACTAGGTCTTCATGTAATTCTTTGTAGGTTTGAGATTTTTATGCTCTAATCTTGAGTGTTGCTTGATTTTGTGTTTTGTTGGAATTTGCATTGTATTTCCTTTCATTTAAAGGCACATTTTCATTGCACATAATCCTATTTGAACTTATATCTTTATTTACATGTTATAATATATCATTTATTTATATCTAATATCTTTTTGATATAACTATTTCAATAATATTACTAACAAAAGACATAAATTATTCTTCATAATTTTTCCTAATATTTTATTGAATATTTACTAATATTTATTTTATTTTAATTTAAAAAGTTATTTTATATTTACTTATATATCTATTTAAAAAACAATTTACTTTATTTACTTACTATACTTTTATTTACTAATCTATATAATTGTATATGTAGTGATGTTTATAAAAAAATTACTTACAATTATAATTATTCTATATTATTCTTAACTCTTTTATTTTGATTTTTTGAAAAAGTATAATAAATATTACATATTTATATATGATTTACTATTTTTTATCTAATATTTTTAGACATTTTATTTAGATAATAGTTTTTTTTTTTAAAACATATTAATTAAGAAGTCAGAAAATACAATGAAAGCAAAGGTTTGTCCTTGAACCACCACCCATAAGACTCAATCAGAAATAAATAAAAAATCACAAACTAAACAATCCTAAAACAAGTAGAATCATCTAAAAGGAGTTGAAGAAACCAAAAAGATTGATTGAATAATTATTTCAAAATACATTAAAATATATTTTATTTATTTTAATATGTGAGTTTTTTAATAAGTCTTTTTCATAGACTCGTGCTATTACACTCTAACCTTAACTGCTATTATAAATTATGCCTCAGAATAATTAGTACACCCTCCAACAAATTATAAATATTTTTTAAATAAAATTTATTCTATAATCAAATTTACAGTTTACAGTTTCTAGGCCAACGTAAACAAGGGAAGAGAATTAGATGAATTTTCCTGGATTCACTATGTATATTTATTTGAATCCACGTTCCACATCACAATTTCTTTTTTTTAATGATGAAAATATTCAGTGATTCAAACATCAATTCAATATAAATAAATATACAATTGAATTCAGAAAGTGAGATTTTAAGCGTGACACATATAAATACACAATTAAATTTAATTTTTTTAATCTAATTCTTATGAACTGTGGAAAAATCTTACCCGCTAAAAAAATAAAGATAACATTGACGAATTTAATGATGAAGGGCCCTTTAAATGCTTATCAGATCTTATTTGGCTGATCGTGAATATAAATAATGGTGATGACCTGCAAATACGGTCCAGACCATGGAGGCTGCGTGGGAGCTTGAGAGCCACATATATCACCATCGTTCTGCTTATCTGTAGAAGTCGATCATTAATTATTTTGCACGTTATTATCAGGGTTAAAATCAGACCCACAAGTTTCTTCTCAATGTCTCTGTTCTGTCACTGCTTTGTTTGACATGCCTTAACTGTGTATGCAAATGCTTAAATCAAACAAATCTTATCCCTTTCTTTGATTATGACGGCCTTTATTTCGTGATATACTTTTCTGACCTAATATAGATGCGCCAGACTTTAAATGACTATGTATTTCTAGCTCTCTTTACGACAAAGTTAAATATGCTATTTAATTAAGCTGCCATGTGACAGTTTACCTTCCCCCAGTTCAATGTCTTGCCATCCGTGCTACAGACCTGATTTCTTGCAGAATGGAAACAAAAATAGGTATAATAGAAATTTATGTCCAATAGAGCCATTGAATCTGAAAACTATTCTATTGTATATAATATATTTCTTATACCAGATAGAAGAGAATTAACTTTCCTCAATTTGTCCCTTATGTGCAATGGTTGGTTCTATTTGGGCTGTCAACTGGATAATTATTTATTGTTTTCTTTGTAATAGATGAGATGTAAAATTGTTATTAATGCTGTTTGATAGATAAGATGACAGTCTACCAGATGTGGTCTCTTATTTAAATGTAAGATTGACAGGCGTTAGGTGGACTGGTAGAGGGGACCTTAGGAGAAGGACCTACATCTTATCGAATCATTGATAGAGTCAAACAGTTTTGTTTTTGTTTTATTTCATTGTAGTTCTTCTGGTTTGATCTTGTTTGTACTTTGGGGTATGAAGTTGAGCGAGGAGTGGACCGGTAGAGGAGATCTAAGGAGAAGAACCTATCCCCTTATGGAATCAGTTATAGAGCCAATCGGTTCAGTTTTTGTTTTATTTCATTGTAGTTGTCCTTCTAGTTTGATCTTGTTTGTACTTTGGGGTATGACATACTCCACCTTTTTTATAGTAATAGTATAAATCTTAAAATAAAATAATATAAGACATATTCATCAAAAAAAATTAACTATTTAATCACTAAACATTTCAGAAATGACTATTTAATATTTATGTTGAAATTTAATCGTTTTTGCAAAATTTAATATTAAGATCATTTTAATAATGATATATTTAATAATACTTATAATATATTACTAGTATTATTTTATAGATTTAATTTATTTCAGTTTGTTGGATAAATGTATATATTTAGTATACAATTAATTTAGATATAAGAGTTGGGATAGATAATAAAATTAAAATAAATATGATAATTAAATAAGAATATAGAAGGAATCAACTTTGAAATTGGTGATGTATAAATGATGTTGATGTTATTATAGAATGATTTTCTACCATCAAAAAAATAATTTATTTTATTTGATGTGCTCTTTAGAATGAATATTGTCTTAATAAATTTTGTGCACTAATTATTAACCATGTGGTGTCAACCATGACTACTACAAACCTAATTGGATGTATGTTACTGATTTAAGTTACAAATGAATGATATGACAAAAACTATCCTTGAATGTTTCTGTATATTTTCCTTCTAAATATGTCAAGGTGATATCTATAGAGATCACTAAGGAGTTCACCACCTTGAGAGTTGAGTTATCCTAGGTAAACCCCCTCAGTAGACCTATTTAATGGCTATGAGAAAGATGCATGACAACATTCATAGACATGTAGATAATTTGTATGATGAATTATATTTGATTCCTTTAATACTCTTTAGAATTGAAGTGTGCTCTAAGAATCAACTTTGTAATTGCCTCTTGTTATTTTAATGTGTATTGAATGTCTTCGAATACCATAACATAACAATATGTTGCATAAAGCATGTGTTAGGCCATCTCGTAATGGATAGTATAAGGGGGCAAGAAAGTTGGAATTTGGATTTTCTTGATTTGAGTCATCATTCACACACTTCTTAGAATCAAGACCTAATTCAATCTTGAGCCATTAAGAAATGAACCATAGGGATAATGTGGTGATTTTCAAGTGGGGAGTGAATGTACGAAGATCAATCCTAATAATAAAGAACATGTAGTGAATGTATGGGGTTTAATACAAATGTTCAAAATGAAATGAAAATGGATCAAAATCAAACTATTAACCAAACTTAGAACAAGAGTATGTCACTTGTCAATATGTTATTGCATTAAGATGTTCCCATCAAAGTGGACACAAAATTAAATAGGAATGTCATGGATACGCTATCTTTACATTTTACCCCCACTTTGATGTGTTTGTGTGAATCAAATATGAGTATGTATTTTGAAATATAAATGCATTATCTACTAGCATGTAAAATAGATATTTAGACACTCATAAATGATATTGTCTCTAAAAAGGATACAATGAATCTTCATATATTATAGTTGTTGTGAACACTTCATCAAGATTCATAAAGTAATAAAAAGTATGCAATGACTATTGTTTACCTCATAATTACAAACTACAAGTTTTTTAAACTATCTATGAAAATAATGAGAATGGAGAAAAAGGGATAAAAAATAATGTTTCTTCTAAAAATCATCTAGAAAGCTCAAGTGATGTGAAAAGTAAATGAAATTCCACATAATGTGGTAATGTAGTCAAACTATGTCATGATTGTAAGGAAGAAAATGTAGAATAATTAGCTTCTTACACCAATCTTGAGAGTAGTGCACATAAAATTTTAGAAAATGATCTAAGACTATTATAGAAAATATTTACAAATGCATATAAAAGCACAAATAATGAAACAAATAACACCATTATTATGTGGAAAAAAACTCTTTTTTGGAAAAAATTGCCACACTCTAAAGTACCTCAATGTATTATTTGAATCCGCATTTAAGAGACTACAAAAGACTTGCAAATAAATATTTTATTATAGGAGTATCAATAGCATACAATATTGGAGTAATTTTTATAGTATTATGGTACCTACAAATTTATTATATAAGCTACAACTCTGAAGAGCCAATTTATTAAAGATCCAATACAAGAAATTACCAAAAGGAAACATAAAACCATAGGAAAAAATCACCCACAAATGTGGCACCCAATTTGGATCACAAAATTAAATTCCTCATATCATGGAGAACCAAATACACCAAAAATAGTAAATATTTTACACCTATCATATCCTATCATAAGCCATAACTCATTCCCCAAATATGATGCTCCATGTTTGGCTTCATAATCTCCTTAAATCATGCTTATGACATGCATCATAATGCTAAATAAATATTCCAATGTAACTCCCTTTTTTGGGCTCTTATATGTCATAAGATTTTTCATAACATCTATCTTAAGATCTTACAAGATTAGGGAATCCAAAATGTGCCACCCAATTTGTCAAAAACATGAGAGAATACCACCCACAAGTTTGGCACCCAATTTGGATTACAAAATCAAATGCCTCATATCATGTAGAATCAAATCCACCAAAAATAGTAGATCTTTTACACCTATCATATGCTATCATAATCCATAAATCATTCCCCAAATATGAAGTTCCATTTTTTCTCCATAATCTCCTTAAATCATGCTTATGTCATGCATTATAAAATGCTAATAACGATTCTAATATAATCCCTTTTTACAACTTTTTACATGTCATAAGAGTTTATCATAACATCTATCATAAGATCCCACAAGATTAGGTCATCCCATATCTACTAAAGATGGAAAATTTAAATAACCTCTTGCAACATCTTATAACGTGCCAACACATGGAAAAAGGTGTCACCTCAAAAATTCCATACCCTATTTTTAAGGTAAGACAATATTAAATAAAATAAAATGTAGGAAAATAATAAATAGTTAAAATCAAATTTTATGAACTTGCTAACGTTGAGACATGCCATAATTCTAGACATTGTCTTGATTATCGAATACCTTGCAAGAGCGAAAGGGAAACCCACGATCATTGGAATCTAACTACTAGGGGTCAAGAGGTCTATATAATCCAAACACCATCTAAATTTATCTATGCTCACAAGCTTTTCAAAGCATTTTTAATATTTTTCAAAAAGTTTGTACTTTCTCTAATTTCACCCTCCTTATCTGATTGTATCTCTAACAAAATTAAATTGGACATCTAAGTGGTTGATCCTTGTATGAAGTGTCAAGTTATTTTCTAGACAAATTACACTTTGACTATTGCAATAAAGAGAACCTACACCTTTATTCAACCCACCATTTGAACACAATATTTTCAACTAAATTCCTTCTTTATAGGTATGAGTAGATGCCATATACTTAGCCTCAATAGTGGACAAAGTGACCATACCCTACCACTTTCTCATCCAAGTTATTGCCCCTTCTAATAAAGTAAAAATATATGTATTGGTGGATCTTCTATTGTTGACATATCTTGCCCAATCTAAGTCCACATAATCATGAATATTCAAGTAATGCATGTACCATATCATAATAATATGATAGCACAAGGAATAATCTAAAATACCTCACAAAATCTAAAGAATCTCTTAATTACACTCCAGTAAATCCATCAAATACTAGGCATAAATCTATTGAGAACTCTCATTATTTGGGTAATGTTTTTTCTAGTATAGACCATGACATAAATTAAACTTCCATCTACACTCTAAGAAGCTACTCTACTCATGTCTTCAATCTTAGAAAGAGAAGAAGGCATTGCTTAATAGATATTTTTCTCTAGAGTAACATGAATACATAATATTCTAAGCTCTATAAAATCAAATTCACATACTTAGGCTAAGCCATTGATTTTTATTATTTATATCTCCATACCAAGAATGTGTTTAGCTACACCTAAGATTTTTATTTCAAATCTAACTACAATTTAAGACTCTATTTCTAAAATTAATTGTATCCCCTTTCTAATGAGTAACATATCATCAACATATAATGCTTGTAATCAATATTATATTGAGAATAAACACAATGATCTAATTTAGAATTCTCAAATCCTAAATTGAACATAAATGTCTCAAATTAACAACACACAAGGACATTTCTTGAGGCTATACCAATATTTATTTAATTTAGAGACCAAATATTATTTTATATTTCACCGTGAAGTGTTTTGGATGTTATATAGATTTATTGCTCCAAATCACCATGAAGGAAGGTAATATTATAATCATAAATGTTCAACCTCCAAAATAACATTTTTTTGTAACTTAAAGAAAGAAATTTAATTTATGACATTTTTATAATAAGAGAAATTATTTCTCTATAACCCACCCCCTCAACCTAGGAGTAAACTTTTGCAACCAACTATACCTTATAATTTTCAACATTACCATCAAAACTTAGTTTCTTCTTGAATACCCATTTACAACTAAAATGTTTGCATCCATGAAGAAAATATGCCAAGTCCCATGTATCATTTGTTTTAAGTATTTTTGTATCTTCATCTATGAATACTTTAAATGAATCCACATCATGCATACCTAAAGCCTCTTGCAAAAATATAGGTTCATTAATATTAGTATTTAAAGAAATTATGTATCTATAATCACTACAAGAATAAATCTCTAATGGTTTCTATACTTGGTTAAACTTTAAACAAGATAAGTAGGCACTTCTTCCTTCTCTTTTGAATATTATGAGCTTGAAGAATTATTTGGTCGCAATTGGGCTCTTGATTCAATTTTCTCTAGGATAGGAAGAAGTTGAACCATATTTTTCTTTTTACTTTGTTCTAACTTCAATACAATAGATGAATCTTAGTTTCTCTAAAAATATATGATCCTAAATATTGTATCTTTTCATATTGTAACTAACTAATGAATGCATATTTTACATCCTTGTTCTCCAATTTAGTATGATTCTCCCTCCATACATGAGCATAACCAAAAAAATGAAGATATCTCAATAAATTATTTATTCCTAACCACAACTTCATAGGCATTTTATCAACAAGATCTAATGTAGGAGACCTGTTAAGTAGGTAGCATGAAATGGATATAACATCAACCCAAAACATTTATTCAAAGACAACTCCACTTAATATGTACTCCTAGTCTTGTCCATTAATGTCATGTTTATCCTCTATACAAATTCATTATATTATGGAGAATATAAAGTTTTATTTTTCACTTGAATACTATAATCCTTGTAGAAGGTATCAAAACCTATAGAACAATATTCACCACCATTATCAATCCTCAAGTAATATTTTTTTTACCTTCTAAGTTTCTATAATATATTTGAACTCTTCCAAATAACTAAAAACTTCACATTTTCTTCAAATAAAATAAACCCCTGTCCTTCTATTATATTCATCAATACAAGAAACATACTAAAAAAGATTTGTAATTAAATGAACATCAACAAGATCAAACACATGTGAATGAAAATATCAAATTGTGAGATTCACACAATGAATCAAGACTCCTAGGATCATTTGCAAAATGAAAAATAGATTCCACAAGAGAATAGAGCAAGGGGGTGGGTGCATGGAAATGGGTAGCAATTTTGTGGACACCCTCCAAAAAAAAATTTGAAAATCAATAACGCGAGCGTGTTATAACGCGATCGCGTTATGGCTCATTATGCCGAGCTTGAGGCTCAAAAACTACAAACCGATAATGCGAGCATGTTATACTGCGCTCGCGTTATTGGCTATTAAAAGAAAAAAAAGAAATGCAAATTTGTAATTAGCATTTCGACTATTTTTTTTTTGCAGCCGCGGTCAAAACCCCCACAATTTCATGCTCGTGTTCTAGGAGGAGGAATTCAACCAATTTCTTCACCAACAATTGATATTTCTTCACAACAATGGTGCCATGATGACGAGGAGCTGTGAGAGGTAAGGATTCTATGGTTTTTGTTTTGAATTTGTTAGTTTTAGGTTGAATTTGATATATATTTTTTTGAATTTTTAGGAGATGCAAATCAACCTGCAAACCCTCAAAATAATCAACAGGAGGACCAACCAAATCCTCAAGATCAAAATCAACCACAACATCAACCTCCTCCACCAATCACTCAACCCCCTCCTGGCACTCAACAAAATTTAATGAGTGAAATTGAGAATAACAAAAAGCAAATTGAGGATTTGATCAGTAGTTTGAGTGATCCAAATGGTTCAACCATAGAGAGAATGACCCTAGCAAATTCATTAAAAGATATGTTAAAAAATGTAGATTCAATTAGCAAACAATTAACTGGATGGTAAGATAAGAGGCAAGCGGCTAGGGATTATTATGCAAATAAACTATCATACAAGGATGTAAAGGATTTAAAAATTACAAAAGGTGATTTGTGCTCATTATTCACTGACCCATTTACAAATAAAAATCTTACCCTCAATGCGAAGAGGTTTCCTATCCATTGGTACCACCACCAACAGATTAGGGACCAATTTTATGATAGGTGGTACGTGGTCTTTGATTACCCACCATGCAACAATTGTGAGGCACCGCAATATTTCCTTAGGAAACTATATAGTGAGTTCATATTGAACAAGATCCCAAATTATTTTGATATGAGGGATTTCCAGGGGAGAGGCGGGGGGTCAGCTCAGGATAGACTTGGTGCACAACTGGATCCTACATGGCAAGGTAGACGAGCTCTCGCTAGACCACCTCGTGAGCACGTTGTTATGCCTTCCATCGTGAAGGAAAGTGTTGACGTAGAGAACACTTTGACCCAGAGTGTCATCCATCATACTAGCCCTATTCTGCAGTGCCATCCAGGGGAGTCTTAAAGTGGTGGCCTTCAAACACATGTGTGTCAATCTTGTGGGGCTACTTGTTCATCTAACCCCACCGACACTCAGGAGACTAGTATGCAGGATTTGTCTGCAGCTATGGAGATGGAGAGGGCAACTGACATTTTGCATCAAGCATATGGCATTGATAGTTAGGTAAAATTTAGTGCATGTTCATTGAATTTAATTTATTAAATTTCGATTTTGAAATGCAAGATTAACTAAAAATGTTTTATGATTTTAATAAAATTGCAAGGTCACAGTGTTGAGACTGGATACACTAGCCCCCACCAACTTATTTTTGCAGTACACCTATCGCTAGGGTATGTAACTAGTAAACAATTATAAATTTATTGCATGCTAATAGCATTATTTTACGAATGGTAATTTAATATGCGATTTTGGATGTTGAACAAAATAATATTGGAGATTTTGATGGAACACTTCCCAATGGTGGTGGATTTACTCAAACCTACATGGAGGTAATAGAATAGAGATTTTAACTAATGAATCAAGTACTTAATAGATTTGTGTAGTTTATATGCACATCGTTGATTACGTTGTATGATTTGTTGTTTTATTTTCAGATGTTGCACAACGATACACCTCTGAATGTGATGAGGGAAATGGATATTGGTGTGACATCTGCTATACAATCCTTGATGGGTTTGACAGGAGAGGTATGAGGAAAATTAGTAAAATTCAATTTTCATTTGTTGTTATAAATGTTAGTTAGTGAAAAATCAAACCATTATTGATTCACGTAGTTTAATTTCTATTTGTATGATTTATATAGGGCTTGAGCATGCTTGAGCATGGGCGTGAGAATATTTCCCTTATGGAGAGAGATCGTGAGATGGTGGTAAGTGATTATTTTGTCAAATATATCATTTTTTATAATGTAATTTCTATATATTCATGCCTTTACTTCTTGTTGTAACAGTTAAAAATTCACAATGAACTAAATCCTAGGAGGAGTAGCAAGAGCACTCCTCGAGCATAGAAAAAATGAGTGATAGACCTATTGCCATCCGATCAAAAAGGAAGGGAAATATTTTATTTCCAAAGCATGGAGAGCAATGACTTTTGATTCCAGATCCCTTTGTTGTATGCCTACATGGCAGTTTTGTACATATTTTTTATTGGACATATTTGACATTGTATGCCTATATGGCATTCTCGTAAGCCTATATGGCTATTTTGTATAAATATTTCATACTTATATCGACATATATTGATGTATGCCTACATGGCTATTTGTTTAATACAAATATCTTTATCGATGCCTGTCCATATTTACCTTCTAAATTGATGGTTCAATAGATATGAGTTACATGTATTCAAGTGTATACTTTACAACTTACGTGTGTTCGAATGTATACTTTGTGGCTTACCTGTTTTCATGTGTATACCTTGTGTTTGTGCATATACTTTGTTTTAATTTGTGTATACTATGTATTCGTGTGTATACTTTTTTAGGCTTACGTGTTTTTGAGTACTTGTACTTCCCTTATTGACATGTACATGCTTGACTTATTCATGTGTATAATTATTAATTGGTTAGCCCTAGCATTGATCTATATCATCCTCAATGCATGATCCTTGAGATGGATTAAGAACACCCTCAAGGTCCAAAGGAGTTTCACATTCATTATTCATAGGCTCGTTTTGGTAGTCAAACCAAAAACCTCTTGCATCATTGAAACGAAAAAAATTATCCTTTATAGCAGGTCTGAAGCCATTATCATTCTTTGTCGGTTCTTCATATATCCACTCCCCATTAATAGTTGCCTCATGACCTTCATGAAACCAAGCACATACATAGTAATTTCTATTTGATAATGCTATTGTGTCTTTAAGGTTTGTTTATTAAAGGGTGCATGAAACAAGTTTTAAATCCTTAAAAATCTTTGAATTTCTTAGGTTTTTCTATTTGTTGAGTCTGGGCTTCGAGCCCGAGTCCAAGTAAAAAATTGGCTTGTCAAGTCTGAGGCAAGTCCAAGTCTTGTAACACTGATGTGAACACATTAATGAATAATGTATATGCCGATGGAGAGAGCACCTATCCTTGTTTCTAAACAAACCATAGTATAGATATGGTTGGTCGAGATAAAACATCACTCTTCTAGATAGTTTGAACCATAATCTTTCATAGCTACAAACACACCTTCATTATGTGTGTTCTTGATCCTACTGAATAAATGGTGGAACATGTTGTAGATCAAATCTTGCAACCCTAAGTCCACAAGAAGGTTACTTGTCCCAATTTCCGCAAATTTCTTTAAGATGTTCATCCTTCTTGATTAATGCGAACTATTGATGTCATCTAGATCTTTGAAACTGTCTACAATCATGTGCAATACTGTAAAAGCTAGAGCTATATCTAATACTACAAATGGCTGCTCAATAAAGTCTAAACATTCTTATATTTTTTTCAATGTGACCATAATGCCATTCCTTTAAGATAAACTACTAAGCTTACTACCTGATTCATAAAGTAATCTTGCCAACCACTATCATCGGTTGCCATGCTTCCAATGGAAAGTCAATTTGTTGCAATACCCAAAGGTTGGCAGGTTCATTCACTCTAATACCACTGTAATTACTCGAGCTCTGGATCAATAGATTTTTGATTTATTTCTTATTGGACTGACAAAGGTTGTCATCCAATATTATTAAGATAGATAACGAAGTCCCCAAATTATAAATGAAATAAATTTTGAATATGAAGTCTAATTCAAATATTAATTTGATAATGGAAATTTGATAAATAAATATAATTGTTGTTTTTAATTAATCAATTAAAATCATGTGCTAGCTTTGAATATGAATTTTCCTATCATTGATATATAGGCCTTGAGAATTGGGATGTCTTTCCTGATCAATACTTTGTACTCATGCATCTTACTTTGAGTCCTTTTCGGATTATATGCTTGAAACGTATACTCCCATATTATAAATTTTTTCTCATATAGACCAATCCCAAACTAGGTAATTCAATAATAAAAATAAGTCTGCAAATTGATTACCCTAATCTTCCCTTCTTATTCTCTTTTATACTTGAAAACTACACAATTGAATCCTGATAGCAATATCACAATTTTTGTAGAAAATACTTCCTACTTATCAATTGATGAGCTAAAGGGGCTCTATAATGAATTTTTAATAAGGAACAACACTTGCTAAAGGTTTTACAAATGGGGTTGCAAGCTAAGTGGGCTTAACCTTGGGGAAAAAACTTTGTGGTTAAGCACTTGAGCTGGAGTAGTACTAGGATGGGTGACCTCCAGGGAAGGCCTAATGCCTCACCTCTGTGAGCATCACCTAGATGCAATGAGTGCTAAGTGGGCCATTCATTATCATGAGAGATGGTTTCTTGTGAACTTAGCCCTCTTTCAATCCATGTCAGCCTTGGGATTGTATAGGAAGCTGGAGGTCATACCAAGTATGGGATCAACAAGTTTGTATAAAAAATATAAAAAATAGAGAATAGTGTGAATAATTCTTATTAGATCTTCTCCAAAAGTTCATCAACAACCTCCATTCGAGCCTCTCAAGGCTTTACATAGTGTTTTACACCCTTCTCTAACTGATCCATGCCCTCAACTAACTAAAAACTAATTTTCAAAACAAATAACCGTTGCATTTCAAATTTATTGCTTTAAGAAACTTACAAATTTGCAACTTTAGACTCCTCCAACCTAAGGGATTGATCCGGTGGAACATAGCTCGGACTGATTCCACGTGTTTCGGTGCAAAAAAGGACCATGCCTAGCGTAAACATACCTATTCGGACATGTTGGAACAGTCTGCTTGGTCACACAAGTTGCAGAATGAAAGTTGCACCACTTTGCAACTTTGCACTGCTTGCATTTGATGTTTTTTCCATCAAGTGAAAATCTGTCGCCATGGGAAAACCACTATGAGATAGAAAAAACCGGAAGAGGTTTTTGTAGAGGGAACCAACGCGATCTTGTAGGATTAGATGAGAAGTTTCTAAGCATCACGGTATTTGAGTAATAACATGTTGAAGTTTGCAGCCATTTTGCACTTTGGACCCTTAAGGGATCAATCTGGTGGAACGTAGCTTGGAGCGATTCTGCTTGTTTCGGTACGAATGAGGACCATGCCAAGCATAAAAATACCTATTCAAACACGTTGGATCAGTTAGTTTGGTCACACGAGCTACAGAGCAAAAGTTACACCACTTTGCAACTTTGCACAACTTGAATTTGACACTTTTTCCATCAAGTGAAAATCCATCGCCATGGGAAAACCACTCAGAGATAGCCAAAACCGAGAGATTTTTTTCTAGAGGGGCCCAACGCAATCCTATAGGATCAGATGAGAAGTTTCTAAGTATCATAGTATCCAAGTAATAGCATGCTAAAGTTTGCAGCCATTTTGCACTTTGGACCCTTAAGGGATCGATCTGGTGGAACATAGCTCAAAGTGATTCCACTTGTTTCGGTGCGAAATAGGCCCATGCCTAGTGTAAACATACCTATTTGGACTTGTTGGAATTTTCCACTTAGTCACACAAGTTGCAGAACAAAAGTTGCACTACTTTGCAACTTTGCACTGCTTGCATTTGATGCTTTTTCCATCAAGTGAAAATCTGCCGCCATGGGAAAACCACTCTGAGATAGCAAAAACTGGGAGAGGTTTTTGTAGAGGGGCCCAACACGATCCTATAGGATTAGATGAGAAGTTTCTAAAAATCATAGTATCCGAGTAATAGATGCTGAAGTTTGCAGCCATTTTGCACTTTGGACCCTTAAGGGATCGATCCGGTGGAACGTAGCTCAGAGCGATTCCACATGTTTTGGTGTGAAACAAGACCATTCCTAGCATAAACATACCTATTTGGACATGATGGAGCAGTTATTTTGGTCACACGAGTTGCAAAGTGAAAGTTGCACCACTTTGCAACTTTGCACAGCTTGAATTTGACACTTTTTCCATCTATAACTAATCCGCTGCCACGGGAAAACCACTTCGAGATAGCCAAAACCAAGAGAGGTTTTTCTATAGGGGCCCAACACAATCCTGTAGGATTAGAAAAGAGGTTTCTAAGTGTCATGGTATCCAAGTAATAATATGTTGAAGTTTAAAGCCATTTTGCACTTTGGATCCTTAAGGGATCAATCTGGTGGAACATAGCTTAGAGTGATTCCACGTGTTTTGGTGTGAAAGAGGACCATGCCTATCATAAAAATACCTATTCAGATGTTTTTTAACAATCCACTTGGTCACACAAGTTTCAGAACGAAAGGTGAACCACTTTGCAACTTTGCACTACTTGCATTTGATGCTTTTTCCATCAAGTGAAAATTCACCACCACGAGAAAACCACTCTGAGATAGTCGAAACCGAGAGAGGTTTTTGTAGAGGGTCCCAACGTGATCATATAGGATTAGATGATAATTTTCTAAGCATCATGGTATTCGAGTAATAGCATGCTGAAGTTTGCAGCCATTTTGCACTTTGGACCCTTAAGGGATCGATCCCGTGGAACATAGCTCAAAGCGATTTCACATGTTTCGGTGCAAAAGAGGACCATGACTAGCATAAAAATACCTATTTGAATGTGTTGGAACAGTTTGCTTGGTCACACAAGTTGCATAATGAAAGTTGCACAACTTGATTTTGACACTTTTTTCCATCAAGTGAAAATCCACCGCCACAAGAAAACCACTCCGAGATAAGAAAAATGAGAGAGGTTTTTCTAGAGGGGCCCAACGCGATCTTGTAGGATCAGACAAGAAATTTCTAAGTGAAAGGGAATAATTTTTATGGGGTTTATGTTGCTGCCCCTGTAGATTTTGATGGAAAAGGGCATGAAATATGAGGTTTCACCCTAGGGTTTGATAAAATATTGCATAAAATAAGGGTTTTGGTTTGGCATGGTGGAGTGAATTTTTCCTGAGACAAATTGCAGATCTGAGGGTTTTGATACATGATAATTTCTGCCCCAACAATGCATTATGTAAGAAAATCTTATTACAATGCCTCAAAGTTTGTCATTATGTAAGTAAATCTTATTACAATGCATCGGGCACTTCGTTCTCATAGATCTTTTACAATGTCACTCATATATTCAAGATTCTCTTTAAATGTCTACATCATAGGTGCTCATTATGAGGTTAACTTCAATTGAGTAACTTGGCATTCCCTCGCTAAGCTTCACATGCTCTTTTATAATGGCTTGAAATCAAAATTGAGATTTGTCAAGATCCTCAAAACAAGGATGTTGCATTGCTTTTTTGGCTGAGATTCTCTTTGATGGATCTTAAATCAACATTTTTTGTAATGAGAGATCAATCAATTTTTAGTAGTTTACTTACAAATACGCAAAGTAAAAGAGAAAAAAAAAGAGCATCCAAAATGGAAATGAAATAAAAATAGATGGAAGGCACTTATGGATAGGCATGCAGGTTTCACAACTTAGTCACTCCTAGTCATACATCTTCACTGGGAATTCCAACATACCTATTGCACACAACACCTCTCATGAATAGAGTTAGTTGAAATTTCAGATGCTCTTATAATGTCTACATCATATATGCTCATGATAAGGTTAACTTCAAATGAATAACTTGAAATTACCTCACCAAGCTTTGCACACACTTTTCTAATGGCTTAAAATTTTGATTGAGATTTGTCAAGATCATCAAAATAAGGATGTTGCATTGCTTTTTTGGCTCACATTCTCTTGGATGACTCATATGTCTGCATTTTTTGCAAGGGGACACCAATCATTGTAAAAGAAGATGATAGCATTGGCATCAAACAAATTAATGTGCATACAAGTATAAATTAATAAGAACCAATGTGCATATACTTACAAATTAATCCAACGAACCATTCGGGTCTGCTCTACTCTTTATTGTGTCAAGTATAGACTCATGGTCAGACTCACGAACCTTCCACAAGGTCTTGTTCAAAGGTCTACCCCCATATTTGGTCAAATGAATATTGGATGCCACGACAAGGTTTGAGTAATGAAGAATCTTACAATGCATGTCAAAGTCCTGAAATAGCCAATGTTTAACACTTGAATGTGGGTACCTTCTAAGCCATGTTTCAGTAACCACAACTAAGCCTATAGGGTATTCGTTGTTTTCTCCATCTATAACTGGGGCATCCAATTTATTTTTGGCCTCAACACAATGGAACAAGTAATAGTTTGTTCCCTCTTCATTGTCTTCATCTGTAATAACTGCATAAACATGCACTGCATTGATATGTGCAAAAAATCTCTTGAAATTTTTCAACATTACGAATATAGTACAAAGTAAGATAACGATATGAAATTTCAACAACTAAGCAAGTAGATATATCACCCAGTTGAACTAGATCTGATACGTGGTCAAAGTCGATCGATGCTTCCATCTGTGTCAGTTCCAATGTCGTCGGAGGGTGATACATGTGAAGTGGGCTAAGATAACTTGTGAACCATTTGTCAACCCACTCCCCTATTTCACAATCATTCCAGGCTTGCATTGTACATGAAGAACAAAAGCATGCCATCTTTCATGTATCGATAGTTCATGAACCTGCATTTGAGCTAAGGAAAGAGTGTACCTCACTCGATCCTGTTAGTGTACACCAATCTTCATATGGTGCAATGTTAGTATCATCCATCAACCAAAAATATCTAGGAACTGAAGATGTACCTTCATTACTTGGACCCATCAAAGCATTAAACCACTCAACGATTGATTTTGCATCTGTCAACTTTGCACTGTCTTTATACTTTAACTCTTCTTGTGCTAATTCTCTTTTCATGCATGCTCCCCCTTTCCATGTTCGAAGTCACAAAATTTCCACATATGTTGAACACCTGTAATGACATGCATCCTGCACAACTAGTAGAACATGCGCGAGTTCTTGAACTGTGCTGCACAGTTATCAGACCATATTATATGTCGATCGTATTCTATGCTCCTCCGAGCCAAACCACTATAGAACATCTGGAAGCAACCTTGCATGAACTCTGGAGAATGTGTGCAATCATCACTAATGTAAAAGTGGTACTCCCTCAATACCTTCCTTTGCTCATATGTACTATCAGATGCATGAATGAATGTTATGTGCACAAATATCGAAACTTGTGTGGAGTTGTAATACTATGACTGCACCTCATGTTGTGGCTGTAGAGTGTAGTTCTCCGCAAAGTCAACCAAAGATACTATGCTTCCAATTGGAAAGGTGTCCTTGCATATCTTGAATTGTGTGTCCAACCATCGGGCTCTATGGGTATGCATTGCATACTCAGATAGTATATTTTCATGAAATGTGGTCATAAATTGGTACACTAGAATCTTCTCAATAACCAACTCACACCTTTTTGCTTAAGACCCATCTTTTGTAGCATATGCCATTGTTTTATACTTCCTAAACTCTACTAGTTTTTGTCCCACCTCATCTGTGCTTTCCATATGTTGACATACTGGCATATGCTGGAAGCCACCACAACACTTGCATGAACCATCCAAGCATGATGTCCTATAGAATATCTAGCCATCCTCTATTTCACATAAATTTTTTGATAAGAAATCTCTTGAAGATTTTGGTGGGGCTTGTATCCCACAATCCTACAAAACATCATTAGTATGCAAATCTAAACATATAGAACGATAAAAATCATAATGGTTAGAAAATTCAATATGTAGTCTACAACAATAAGTAGTGCGTGTGTGATTTATCTTGACATGAAAAGGTTTAAGCATTTCAAAAAATCTTTGAGAAATACTAATTTGAGGATAATTATTTTCAAATTTTCGAAAAAATTGGGTTTGAGTCATATCCAAAAAATGCTTTGGATGTGGCTCACAATTTCGACTACAGATTCTCCTTCTTACCACATCCCTTTGATTCGGAGATGGCCTTGTGTTATTCTTCCAATACTCTTCAATTAGTGTTCTCAAGGCTTCGACAACTTCTTTATCTTTTCGTGATAGTCTCACTGAGAATGCCCATAATTCATTTGAATCATTGCCTTCAATTCTTTGCCGCCTTTGAATGGCTCTTGATAAAAAAAATTCTACTAATTCCCATTTGTTCACTAATCTTTTTAATTAGACGAGCTCTCTTTGTTTGACAACTTACCAAAGTTGATGTAATGACACGTCGGGTGACATTACTATCCTTTGAGTGTGAGGTCTTACCCACACTCTCATAAGCATCCATTAGATTCTTTACAATAGTGTCTTCAATCAATGCATTTGATTTTCTCAACCCAAGAGTCTTCATGATGTTCCTATACTTTACACCTCGCATCATTTCAAAAAATAGTTGACATCTTGCAGTCTCATTTAGCCTTTCAAAGAATCATTCCCAAATCTTATCAGTATATCTTCTACAAGTGCATGTTGAAATCTTACCTTCCATGTGCTGCAAAATCTCATCATCAATATTAATCAAATACTTTGGCTTTCTACATAAAATTCTAGGTGGTGTTCTCCTTGGTACATACATCTCAACATTAGGAATTTCATCAATATTTAATTGAGGTGGGTTGGATTGCGTACCTTCGATCGAGTGTGGAGAAGAAGACATACCTTGAGGTTCACATGGGTATGATGGCATACCTTCTTCATCAATTCCAAGTGATGATTTACTCTCAACTTGAGATGTTTTGGATGGTGTCCAACAATATTCACTTACGGTACATGGTGTCCCTCCATATTCACTTGTAGTAAATGGTGTCCATCCATATTCACTTGTGCTAGATGGTGTCTCTCCATATTCACTTGTGCTTAATGGTGTCCCTTAATATTCACTTGTCGTTGAGGGTTTGTCTCCAACTACGGTATCTGAATCTGTCTTACGATGATGCTTTCGCATTCATGCCTGTTGTGTTGCCAATTCCCGTTCTCTTTTTTACGGTTGAGGTTCCTCTACAATCGGCTTGTTTTCAACAATCATTTCCAATTTCTTCTTTTCACGATATGATGCCACCTGAACTTTCTCATTTTCTTTGAAGGTTTTGTTCTCTTCGTCTGTTAGTTTCCTCTTTGTCTTTTTCTTCGGCATGGCGGATAATTTTATCTATACCATGGTAATGAGATGAATATTAGTTCCTAAAAAATGTATCCATTCAAGTTGATTGAAAAATATATGTCATTGAAGGATTCATTTAAATAATACTTACAATCATCGTGTACAAAAGTTAACCTACCATAGACAAATGTGTACAAACTATGGAAGAATAGACAAAGTTTGTATATGCTTTCAAAGGTGGTTGTTTGTTAGTTATAGGTGTTGGGGGGAGTTGTTTTTCATTTCAAAAGTTTTAAAAAACCTCCATTGGCTTGAAGGGGGGAGTATTGTTCATTTTGAAATCCATTTTTATGATAAAAAAATGTTGTTTTCCAGAAATTCACTATTTTTTTGCACATTCCTGCACTTGTACGGATCTGTACAGCCTCCCCTTGATACAAAACCAATATAATATTTTAGGAAAATGTATTAACTCTCTAATGCATCAGTTTTGAGGGCTTAATAGTACGTTTGAAGGGAGTAATGGACAATTTTCTGAAACTACTCATTTCAAGCCAGTCAAGGGTTTGAGTAAGATTTAATTATGAAATGACCATCCCACCTACTATTATGAATTTTTTCTCAGTGGTATGGCATTTAAATTGTTAGAGTAGGGTTTTTTATTGTTTAACGTGCCTTGGAATGAAACTAATCACAATAGGATGGGGTTCTTAGGCTGAAACAAGCACTTTTCCATGATAATTTGAGGAACCAAGGAGTGATTTTGAAAAAGTGTTGAAGGAGTGGTCTATGTAATGAACTTTTGACCTTGTGCGGGGTATTTTGAAGATTTTTGATTCTTTGTAATGGTCTAGGAAGGCCCGGGTATAGGAGTTTCTATAAACCCTCCCTCTTTGCATTGAAAAATGGGGGTTTTTATATTAGAAGCTTAGTTGAGCGGGTAAGGTCCTAAGACCTAGAAAATATCTTGTTTTGAGACCTAATTAGAGAATTTTTTTGGGTTTGCAAGTCTGGTGTGAGGATCTAAGGGTGGTTCCTTTGTAAAATTGTCATACTTGGAGGCCTAAAATAGTGAAAAGGTCAATTTTCTTGAAGTTGTCCCAAAGGAGTCATGTGATGGGTTAAGGTATGTCTTGCAACTCTGAAATGGGTGCTAGAATCATTCTTTTATTTTCCTAGTGTTTTGGAGTTAAGGGCCCAAAACTGGTTTTGCACTACTACTAGATTCCAAGGGTGAAAAGTGGGAAATAATGTTTATGTTTGTTGTCCAACTTGGAGGAGTGTTGGGATTGGTCCATTAGGCCTTTTTAATCTTGTTAGATGCCTCTTGAAGGCAATTTGACATCTTGAATGGTTTTGGGTCCTCTAACTCTGCATAAAAAATGAGTATCACAGTCTGAAGTGTGTGCATGGTTTGGGAGATACATGTGACAGTTTGCAGATGCTTGGCTACTAGTAATGTGGATAGTGAACAAAGGATCTAAGTTTGTGTGTAAGGGTAGACTTCTAAAAGGTTTCATTTTTTTTGTACTAACTCAAACAAATATTTCTTAAGCAAATAATGGTTTGGTTGTGCCTTAAGAATTATAGTTTGTGTTTGTAAACAATGGTGCCATTATGGAAGATTTAAGACAAGTTGTGAATGACATAATCATTGGTTGATGTTTTGAGGAATCTAGTTGATTGTAATCAGTTACTTTCAAGATTTTTTAAGTGTTTTGAAGGTCCTTAAGGAATTGGGAACTCTTAATGCTAATTTGAGTATATGAATCAAATGTGTTGTGAAGGGATATATAGTTACAATGACAATGTAGGGTTATAAATTATAATGACAAACAAAAATGAAAGCAAGCCATAATTGAATGAAAGAAAAAGTGTAAAGACTTCACATACCTAAAAAAATAGACTATCAAATGGAGGAGTTGAACCCAAGTATGTAGTCTTAGCTAAGAGCTTCTTCTTTCTTCAAAATCCACAACAATTTGACTTGTTCAAAATCTTGTTCCCCTCCAAACTTAAATTGTATATCAGTTTTCAATGGAGTTCAAACTTCAATTGATATTATATGTCTTTCAACGTGGAAACTTTTCCATTTCATGCAAAGGTGGTAGAAAGATCATGGAAAAGGTGATGGAATGTGAAAAAAATTCTTGCACACTTCACAACATCATCAAAAAGACACTTTTTGTCAGAGCACGCACAAAACCAGGGGAATATGAGACTATGGGCCTTGAAATCATGGGTATATAGAATTTTTTACCATTTTTAGTGGATTAAAACATGCGCTCACGTTATAATGTGAGCATGTTATGTGAAATATGGTTTTCTTAATATATTTAGTTTCTCCCTCTTTGTCTATACCCTCTATCCTAATTATATATCTTTCCCTTGCATCCTTATAGTAGAGGAGATAGAGGTGAGTGTGTGTGTGTGAAGGAGAGAGGGAGGGAGAGGGAGAGGGGGAGAAAGAGAGAGTGGGAGAGAAATAGGGAGAGAGGGAGGGAGAGGGAGAGAAAATGATAGTGGGAGAAAGAGAGGGAGAGAGTGGGAGGTGGGAGGTGGGAGAGAGGGGGGAGGTAGGAGAAGGGGTGTGTGGGAGGGTGGGAGATGAGGGAGGGAGGGAGGGAGGTGGGAGAAAGGGGAGGGAGGTGGAGGTGGGAGAGGGGGAGGTGGGGAGAGAAAGGGGTGTGGGAGAGGGAGTGGGAGATGGGGGAGGAGAGAGGTGGGAGAGGGAGGTGGGAGGTGGGAGAAGGGAGAGTGAGAGGGGAGGTGGGAGAAGGCAGGAGGGAGGTGGAGATGGAGGGAGGGAGGGGAGGTGGGAGAAAGATAGAGTGGGAGAGTGGGACAGGGGAGGGTGGGAGAAAGGGAGGGAGAGAGTGGGAGATAGTGGGACAGAGGGAGGGAGAGAGTGTGAGAGGGTGGGAGAGGTTGGGGGAGGGTGGAAGAGAGAATGGGAGAGATTGGGAGAGAGTGGGAGAGTGGGAGAGGGTGGGAGAGGGTGTGAGAGATTGGGAGAGTGTGAGAGGGTGGGAGAGAGTGGGAGAAAGGGAGGGAGAGAGTGGGAG
>CM021101.1:130828029-130907155 GCA_007115665.2 Sequoiadendron giganteum | reverse complement strand
CTACCCCTATACCCTATTAATCCCTCAATCCTCAACCCTCAACCCTTCAACCCTAATCCCTCTACCCCTATACCCTATTAATCCCTCAATGCTCAACCCTTCAACCCTAATCCCTGAACCCCTATACCCTCTTAATCTATCAATGCTCAACTCTCAACCCTTCAACCCTAACCCCTCTACCCCTATACCCTATGAATCCATCAACCCTCAATGCTCAAACCTCAACCCTTCAACCCTAATTCCTCTACCCCTATAACATCTTAATCCCTCAACCCTCAACCTCAACCCTAAACCTCTAATCCCCAACTCTAATCCCTCAACCCCTATACCCTCTTAATCCCTCAACCCTTCAACCCAATACTCTCTACCCTAAACCCTAATCCCTCAACCCTAATTCCTCAACCCTTATACCATGAAATCCAAGAAAACTCTCTACCCTAATCCCTAAACCATCAACCCTTAATCTCTCAACCCTTATAACCTCTACCCTATGTATTGGACCCTCAATCCTAATCCCTCGACCCTATACCTTAAACCCTCAATCTTCAACCCTCAACCCTTAAACCCTCTACCCTCTATCCTTTACCCTATACATTAAACCGTCAACCCTCAATTCTCAACCCTCAACCCTTAATCCCTCAACACTAAATCCTTAGACCCTAAACCCTCTACCCCTATACCCTCTACCCCTTACATTGGACCCTGAACCTAATCCTTCAACAATATACCCTCAAACCTATACCCTAAACCCTCTACCCTCAACCAAGTAAACCCTTAACCCTAAACCCTTAAGCCTTCTACCCTATACCCTCAACCAAATACCCTCTACCATCAACTCTATTCCCTCAACCCTCAAACCTTAAACCCTAATACCCTAGAAACCATCAACCCTATAGGCCCTCCACCCTAATCCCTCAACCCTATACCCTCAACCTCTATCACTTTCTCCTTATCTATACATCTCACCTCTCCCTCCTTCCCTCCCTCCTACCCTCTCTAATTGTCTCTATCTACCATCTCCCTCTTTCTACATACCTCTCGTTCAATCAATCCCTACCACCCTCTCTCGCTCCCTCTATCCATCTATCTTTATGTCCCTCCCACTCTATCCCACTTTCTCCTCCCACTACCTCTCTCTCCCTCTCTCTCATGTCTCTCCCTCCCACCCCCTATCTCTCTCAGGTCTCTCCCTCTGGAAACCTACCTAGGTAACTCTCTCTTTGTCTCTCTCACCTCTCTCTATCTATCCCTCCAACCCTACCTTTATAAGTCCCTCTCACTCCACCCCCATCTTTCTCTACCTCTATCAGGTCACTCCCTCCCACACCCTCTCCCTCTCTTAGGGATCTCACACACACTCCCTCTCTCCCACTCCATCTCTCTCACACTCCCTCTCACTACCTATCTCTCAAGTCTCTCCCTCTCACCTCCCTCACACTCTCAAGTCTCTCCCTTTGGCACCCTACCTACATAACTCTCTCTTTCTCTTTGTCTCTCTCTCTCCCCCTCTCTCTCTCTCCCTCTCCCTCAATTCTCTCTCTCCCACCCCCTCTCTCTCTCTCTCCCTCTATCCCTCCCACCCTACCTAGATAAGTCCCTCTCACTCCAACCCCTTCTCTCCCACTCCCTCTCTCTTAAAATCTCACTTCCACCCCCTCTCCATCTCTCCAAATTCTCTCTCTCTAAATTCTCCCTCCATCTAAAGACATACATAAATGGATACATACAAGCATAATACATATGTACATATAATCTTACATCCATCCAAGCATACATACATACATGTGTAGATACAATCTAAGATACATAGAGGCATACATACAATATATATGCATTGATACATACATACATGACATACAAGCATACATGTACATACAAACATACATTCAATATATTAACATTTAACATAAAGGAAGACATAACGCGAGCGTGTTATAAAGTGACATGTTTTTCACAGAAGCAAAAACCATGTGAAAAGTGAGATATAACACGAGCGCGTTATAACGTGCTCATGTTATATCTTTCTTTGGGAATTCTTGAGCCTTAGGCTTGGTATTTGCCTTGGAATACCAACCCAAAGCTTGGATGTCATTCCCAACGACCAGAGATGTGTTTTTAAAAAATCTACCATATTTCTCATAATTGAGTTCGTGCTCATCGTCAGAATTGCACGTGGTTCAATATCAAAAAAATTGAGCACATGGGTAATGTTGGGTTCTCTCTTAGCTATCCAACAATGTAATTTTTTTCATTTTTTGAAAATGTTAAGCCTTTCATCCATAATTTATTTTATCTGTATTTCTTGTTTTTTCCAAAAATCAGTGTTTGGTATTTTTTTCGTTATAAATTAACCGTTCATCTATTTTTCAAATAAATTACATTTTTAGAAACTAGACTCCATTTTACAAATTTTTAAAAAAAATTAAAAAAAATCAATTAGTTTCCAAAATTTGTATGGGTAGCACGGCCAAAATTCTATTTTTCAGGAAATGTCCACTTTGAAAATTAGTAAAAAATCAAATATTCATTAAAAAATTATCAGAAAAATCATGCATCAACTACATACTGCTAGGTAACTTCTGACCATTGCAATTATAAAAATACTAAAAACAAATTTACCGTATGAGGGTCGTACAAGAGTTTCTATGTTATGTTTTTCTGACAAAAACAACACCAATTTGTGTACGTCTCTCGTTTGAACCCCTTAATCTCAACCATTTTAAAATAAATTAGTAGTTTAGAAAGTAGACTCGGAGCACTTGAATCCTTCTTTTTGTTCCATCTCAAAATTTTGAGTGTAAGTATCCTCAATTTCACATCCAAGGTCAGTTTTTTCTGATTTCAAAAAAAATGTCCACTTAAGTCCCCTTTTTGGGAACCATCTTTGTGCACTTACCCAAGGGGATAATTGTATTTATTATGGATATAATAATGGTACAATGATGAAAAATGGATCAATGATACTACCTAATGTGTATATGGGGCTTTTATTATATAAACAAAGTTGAGAGATAATATAAATTATGACATGTGTCTTAATCTTATGTCATGGGACAACTAAAGATAAGATCACATGTGTACTATATACTTCTAGAAATATTCCTAAATCCCTAAGTAAACTTAACATGTTAACATGTGTGAATAGGACCCATATGGTGAACTAGTTAGGTAATACCATTATTGACACCAACAAACTCCTTAAGTGCAGCATAGGGAAGAACAAAAAAATGCAAGAATGTAAATATGCATAGATGATGCAAGGATGTGTCCCTCATAACATTCCATGTTAGGTATCCATAAGAAAAATATTGTTGGAAAGATGAAATGGGGAATTATAGTCTAAAGATTTGTACCCTAGTATCCCTTATGTGATCTGTTTATACCCCAAAGGATACAATGAGAGAAAAGAGTAATTATGGGGGAAAAAACTATATCCAAATGAATTCCATAAGTAACCTAGAAATAAGAACAACATTCATTCATAACACATGTACTAATAAAATCTTTATAACTCCATATAAATACATATATATATATGTAGACATCTAAATTTGAACGCTTATATTTGGCCAAATTGACTCTTTTCGTCTAAATATCATTTTATCCACATTAATTAAGTAATATTAACATTATTTAATTAATATTCCTAAAGTCTTCTAAATCCCTAAGGTATTTAGTTAAATAATTAAATACCTTACCCCTTTATCCCTTTCTTCCAAGGAATTAAATAAATAAATAAATCACTTATTTAATTTCCTTTATGTCTCATCCACACTTAATCCTAATTCATCTCTTAATCCCATCATTAGGGATGTGACACATGTCCCTAATCCATGATTAAGATGTGTCACATCCTCCAACCTTTTCAAGTTGACTCCTAATCATCATTAACCACCTAACTCTCTTCTAATCCTTCATCGACTAGTCTAATCAACCCCCTTTAGTCAACTCTTGTCACATCCCAATGGAATTTTTAATTCCATTTTATTTTCCCAACACCTTTAATGGAATTTTTTAATTCCATGTTCTCTTCCCCATGTGAATTTAAAATTCACATTTATTTATCCCTTGCATTTTTGCTCCCCATAATCCCTCATAAGTTACATCAGTCACATGGGACAAGGACCTCCTTTAAGAGGACCTTGTCTTATCCACAAGGTACTTCCAATCATGTGAATTTAAAATTCACATTTATTTCTCCAAAAACTTCTCCCATCCCCATGGTGACAAGAGAGGACTTTCTAAAAAAATTCACTTGTCACCATCAGCCTCATATGGGAACAAAGACTTCCTTTTTGAGGAAATCCTCCCCCTATCCCAAGGTACTTGCAAGTACCTCCACCTCACATGTCATTTTCCACATCATTTTTCCTCTTCACACCTCACATTCCACATGGAAAGATGTGAGGACTTGTGAGTCATCAACTCACCACAACCCTCCATCTTGTCCATGATGGCTAAATCCTAGCCATCCATTCTTCTTTAAATTGGGAGGCTTGGTCTCAAATTAAGATTAGACAAGAGTTAGATCATTTTGCATTTACTCTCATTCAAGAATCCAAGCCAATCCATTAACACACTTAGCATTTGCATTCACTCATCCTCCATTATTGTAGCCATTGAAGTTTTTTTTGCATAACTTGCCATCAAAGGAGCATACAATAAAACGTCATCAAAGGGCCAACCAACTCATCAATCCAAACAAGGTATAACATTTCATTTCTTTGTTGTTTTTGTTTGAATTCAACTTAGGCTAATCTTGAGTGTTTGTTTGTGTTTTCAATATTTGCATGCCATTCCATTTTGCAATCCAGGTAGAAAATCACTTGCACACATTTCTGGCATGCCCGGTGAGACCCACAAATGGGTCTGTTCTATTTTACATTTGTTATTTTTTTGATATTTTTCAGGTTCAAGTTATACAGAGGCAGCCTTGCCCAAAACACAGAGGCTACCTGGCCCTGAAATAGCTAGCCTGGCCCAAAAAGGGGCGACCCCGCCCTAACAGAGTTGACCTTGCCCACAAAGGGCTGACCCCGCCCTAACAGAGTCGACTCCGCCCACAAAGGGGTGACCCTGCCTAGAGAGCTAACTCCACCCACAAAGGGGCGACCGCACCCTAACAAAGCCAACTCCGCCCACAAAGGGGTGACCCCGCCCTAACAGAGCCAACTTCTCCCACAAAGGGGCGACCCCACCAAAAGAGTCGACTCTGCCCAAAAAAGGGGCGACTCCGCCCAAAGAGCCGACTCTGCCCACAAAGGGGTGACCTCGCCCAGAACACAGAGACAGACTCGCCCTGGACAGAGGTAACTGGGGTAAAAACAAAGACTTTTCATTTCTAGAGTTCAGTTATTGTTGTTTTCCTTAGTATTGGCTCTCTAACTTGACTTGTTTGTGAGTGTGTTGGTTTTTACTAATGTTTTTGCAACTCTTTCACAATTGTTGAAGACCACAAATAAAAAACTTCTAACATATTTGTTGCAGGGGGAGAACAACCTTCATTAGTTAGATTACTGCTTATTGGTTTCATTTTAACTAGGCACATAGATCTAACTAGGGGGGGTCAAATAACTTGTTTGTTGTGATTGAAAGTTAGACTATTGACGTATCCAATCCCCTTGCGCCATTTGGCAATCCTAGGTGAAGAGAAATCATAGTCCATTTAGTCTTTTGTGTACCTTATTTTTAGCAGGACCTGCTTGGGGATTTCATCACCCCAAGGGACGATCCCAACCACGTGTTACCGACGAGGTATATAATGGGGGGAGAGTGAAATTTGTTCCTCAATCTAGTCACGTTGTGTCTAGCAGAGCATCAAAGCTAGGGTGATACCTAGACAAGACATGAAGAGTTGGTCTGAGCTTTCAGTATCTCACTGGAAGTTCCCAACTCATGCTTGTGATGGGCTGGTGTTCACAGTTTTTCCCCATATACCATGTGTATATCAGGGACTCCCATAGTTTCCTTGTTTAGCCTAGTTAGAGGACCGTGTTAACCATACCTTCACACTAATCTTAGGATTTTGTTGTTTGAATTGTCTGCTTTGTGAAAAATCAATGCTTATCAGTCAGTCTTGACCATTTTCTTGTTGTTTTTGCCTAAGTCAAGTCTAGATCAACACACAGAGGTGACCCTACCCTCAAAGGGGAGACCTTTCCCTCAAAGGGATGACCCTGTCGTCAAAGGGGTGACCTTTCCCTCTAGACAGTCAATCCTGTCTTCATTTTGTCAGTTGTTTTCCCATTCTGAGTGTTGTTTCCTCATTCCGAGTATCTGTTCACCCATCTCGAGTATCCGTTCACCTGTTCCAAGTATCCATTCTCCCGTTCTGAGAATTCGTTCACTTGTTTTGGGTATTCGTACACTTGTTATGAAAGTCATTCTCTCATTCTGAGCATCGTTCTCCCATTCTAAGCATCCATTTCCTCATTCTATGCCTTCATTCACCTATACTATGTGTCCATCCGTCCGTTCTGCCTACCCGTTCACCCCGATTATCGACATCGTTTGACTATTTTTTAGACTTAGTCGAATTTGAAAGTTGTTTAGGCGACCTTGCCCTAGAACATACGACCCTACCCTAGAATAGGTGACCCTACCCCAAAATAGGCGACCTTGCCCTAGATTAGATGACCCTGCCCCAAAATAAGTGACCCTGCCCAAGAACAGGCGACTTTGCCCAAGAATAGGCGACCTTGACCCAGAATAGGCAAATTTTCTCCCCATACAAAATCTAGAGAGTTAACCCTTCATACTATAATTAACCTACATCTTCCTCAGTCCAAAATCATCATTCAATCATTTCCCCTCTTCCTATTCATCTTCAAACCATCAAATTTTCAAAAAATACTAGGAATTTGTTTACCCCAACTTGTTGGGGTCATAAATTTCTCCTCGATGCTCATAATTCAGAACCGTTTACATCGTTGAAAAGGTCCCCAAGAGTACTAATTCAATCCCTAAAATAATGTTCCCTTGGTGGCCCAATTTTAGGGACCGACGCAAGTTTCAATCCCAAATTCCACTTTGAAGACCTCTAAAAACGCGATTTACTATGACATAGGAAAATCGAAAAAAATTGAAAATTTTATCTTTCGGTTTTCTCAATCCTCTCACCCCTGGACTGTTCTGGACCATAATCTAAGCTTTAATCTAGTCCTAATATAAGCTTCAATCCAATTCTAATATGAGCTTTAATCCCATCATCCTAATCTAAGCTTTCATCTAATCCTAATATGACCTTTCATCTAATCCTGATCTTAGCTTCAATCTAATCCCAATCTGAGCTTAACCTATATCCCAATCCAAGCTTTAGTCCATCCACACCCAAGATCCTCTGATATCGAAACAAATCTTACGATCTCTTCCCCCATCTTCTTCCAATCCGTGCTCTTTCATCATCCATTATTTCTTGGTAATCATCTATTCTTATCTTCCCCATCTGTATCCATCATGAATCCTTATCCTCCTCCGGCACAACCAATAATAGTAGTCAAGAGGAATCCTAAATACGTTGATGACAATAATAAAAGTCTTGTTGATCAAGAAGAGTGTATTTATAGATCACCTTGATGTTATCATTGCTAGAAAGCTTTTTCCAATCGCCCCCCAAAATCCAATTACTCCTCTGAACTATCCCCCCATGCCTTCATCTGCATATAATAGCAGTCCTTATGCTACCCTTGAAAAGGGATATCCAATATCCTCACCAGCATTCATCATGTCCTCCCTCTCCACCTCTATCCTATCCAACATCCACATCCTCCTATAGTAATCCACCATCCCCATACTCATATCCTTAACATCATCAACCATCCCAATACCTCTACCTTAATCCCACATCCCAATCTTCCCATCCTAATCCAACATCCGCGCCTTCCTATCATAATCCACCATCCCAATATTCCTCTTATCTTAATCCACCATCTCAATATTCTTATCCTCATCCATCGCCCATATCCTCCTATGCCAATCCACCATCCATGTTCTCCTATGGTAATCCCCCATCCCAATCTTCCAAACCTAATCCAACATCCACACCTTCCTATCACAATCCACCATCCCAATATCCCTACCTTAATTTCACATCTATGTCTTCCCACCTTAATCCAACCTCCACATATTGCTATCCTAATCCTCCATCCATGTCCTCCTACATGAATCTACCACCAACGTCCTCTTGTCCTAATCCATCAACCATATTTTCCTACTATTACCCACCATCCCAATCTTCCCAACCTAATCTAGCATTTGCATCCTCCTATCTTAATTCATCATCCGCATCCTCTTGCATCACTCCCCCCTTCACCACATTATACATCAATCCTCCATCTAATCCTAATCCACCAACCTCTATTCCTAGTCCTCCAACCACTCCTATTCCTCCATCCAATCCCATCCACTCATCTAATCCTAATCTACCAATCCCTATTCCTAGTCCTCCAACCACTCCTAGTCCTCCATCTAATCCCATCCACTCATCTAATCCTAATCTACCAATCCCTAATCCTAGTCCTCCAACCACTCCTAGCCCTCCATCCAATCCCATCCACTCATCTAATCCTAATCCACCAATCCCTAATCCTAGTCCTCCAAACACTCCTAGTCCTCATCCAATTTCATCCACTCATCTAATCCTAATCCACCAATCCCTAATCCTAGTCCTCCAACCACTCTTAGCCCTCCATCCAATCTCATTCACTCATCTAATCCTAATCCACCAAGCTCTAATCCTAGTCCTCCAACCATCCCTAATCCTCCATCCATTCCCATCTCCCCACCGGAACCTATAATTCACAAAGACCTCATTCCAGATGTCATCCAAGGACACATGATAGAAGAGACAACCCCCAATCCACATCCTGATGTTGTGGAACCATGCCATCCCACTCTATCATGTACAGTCATTAGTGATGAGGCTCTTCCCCAATCTATGTCTATCACCCCTATTATTGCTCCTAACAACATCCAAACCGTCAAATCCACTGAATCCCCATCTTCTACTCCTAGAACCACTGGAACCAGTGAAGACACCAAAATCCAATCCACTCCTCCTAGTCCTAATATTACCGAACTTCAATCCCATGACCTTCATGAATCCTCCTTCCTCCTATCTCCCCCACCTGTGGAATCCCTCCAACAATCCTCTATCATCGTGCCTCCCACACACGATGAGCCATGCCAAGGGCCTGATCAAAAGCATACAAGCATATCCCCTCCTCCAAATCTCAATCCTACCATACCATCTACTCCATCCCAAGATCATAGTCCCCCATCCATCCCATCTCATGATTCCTTTCCTCAACCGAATCCTAATCCTACCATCCTATCTACTCCGTCTCAAGGTCACACTAGCTCATCCACTCCATCCCATGATCCCCTTTGCACTCAAGATCCAGTCACTCCATCTCATGAGCCCTTATCACCCACTGCCACAAATCTGGATCCTATCATACTGCCTGATCCCTTATCATTCACTCCTCTCGATCAAGATGTTGTTATCCCATCATCTCCATCTCATGATCCTTCATCGCTATCTATTCCTACCATCCCAACACCACTTTTGTATCACCTTGGTAACATTACTCTCATCCATGGTGGTCTTCTTGCAAAAGAAAAAAAAAGCATATGCACCACCCATCATCCTCCACTTAATAATGGACTCACATCATACTTCCTAAAGAATATGCACCCTACCATAGATCACATGCTCAAGAACATGAACTATTAAGGAAAAGGTTTAGGCCTTCATGAGCAAGGTATTTTAGAGCCCATCTAGGTCAAAGAACATCGAGGTGCACAAGGTCTTGGATATATCTCCCACGAATCACAATCCAAAAAATGTTGGTACACTCTCCATACGTCCTAAGAAAGCCTCTTCAAAAGGAATGTGAGGCACTTCCCATCACTCTACCAAATCATTTGTCACCATCCCCCCTCCTCCATCATACTGCCTCAAAATAATCGTCCATCTTCCTATTTTATCTTTTCAATCCATTTTGGGTCCTTATGTCCCTCCACCAAATTTCACATATCCCCCATATACATAGTCTATTTTGGGTCCTTATATCCCAAATTCACCTCCTCCATCTCTTCCTATTCATCCTTTCATCCATCCACCACCTATCCCTAGTGCACAGCATAAAGATCCTAACTTCATAACTCTTAATCAAGATCAACAAAGGCACCCCTCCATGCATGTTATCTCGCATCCTCCATCCACATATCATTGTCAAAGGCCTACCTCTATCACTCCATCCACATCCTCTCGACATCATCCATCTCCCCATACCCATCCCATTGCTACTAAAATCACTTTGGATGCCAAAGAAAAAATATATAAATCCAAACGTCCACATGAATCTAAAGCTCCTCATGTCCCCTTCAAAAGACATGTTGATGAAAAGAAAAATCAAATCCAAAATCCAAATCAATCCAAAAGGCCACAAAGGCCTCCCAAAGAAAAAATCAAAACCATGTGGATCCTAAAGAAAAAATATGTCATGCATTTGAATGACAAATCTGTAACAACATCCAAAGTTTCTAATCCACCAAAAAATCATTCACCTTTTCCATCTCCTAAATCTATTTTGGGTCCCTATGTCCCAAAATTCACTATCCCAACTCCTCCAATATCCCCACACTCTCCTGATACACCACCAAATGTGCCAATGTTGGTCATGAACACCCATCACACATCCACTCCATCATTCCATCCTTATCCTTTCCAACATCCCATCCATTATCCCACATATCTACCCCATCCAATCCCTTTGATCCATCCCCTTGCATAATCCATCCATTCTAATAAGGTTGTACCAACATCCAAAGGTCACTTTACACATGGGATCTTATTACCTCATATAGAACTTGATGCTTGAGTCCTTCATCCATCCCCTCTATCACATATCTTCCAAACCCACATATCCATATCCCTATCTTTGTCCATCTTCATCCACATCCTAGTCCAAAAGGTCAGAAAAATAAAAAAATAAAAAGAGAAAAAAACAAAAAAACAAAAAAATGGTAAAAAGAAAATACTTCTTCCAATGGTGAAAAATTGGCAAACAAGCACCTTGGATGAGTATGTTTGATGAAAACCTAGCAAACAAGCATCATGTGTAAATCCCTCATCCAGTCTACTTCCACAATTGGGGGAAACTTCCACCTACGCATTCCTTTCCTCCATCTCCTACATCTGCCTATCTTTCACATCCTACCCATCATATCTCATCTGTATCTAGTCCCTCCATCTTCCTTGTGATATTGACCTAGATAGGGGCAAACATATATACATGTTTTGGACACTTTTTGGCATATATTCCCCTCATCCATACACTATCATATTCCTTATCCTCCCCATCTAATTTTCTGATCCATGTATATTATATACATCCATCTACCTTCATCACCCATCCTTCATGCCAACATCCATATCCATTCCTTACCCATGTCTCCTATCTATGTCCATCTCACTCCCTTATCCACCCATCATGCTATCCCTCTTGCCTTGTCACGCATGATACATCTAGAGTGGGGGCATCTCCTTATTTTTGATAATCCTTGGAGACATCGTCCATCCATCCCTCCAAGTAATCCTTTCCATCTCCCCATCCTTCCCATCCTTATCTCCCCATCCATTTATCCATCTAGTAATCCCTTCCATCTACCAAATCCTTATCTTCCTATACTGTCATCCAATAGTCCTTTTCCATCCTTTCATCCTTATCTCCCCATCCATCTATCTAAACATCCCGTCCATCTCCATATCCTTGTCTTCCTATCCATATTTCCAAATCCTTATCCCTTTGTCCATTCATCCTAACATCTTTCTAATTCCTCATCTTTATCAATCCATCCATTTCCCTCTATGTTTCCTTCCATCTCCTAATACCTTGTCATTGGTATATAGCTATAGGCTAACCCTCATGCAATCCAATGCCATTCATCTGCCTCTCATCACTCCTACCTATTTCTCACACCTTTCTCACCTCCTATCACTCTTCATCACTTATCTTCCAATCATACCATCATCCTCCCCATTCATCTTTCAATGATTTGGATAACTATCCCCTCCCTGAGCTTCACATAACCCAACTCCAACATATCAACCATCTTGTCTACACAACCTATCTTGGCTCATCATATCAGCTCCATCATCATATCTATTTATCATGGTCATCTCATCATCCCTTGTCCCTTGTCTGTCTTTGGCCTAGTGTCGAACTACATTTCCCTCACACTTTCACATAGGCAAGGTTGATCATTTGATCCGCCCTCGGGGCTCTACTTCTTGTCTAGTCTTTCATCTTCCATCGTCTGTCTTTGACCTTGTGTCGAACTACATGTCCCTTGTGCTTTCGCGTAGGAAAGGTTGATCATTTGATCCTCCCCCAAGGAATTTATCCATCCAATTTTCACCATCCATCAAGATCTCCATTGTCTTCTCTCTGCTTTTATCCATGGCCTTTTGTCGAACTACGGGGGCTCTTCATTTTCACGTAGGTAAGGTTGATCTTTGATCAACCCCCAAGCCCCTAGGTCTTTAGGGTGTGTCAGTCTTGTGTCCCCTAGATCTTTAGGGTGTGTTAGTCTTGTGTCCCCTAGGTCTTTAGGATGAGTTTGTTTTGTCACCTTGTCATTTTATCGTCTTGTCATCTTATGTCTCGTCATCTTGTCGCGTCATCAAGTATATCCCTATCCTAGTTGGTGCTTCCAAAATAAAGGTCACTAGTATCCTGAGATCTATTCAGTTTCAAGTATCCTCAGTCATGTCAATCATTTAGTTTAGTATCCATCTTTGGTCTCACCAGGATCTATCCTTCCTAACATACCTCATCAACCCCATCCATCCTCTCGATCCTATGGCAAAGGACGTTGTAAAATTGATTACAAAATTTTGATACTTTTGGCTTATATTTATCATTTGAGCTTCCTATCATTACTTGTCAAGGTTGCCATGATCTATCATATTATGGTGTGTTTTGACTGGTTACCATAGGGGCATATCTTGATCTTTGTTTGGTTTTGTCTCCTTGGTTGTCCCACGTAGTACCCACCAAGACCCTTGAGGTCTTGTGTTATGTCAGGGCATCCTTTTGTGCTTGTGGTTATCCTGATACTTGGCCCGACCCAATTCATCGTGACTTTGAGGTGTTGGGATAGCCTCCTTGTTTGATGTGTTTGTGTATGCATTAGACACTAATTTTCCTTGGCTTCACATACCATGGTACCTGGTGTCTTATTCTATAGAAAACATCAGTGCTCTGAAAATGGAAAATTGCATTAGGATCGCATTTCATTTTCTCTTCCATTGCATTGCATGTATCCTCTATCCCATCTCAATCCGCTCATGACCCGTCCAATCTAACACAAATCATCTAATCACATCTTTGGTCTTATTCCCAGCCTTGCTACAAGCCTTGACCCAATCATCATCCTCATCACCCTCGGGATGTATCCTTCCCTTATCAACAACACTCTCATTAGTATGTATCCTTCCCTATTCTAGTGTTGTTTTGGGATGTATCGTTCCCTCATCAATAACACTCCATCCATCATCAGTCCATCCTAGATTTTAGCTTGATTGGGGCTATTGGGTCTCAAAAACGCAGGTTTGACCCACGAGAGGTTTCCAAGCTCTCAAAACGCTTTTGGCCAACTAAAAAGGCCAACCAATATAGTTTAACCTTCTGCTCTTAAGGCTCTACTAGACCAAGGTGGGTGTACCTAATGAATGATGCATATTTAAAAGCATTTCCTAGTTGATCAATCTATCCAAAATGGCAATGAGTAGTGGACAGATGAAAAACCACTACAACTAATCCTACTCTTGTTGTATAAATGAAAGGTTTTTTGAATGAATTGTTTGATATAAATTTGTATCTCTGGGTTGAGGCAGATCAGTTCCTTCTATCCGCATGGGCAATGGAGTCAAAAATAATGAACTATGTGTATTTCCTTCTCTGGTTTAATTCAAGTTGTTAGGCACTTTAAAAAATGAAGTTCCAATGACTGGCATAAATAAGGATGGAATGTTTTCTTACCAAATTCTACTTCAACAATCCAAAAGAAATCCTAAATCACTGTGACTTACTTGAAGGAATTTAATTCTGACTTGTAGACACCAGCAAATAAAAATCACACAAAGTGGAGAAATACACCTTGATAAATCAAACATATGCTTGATATATTGATTTAAATGATCAAAGGACTTCAAGTTGGAGACAATTAGATAATAAATATATATATAATTATAGCACAACAACTTAACATAGAATGGATTTCACCAATTCAAAATAATCTGTCCATTGATTTGCTTCAAAAAAGGTTTGTCATTATTTACATTTTCCCAGTTCCATTTTCTGGAAAAATCTCCCTAATCCCTAACTACTTCCTACTTCCTCCTCCCCCAGCAACTAAATTTTACAAAATATTTATACAATGCATATGAAGATTCACAACTCTTCATTTTCCTATTACAACCGTTTAAATTCGTGACAACGATTAAAATATTTAATTGAGTTGCCTCTCGGAAAATTAAATATTTTTACATAAGTCTATGTTTGATTTTTCCTTAAATAATTTTCCCGTCTTTAATATTTCATCTACTTTACCTACTCCATACATTTCATTTTCCCACGACTTTTTTTATTTCACTGCCCCACCGTGGACTTTGAATTTGACTACTCACTCGTTACCGCACAATCGTGGGCTTAATCTTTACCTCTGGCGGTATTGCGGTACTAGCATTTACTATCATCTTTGTTGTCCACCGCCCCACCGCGGTCTACATTCTAACCGACTGCGGTGTGGTGGTAGCCGCCCTGCTGCCCACCAACTGTTCACTGTTCACCTCACTGTCTCTACTAACTGCGCCACCGTGCCACCATAGTCTCCATCCTGACCGGTGACGGTGTGGCAGTAGCCACCTTCACTGCCTGCTAATGGTTTACCACAGTCACCACGGTCTTTGTTGGAGCGCCCTGTGGTATTGCGGTGACCATTTTCTTCATTGCTTCACTGCTACCTTTGTTGTTTATCTAACCGCCACCGCGATACCACGGTCTGTGAGTTGACCATGCGTGTTATAGCGGTAACCGCTTACCTACTGTTACGTTTCCACTGCCTGCTTCGTTGACCATTGTCTGCCTTCACTAATGGTTACCATACCATTGCGGTTAGTCTAATGACTGTCTACGATGTAGCGGTGGCTACTTAATGACCGCGAGGCCTACCCTTTACCATCCAACCGTGAGCTAGTTGATGACTGTTCGCAGTAAAGCGGTATGGAAAAAAAGGATAGGAATTTCAAAAATATTAAGGCAGCGGTATAACACATAAGTCAATTTTTTATTTTTTTGGATGGCGATAAAGTTAATTTTTTCATGAGAAGGTAGTGAAATATATGTAAATTAAATGGGGGGGTAAATTATAAAAGGTAGTGAATGACCTTTGCTAGGAAGATAGTGAAAATATTAGGTTCAAAAATGGAAAAATCCTTAGGGATTTTAATGAAATTTTGGGTTCTAACAGTGGCTCCTGTTGGGGATGAGTGATTTTGCAAATCACTACAAGAATCCAAAATTCTTTGGTAGAGCAGACTGAGCAAATGATATGAAAAATGAAAGCCATGGCAGATGGAGGGAATGAACTAGAGCAGAGATGGAGAATGGAGCAAAATGGAGAAATGGAAAATCCTAAACTACTGTGCGTGGAAGAGAATATTTAAAGAGGTATTGCTAAGAATTGTCCATGCATTGGCAATCCTTAATCCTCTATACCTGCTATGGTTCAAAAATCAAACCATAAGGAATGGCCCCAAGCCACCCCAACAATAAAAACCCACACTTTCCTCTGTCATAGAGTTTGTTCTGATTAGAGCTCATCAGGTTTCTTTTGAAACTATCCATTCCACCTACCCTACAACATGTACTTCCATTGAAAACCTTCAAGAAATCATTGCATTCAACCTGATTCATATTCATTTTACCATTCTGCATTTCATCATTCTCATTATCATATAAAAAATATTTATCATCTTCAGCATACAAAGTGTATCCATATTCAACAAAACATTCATATGCATTCTCATTGTCATATGTTGCTGAATGTGCCTGCAAATGCATTGGGACCTGAAAATCTGAATGCTTCACATGGGAATCTACAAATTCTATCTCATCAACATCTTTTGAAATATTCAAATCAAAATTACTTTCCATTTCTTTTCTGTCATCAGTTGGCATTGACACATATTCTTGATCCATACAGTCATCCTTATACATATTTGAATCAAGAAATGTTGAATACTCATCATCAATTACATGTAAACCAATATCTTCCTTTTGCAGGCAAAAATTATTCACGTCACATACCTCTTCTTGGACAGACATGGATCTTTGATCAGCTTCAAAGAATTCCTCATCACTGTGAGAGATACACATGGGGTCATATGAATTATTACTTTCATTGTCAAAACAAATGTAGGCTGGAGACAAAACTTTGGAATCATCTTCGTGTGCAAATCTTTGGTATTCAAGAGTCAATAAATTTGAAACTTTCTCACTGCCGATTGAACATGTTTCATCCATATCTCCATATGAACTGCAACAATCATCTTGTAGTAGATCAACATCCATAAGTTCTTCTTCACAATCTGGATCACAATCCGTTATGCAGGAGAAACTCTCCATATCTTCATTGTTGGAAGGCATGATATCTTCTTCTATTTCAGCTTCTGAAGCAATGTTGATGTACTCCCCAGATGATGTGTCCCCACCAATATCATTAATGCTGTAAAAATCTTCCAAATCTAAAAAATTGTCATTAGAAATCCTAGTGGCACATTCTTCCTTAGTTTGTTGCATTGTTCGAGCATCCATGATATCACTACTGGATTTATTATTGCTAGTATCCATATGTTTTTGTTCCAAGCATGGAATCAAGAAATCTATTTACTACATCAAAGGCATGTTGTTTTGATGACTCTGACCAATAAACTGATTCAGGCTCCCATGCTCTTGCAAATTGTGTAACAAATGTGGGTCTTGTAGGCCTATGATGAGGAGGTAATTGCATACAGATGTCTACCATTCTACTATATAGAGAGTTTTCATCCTCTCCTTCATATTTCCTTATGTCAAAAAATGTATCTAAGGGTGAAATTCCACATTTTGATTCTGTAATGGAGTCTTGGCTTTGAGTATGTATATCATCATATTCTTCTTGATTATGTAAATAATCATCATATTTGTCCTCATACTGGCTCAAGAATATTTCTTTCAGATCCTCCCATGAAGATATACTTTGCACATGCAAACTTTTAAACCATTCCCTTGCACTATCCCTCATAGATCTTGAAAAACATTTCATAATGATATCCTCTGGATAAATTTGAAAGTTGACAATGACATTCCAGAATTGTTCCATATGCTCATAAGTTGATTCATTCCATTCTCCATGAAATTTAGGGATGTGCATTAGCAGTTCTGTCTCATCACAGGGGTAAGGATTTGGGTAGCCTTGGACATTACTAAAGTTAAATGGTTTATCAATAATTGAGACAAAATTTGATGGGCCATATGGGTTTTGGTAGATCATTGATCTTTTTTCAGGAAATGGAATATAAGTATTCATTTGATGTAATGGCTATGGTGCATAAGTGCTCTATTGCGAGTAGAGAACATTACCTTCATTGTCGAATTTCTCAGTTGTATCATGTGGTGTTTGTGGTGTCCAAGATCTCCTGGTATCTGTGTCTTCACTCTCACCGTATGATGGCCTATTTGGTGATGTATTTGGAACATATTCGACTCCCAATTGCAAAATTCGTTGTTTCAATTGTAGTGTTTTTTGTTTCTAGTATAACATTTGTTGTTCCATTTCTTCCAATTCTTTCATTGTCCAGTGTCTTCTTTCCGCTCTTGACATCTTGAAAAAATGTTACTGCTCCACAACATCCATGCATTATATATCAAATTAAAACAGAGTTGCCACCTACTTTTCCAAAAGTAGGAAAATGAAATGGATTGCTTTGGTTTGCTCCCAGTGTAATCTCCAAAAAAATGCAAACTTTGCTAACTCAATAAATGGAAAGGCTGGAAATTTTTCTGAGTAACTCCCCAGCGGAGTCGCCAATTTGTTGGGTCTCAAAAATGTAGGTTTGAACCACGAGAGGTTGCCAAGATCTCACAATGCTTTTGTCCAACTAATAAGGCCAACCAATATAGTTGAACCTTCTGCTCTTAATGCTCTACTAGACCAAGGCGGGTGTACCTAATGAATGATGCAGATTTAAAAGTGTTTCCTAGTTGATCAATCTATCCATAATGGCAAAGGGTAGTGGACAGATGAGAAACCACTACAACTAATCCTACTCCTGTTGTATAAATGAAATGTTTTTTGAATGAATTGTTTTATATAAATTTGTATCTCTAGGTTGAGGTAGATCAGTGCCTTGTATCCGCATGGGCAATGGAGTCAAAAATAATGAATTATGTGTGTTTTCTTCTTTGGTTTAATTCAAGTTGTTAGGCACTTTAAGAAATGAAGTTCTAATGACTGGCATATGACTTCATTAATTTATGATTGGCATAAATAAGGGTGGAATGCTTTCTTACCAAATTCTACTTCAACAATCCAAAAGAAATCCTAAATCACTGTGACTTACTTGAAGGAATTTAATTCTGACTTGCAGACACCAGCAAATAAAAATCACACAGAGTGGAGAAATACACCTTGATAAATCAAACATATGCTTGATATATTGATTTAAATGATCAAAGGACTTCAAGTTGGAGAAAATTAGATAATAAATATATATATAATTATAGCACAACAACTGAACACAAAATGGATTTCACCAATTCAAAATAATCTGTCCATTGATTTGCTTCAAAAAAGATCTGTCATTATTTACATTTTCCCAGTTCCATTTTCTAGAAAAATCTCCCTACTCCCTAACTACTTCCTACTTCCTCCTCCCCCAACAACTGAATTTTACAAAAGATTTATACAATTCATTTTGAAGAGTCACAACTCTTCATTTTCCTGTTACAACCATTTACATTCATGACAACGATTAAAATATTTAATTGAGTTGCCTCTTAGCAAATTAAATATTTTTACATAAGTCTACGTTTGATTTTGCCTTAAATAATTTTCCCGTCTTTAATATTTCATTTACTTTATCCGCTCCGTACATTTCATTTTCCCACGGCTTTCTTTATTTCACTGCCCCACCGCAGACTTTGACTTTTCCTCCGCAGTATAGCGGTCCCTTGAATTTTTCTGCTCACTCATTACCGCTCAACTGCAGGCTTAATCTTTACCTTTGGCAGTATTGCGGTACTAGCATTTACTGTCATCTTTGTTGTCCATTGTGCCACCGCAGTCTACATTCTAACCGGCTGCGGTGTGGCGATAGTCGCCCTACTGCCTGCCAACTATTCACCATTCACCTCACTGTCTCTGCTAACCTTTCCACCGTGCCATTGTGGTCTCCATCCTAACTGGTGACGGTGTGGTGGTAGCCACCTTCGCTGCCTACTAATGGTTTACCGCAGTCACTGCGGTCTTTGTTGGAGCACCTTGCGGTATTGCAGTGACCATTTTCTTCACTGCTTTAGTGCTACCTCTGTCATTTATCTGATCGCCACTGCGATACCACGGTCTGTGAGTTGATCATGCGCAGTATAGCGGTAACCGCTTACCTACCACTACATTGCCACTGCCTGCTTCACTGACCATTGTCTGCCTTCGCTGATAGTTACCGTGCCATCGCAGTTAGTCTGATGACTGTCCACGGTGTAGCGGTGGTTGCTTAATTACTGTCAGGCCTACCCTTTACCGCCCAACCGTGAGCTGGTTGATGACTGTCTGCAGTAAAGCGGTATGGAAAAAAAGGATAGGAATTTCAAAAATATTAAGGTAGCGGTATAACACATAAGTTAATTTTTTATTTTTTTGGATGGCGGTAAAGTTAATTTTTTCATGAGAAGGTAGTGAAATATATGGAAATTAAATTGGGGGGGTAAAGTATAGAAGGCAGTGAATGACCTTTGCTAGGAAGATAGTCAAAATATTAGGTTCAAAAATGGAAAAATCCTTAGGGATTTTAATGAAATTTTGGGTTCTAACAGGGGCAACATAATATTTGTCCTTGAATCCATTTGTTCTTACCTTTATCTCTTCATCTTACCATCCTCTATTCCATCCATCATTTTTCCTCATCTTCCCCATCTACCCTTCATCATTTCATCCATTTCAAGAGCACACCCGTGTTCTCTTAAACCTGCATGTCCTCTCGAGGGGGCATCCTCAATCCCTAACCTTCATCTTCACTCCTATCATCTTTCCTCCTAGTCACTCCTCGAATGATTGGGGCATCTTCCTTAATTTAACCATCTTCTTCTAGGTGCTATGTTTTATTTTCTTCGAAATGATGCTACTTCATAACACCATCTCAAAGAGGGGCAAAATGTAGACATCTAAATTTGACCACTTATATTTGGCCAAATTTACCCTTTTTCATCTAAATATCCTTTTATTCACATTAATTAATTAATATTAACATTATTTAATTAATATTCTTAAAGTCTTCTAAATCCCTAAGGTATTTAGTTAAATAATTAAATACCTTACCCCTTTATCCCTTTCTTCCAAGCAATTAAATAAATAACCCACCTATTTAACTCTTTATGTCTTATCCACACTTAATCCTAATTCATATCTTAATCCCATCATTAGGGATGTGACACATCCCTAATCCATGATTATGATATATCACATCCTCCAACTTTTGCAAGTTGTCTCATAATCATCATTAACCACCTAACTCTCTTCTAATCCTTCATCAACTAGTCTAATCAACCCCCTTTAGTCAACTCTTGTCACATCCCAATGGAATTTTTAATTCCATTTTATTCTTCCAACACCCTTAATGAAATTTTTAATTCCATGTCCTCTTCCCCATGTGAATTTAAAATTCACATTTATTTATCCCATGCATTTTTCTTCCCCATAATCCCTCATAGGTCACATCAGTCACATGGGACAAGGACCTCCTTTAAGAGGACCTTGTCTTATCCATAGGGTACTTCCAATCATGTGAATTTAAAATTCACATTTATTTCTCCAACAACTTATCCCATCCCCATGGTGACAAGAGATGACTTTCTAAAATTTCTCACTTACCACCATCAACCTCATATGGGGACAAAGACTTCCTTTTCAAGGAAATCCTCCCCCAATCCCAAGGTACTTGCAAGTACCTCCATCTCACATATCATTTTCCACATCATTTTTCGTCTTCACACCTCACATTCCACATGGCAAGATGTGAGGACTTGTGAGTCGTCAACTCACCACAACCCTCCATCTTATCCATGATGGCTAAATCCTAGCCATCCATTCTTCCTTGAATTGGGAGACTTGGTCTCAAATTAAGAAGATTAGACAAGAGTTAGATCATTTTGCATTTACTCTCATTCAAGCATCCAATTCAAGCCATTAGCACACTTAGCATTTGCATTCACTCATCCTCCATTATTGCAGCCATTGAAGCTTTTATTGCATTAACTTTCCATCAAAGGAGCATACAATCAACCATCATCAAAGGGCCAACCAACTCATCAATCCAAACAAAGTATAACATTTTATTTCTTTGTTGTTTTTGTTTGGATTCAACTTAAGCTAATCTTGAGTGTTTTGTTTGTGTTTTCTTTATTTGCATTCCAGGTAGAAAATCACTTGCACACAATATATATATATATATTCATATAACAATTACAATGACATGTCTTTTTTTTCTTCTGTATAGTCTCTTCTATTGTATTCTATCCTCTTTAAAATTCTTATCTATTACTCTTCCACCCTCCTACATCTATTACATATATATTTATACTTTGTCTCTTAGACATGCGTGACCCTAATGGGGTACCTTTTACTTCATCTTCTTTGTTTCCCTTAGGTTCCTCAAGTCCTATGCAATAGATTGCATTAGATTTTGGTCTCTACTATATAACCCACTAATATTACCCCCCTTTTAAAATTATGTCTTATCCTCAAAACATGTTATTCAGTTCCTCGAGAGAATATGCTTGTAGATGATGTTTAACTACACAAGTGCATTGTCGCATTTTTATTTGCTTAATGGAGGACATTGATGTTGTGAATGATGAAAATATGGATTGCAAATATCAACAATGCAAAACTCACACTCTCACAAGCAAGCAATGAAGTTCAAGATCTTGGCTTAGAATATAAAATTTAGATAACAAACAAAGTCATCATAGCTAAGATCTTGATTTACTCCATTGTTGGTTGTTCTTCAAAGTAACAAACTATGAAAGAACAGTAATGATAATGATAAATTCTCAAAGATGAATAATAATTGTGTTTGATAAATGCCAATGATTTGCTTGATAACGCTGAAAAATGCTTGAATACTTGAATGCTTGATAATGCTGGAATGTTTGATTATGATAAAAGTGTTATAATGATTTTGATAACAAGAGAGCTAAGGGGTTTGAATGAAATGAAAGACTCTTATTTATATTCTTCACTTGACACTTGATCAATGGGGGAGATTGATTTACAAGATCAATGGATAGAAAAATTCAAAATAGGGTAAGACCCAAATTTTGAATTTTGAAAGAGGGGATTGAATAAATAAAATTTATTTAATTCAAAAGATAGATTGGAGAAATAAATAAATAAATAATTATTTATTTTAGAAGAATTTTTTTAATTTAAATAAATAATTTTTAATCTATTTAAAAGAGGAGTGTTAGTTAATTAAATAATTTTGAAAATATTTAATTATAGAGGAAAATATTTAATTTAAATAAATTATTTTTAACTTATTTAAAGGAGGAGTGTCAGCTAATTAATTAACTTTTAAAAATTATTTAATTATAAAGGACCAAAATAAAATTTGAATTTAATTTTAATGAATGTTGGAGGGAAAATGATTTAATTAAATAATTAAAAATTATTTAATAAATATAAGTATTAAAAAACTAAGATAATTAAATAATTAAAAATTATTTAATTATTAAGAGGAAAATGTTAGCTTAATTAAATAAATAAAACTTATTTAATTAATATAGATAGAAGAAATACCAAGGATAATGACGAGATAAAAATGCATTAGCCATTATTAGGAATCTGCACTTTGCCCCTCTTTGAAAAAATGTGTTTTATAGTGTTGTTTCAAAGAAACAGATTAATAATATGCCCCAACGAATCAAGGGATGGAGGACATGATGCCCCCTCGAGAGATCAACCAAGAAAAATATTGTTTTGGTCGGGCTCATGACAAGAATGATTATTTATGATTTTATTTATGTTATTATGATTTATATTAACACTTATGATTATATTTAACCATCTACTTTTGATGGAGCAGAGCGGGAATAGGCAAGGAGTGGGAGTTTTGAACTTTGCAAAAGATGGTGAGGTGGATTCTGAGGATGGAGATGGTGATTGGACGTCTACGAGTGTGATCTTCTTCCCTTTGGAGCCTTTCAGCCTACTACTATGTTTGGCTCTTGTGGTTTATGGCCCTTCTCTGGCATCGCACAACTTGTGGATGGTTTCTCATGGGTGGATATTGTGGCTTGTTGTTGTCGCGACCCGTGCAACTACTTTTCTTGCCCTATTTTTGATAAGTCATGCCTTGCGGTGGATGGAGGCTACTCTTGCATGGATTGGAGCTTCTTTTTTTTCTTGTGTGGGTTACAATTTGAGGTTTGGAGCAGCTTTGTTCATTTTGGCTCATTGCTTTGTTGTCTTGTTTTGGAGGGTTTCGGCCTCCTATTTGTAGTCCTCTGGATATTCTTATTTTTTCAAGGCTTTCTATGCTATATTTTCTCTTGAATCTCCTGTGGTGGGGCTCTGGTGTGGTGCTTGTTGCTTCCTTAGTATTGCTTAGAGGACTTCAGTGGTGTGTGGTTGTGGGGGTTCTTCTCGTGAGGTGGATTGGTTGGAGGAATGGCCTATTCTTGGTCCTATTCAGTGTAATGGGCTAGCTTGGGGGCTTTCTATGCTGGTTGATTTTCTAACTGGTTCCTTTTGGGTTTCCCTTAGCCCATTTCTGATGTCCTTTTGGTGGTGTTGTGGTGGTATTTCCTGCCTTGGGTGTGTTGTGGGTTCTCTTGGTTTCCCTTTTGTGGACTGGTATTGTTGCCCTTGGGTTGGCTCTTTGGATATTTGGCCTATCTTTGGCTCTAACTGGTGTGTTGGGGTAGATTGGGAGAATTATGGTTTGGTTGTATCTCAATGTCCTTCTTGTTGGGGCTCCCTTGTCCATCTTGGGCCCAGTTTGATTATGATATCCTTGGGCTTGGATCTCTGCCTATTATGGTTCTTTGGTGTGTAGATTATGGTTTATCTGTGGTTGGTTGGGTTATGCTTATGGCGTTATCTTTGGGCCCAACTCTGTTCTTTTTTTTTATGAGTTCCCTACTTCCTCTATCATATCCTTGATGCTAGAGTTTCCTTGGGATGTGGTGTTTTCCCTCCCTTCTAATTTCACTTTCTATTGGGATCTACAACTTGAGTCTTCTATTGAGGGGGAGATTGTTCCTTTCGAGGTGGATCCTTCTTCTATTGAGGTGGAGTTGGTAGCTATAGTGTTTCTCGATAGATCTTCTCCTTTATATTGGCTCTTATTGAGGTGTTTCTTGTGTAAGGAGGGGAGTGGTTTTTTCAGAGGTTTTGGGTCTCATTTCATCCTCTCTTTTGGAGGTGAGCCCCCTTCTTTTGAGGTGGAGGTTGGGTTGGCATCCCTAGTGGGGAGTTGTTGTTGGGAGTCTATTGTTAGAAGATTAGTGGTGTGTTGCAAAAAAGTTGATTGCATGGGAATGTTTTCTTCCCTGGCTCAACCTTTCTCTTCTCATATTGAGGTTGAGAATTTGGACGAGCTAGTTTCTTTGATTGGGAACTTTGGTTGCTCTTGTTTTATTGGTTCATATGCGAGTTGGAGCTGCATCAGTGATTCATTTCCTGAGCAGATGGTTTGCTATTGTCTAGCTGGTGCAAGTGGGTTCAATGTTCACTTATGGTTTCCAAGTCCTAGTTAAAATCTGGTTGTGTGGGGATCTTTCCCCTCTCTTTTTATCTAAATAAGCTTGTTTAGTCATGTCTTCTTGTTAACTATTGCTATTGTTTTGCTACTTATTGTGTGTGATTTATCTTTTCTGTAGCTTGTCTTCCTTGGACAGGGTTACAAAGCCCTTCAAAACCAGTTGTAATGGGTTTTGGGGCCCCATCAAAACCTAATTTGCCTCTAATCAAAAACACTTATGAATAAAAAAAAATCAATCTCCACCAAGGATCAAATATCAAAATGAAACCTATAAAGAGGAGATGCAAAAAAAATGATATGCAAAAATGCAAAGCAACAAACAAAGAAAAAAAAGACACATATTACTTTAAAGAGGAACCTTAGCAAGTGGATAAAACTTTTCATTTTACCCAACTTGCATACACATAAAACACATGCCAACATGAAAATAAAGAAATCCATGTCTAAACCCAAGATTCTCTAAGCACATTAAGATATAGGCCTTCATTGAGAAAATGAGAAGCAAAAAAGGATCAAACATGCCAAAGAGGACACTTATGCTATGACCTAAGTTGCTCTAAGAATATTAAGATATGATTTTATTGAGAAAATTGGATAGAAGATAAAACCAAGAAATCAAAATAAAAACAACTAAGAAACAAGAATCAACAACCAATATATCTCTTGCCAATAGATAAGCTCATATTTGAAAAGATAAGGTCCATTATAGGAAGGATGCATCTGTTAAGATCTGAAATTTATTTTGATAATGCCCATTGTAGGAATTATAATTATATTAGGACATGGAAATGTTTTGATAGCTATACCAAAAGATAGGCAACAAGCTATGCAAGCCAAAGATTTATCTCAACAGTTGAAATTTGTTTTGCTCATGATTTTCATTAAAGCTCAATGTTTTAATATTTTCTTAGGATCTCAAGATACAAGAATCCAACCCAAAACCAAGGTCAATGGAAAGATTCCCCCAGTTAGGTAAAGGATCATTTATTGTGTGATAGATGGATGCGTTATGTTGTGATATGTGGATGATAGGAGAAGAGATCTCCAAGGAATATATTGAAAAGGAACAAGATTTCCTTTTCTAGAGGTATTTCTATTATGGATATAAGATAAAAAAATATTCTTTGGATAAAAGGATGATTTCTAAAGGACATGGATTGGAACGATTTGTATTGTCTAAAACATACTTGGACAAGGTTTTCCCCCAACTTCAACCAAGATCAAAGTACCAAGGGTAAGAGGATGAGATCGTTAGGAAAAAGGATATATGGTGAAGGATATATGGATAGGATAGTCAAGATCAAGATAAGGAATGAATGATTTATTTGGATTAAATGAGAGATGTGTTATGGAATGGATTCCTTAGGGGTAGATGGAGCTTTTTAATGAGTCAATTTGGATACATTTTTAGTTTGTGTTTTGATATTTCTTGTTTGGAGAGGGATGGTGGAATCTTGTGTAGGTGTAGGATCATGATATGAAATGATATTTTGATCTTGATGTGGGAGGGGATAACTACATGGAGTGAAATATATGGGATCACTACATGGAGTGAAAGCTATCGGATCATGATATGGGGCATGATCATTGGATGGGATGGAAGTGAAAAGGATACCTTGTTCTTGAGGTGACATGAAAGAGATACTTAAGCCTTGAGAAGGAGGTCTAGAATATGGAGTGGAATGAAGATATATAGATTTTGAGATGGAAGGGGATCATTAAAAATGATACTCTGATCTTGATTAAGAAGGGGATCATTGGATGCCATTTTTCCCCTGCATGTTGTGACTGTGAACTTAGGGAGTGCATTTTTATAGAATAGATTCCTTCTACTCGAGCTATGGTGTATTCATATGGAACAAAAGCATAATTGGCCACTTTAGGATTGATATTTTTATTTGAAGGTTCCCCTTTTCCATGATTGAGGATAGGATTATTAAATATCTTGAGATCATCATTAGTTTAAGGTTGATTACCTGCACTAACATTAGCTTGATCTATAAGATCTTGGATAAAAAAAATTAATTTGAAGCAATTAGAAGTCTTATGTCCTTTGATCCTATGGTACTCATAATTTTCATTTTATTTATACCATGGAGGTTTGATAGGTTGCTCTTGATTTCTTACTTATGGCAAGGTGATAATTTTAGCTTGGACTAGTTTCTTTAATGCAGATTCAAGAGATTCCCTTCAAGGAGTGAAAATTTGTCTTTTAGGAGTGTTATTTTGCTTGGGTGGTCTTCTAGCACCTTGATTGTTTTGAGGATTGTTTATTGCAAATTGAGGGGTATGTTGAATGTTTTGAACTATTTTTTCATCTACCACACCATCATTGACAATGTTCTTGTTTTTGGTCCAAATCCTTGGTTTTCTTTAGATGTTGAAGGGTTATCCTTATGATATTTAAAAATTTATTCACAAGACCCTTAGAAATGAGATCTTTTTCAATGTTAACTCCTCTTTCAATGAATTCTCCAAATGTATTACTACCTTGAATTTGAAGGTGAAAGGACAGTTCATGATTTAGATTTTGGATAAATATCAAGAAAGATTATTTTTTAGGTATAGGATTAGGAAGATTACTTGCCAAATTTTGCAACCTTTGTTAAAAAGAAACAAAGGATTCTCCCTCATTTTGTTTTTCACTATAAAGGTCACTCAAGGATGTTTCATGTTCTATGTTGTATGAAAAGTGCTCAATGAATTTATCTATCAATTCATGAAAGGTCTTGATCCCGTGAGGTAAATGTGAAAACCACTCAATAGATCAACCTCCTAGGCTTCTAGGAAAGAGGCACATTAAATATGTGTCATTATAGAACACATCAAGATAAGCTATATAAAATTATCTTATGTGTTCTCTTTGATCACCTCTTCCCTTGTATTTGTCAAATATGGGCATTTAAAAAATTTGAGGGAAGGAGATCATGTTCAAAGACCTGTCAAAAGGATAGGGACATACTTATTCTGATGTATAGTTCTTCTTAGTGTTAATGTTTCCAATTTCCATGTTTTCTATCTTTTGTTGTAACTCTTGCATTTTTTGAGCCAAGTCAATTGTGGATGTTGATGGAAGTGCACTGTGTAAATGTAATGTTGTTGAAGTTGAATTGGTGGAATGTAATGTTGTTGTGGTTGAATCGGAGGAATGTAATATTGTTGAGGTTGACTTGGTGGAATATAATGTTATTCTGGTTGACTTGTTGGAATGTAATGTTGTTGAGTTTGACTTAAAGGAATGTAATGTTGTTGAGGTTGACTTGGAGGAATGTAATGTTGTTGTGGTTAACTTGGTGCAAAGGGAATATGTTGTGCATGTTTGAGATACCCATGTTTAGGTTAGATCTAGCAAAGGTAGATGATTATCGAGGTTTAGCTTGCTCTTGAAGCATCTCTTGATATGTTTTCCATTGAACTTTTGATGTGTTAGGTGGAGGTGGTGGTGTATATGTAAAATTAGCAACCACCATTTCCCTTGATGTTTGGATTGGATCTTGTGATGGGGTTAGTATATCCATTTGTGATGGAAATACACTTGTCAACAGTGTGTTGATTTGACTTTATTCTCTCAAAGTGTGAGATGTAGTGAATATTATAAGATCTTGTTCTTTATGCCTAGAAATTTCAAAGTTAAAGGGTGTCTTGGCACCATGCTGAACTAATATTTGAAGGTAATAATCATCATTATTATTAAATAAAAGATCCAAAACTCTTATTTCTTTAGGGTCTTGCTCAAATTCTTATAAGTCTTCTAATGTTGGGTCTTGATTGTCCTTAATATAAGGAACCCTTAAAGGCTCGTCATGAAGGAAGGGTAGGTTTGAAGATGTTCCTTGCTCATGTTGACCAATGTCCATGCTTTTTGAAATGTTTGACTCTTCTATATGGGATTCCATGTTTTCTTATATTGAGATCTTGTAATTGGCATATGTGATATAAGAGATAAAATTATATTTTCTGTCAACAATTTTGATGCTTGTTTCTCAAAACAAAATAGACCAAAGCTAAGTTGGGTCTCCAAATGATAATGGTGATATTAATAGATAAGATGATAGATCCCACTTGAACTAGACTTATGAGTCTAGGAAAGATGATAAAGATAAATATTTCAATATTAAAGTCCACTTCAACTAGACTTGCAAGTCCAAGCAAACTTGATATGATATGATATGCTAAATATAAAAGATAGGAGATCCAATTTGAACTTTGATAAATTTTCATAATGACATGGCAAGATACCAAAAAGCTGTCCACTCCTCAAATAGTATCAAGGACAATAATACAATGCCAATAAAAGATATTGTTTAAGCCCCTCTTATTTGATAGTTTAATATTTTACCTTTGATTTTCAATTTGTTTTGGAATGTTTTGATTTTTAATGATTTTTGAATTTTTGCAATTGTTTAAAGATTAGAAACACATAAAGATATAATAACAAAGACAATCTCCTAGGATCAATTTTTGAATGGATATATCCCCTTTGGTTTCAAGTGGAGATGGTGATCTCAACAATCAATCATGCAAGACACATTAACAAGCCTACTCAAATGGGTGTGGCCAATAAGTTTTGATTAGGCTTTACAACACCTAAGAAATTTTATAGAAATAAATCTTTTTGTGCATATCATCAAGTGCATGGTCATTCCACCAATAAATTTCAAGCCGTGGGTGGTAGAATACAACAACTTGTTGATTGGAGTGCTCTTCCATGTGTTGATGTACCTAATCACTCTAAAAAATAATGATCTTTCTTCTATGTTGTTGCTCCTCACTATGTAGCATTTGTACCTTCATATGTTTTCTCATTTCCATTCATGGTGGTGTAACCATATTTTTCATGGTAGCAACACGATAGTCTCTTGCATGGTTGTCATTTCCTTTATACTTGGGGGGCAAGAATAACTATTTTTGGGAGGTTTATTATTTTCAAGGATCCCCTGTTCCCCTTTTTTCCTTAAAACACTCAACATAGCAATTATGTTGACATGTTAAGTGGGCGCATATCATCATATCTATTTCATTGGCGTCTTGTGAGTTTGATTTATTGACATACCCCTTTGGTGGTGGTGTTGTTTATAACACCCTCAGAGGCATGTTTATCAATTTTTCCCTTGTGACATTGAGCATTGGTTTTTCCCCCATGACGTTAAACCTTTTGTGCCCTCCTTGAAGCGTGATTGACAAAATAGTCCATGGATTTGGAATAATGGAGCTTGTTGATTCATGAATTTGAGAATTTTTACATGGCCACCTAACATAACACACCTTGCTTGCCAGTGGAGCCATGTGTTTCATGAGTGATTTATCATGTTTATGAGATCGCCATTTTGTTCTAACACATTCGATAAATGATGTTTGGTATTTGAGACAAATTTAAGATTGAGGTCTTTTTACCTTACTGACTAGAATCGTTTTTATTACTAACCCTTGTGTTTTTGTTTTATTGCACGTTTGTATTGTTTGTCTTATGTCTTCAATGTGTCTACTTTGTGTCTACTTCGTGTATTTTGTGTGTTTGCTTCATGCATTATTTGTTTCTACTTTGTGTATTTGTTGTATACAATGTGTTTGCCTTGTGCATACTTTGTGTATTCTTTTAAAATGTACTTTATTGATTGTTCTTTGAGTGTCTTATGTTTGAGTGAATATTTTCTTATCTTATGTGCATGTTTGTCTTAACATTGTGGATTGATGAGATTCTAAGTTGGGGGCTTGTGCACCCCTCAACTTGGCATCATCTTATCATTTCAATGTTTTTATTTCCCTTAGTGTGAGTATGAACATAAGATCATACTCTCACTAAAGTGGGGGCTAAATGTAGCATCAAAAATTTTCACCCTTGGTAATTTAATACGAGGTTTTGCTCCCCCTATGTGCTTGGACCTAATTATGCCTTTAATTTCTCATTTTATGAATGTCTTCAAAAAATCAAACAATGGGAAATGAAAATAAGCATTTAATATTTGCCCCTAACACTTTGGGCCCTAAAAAGAATGGGTCTGGTCTAGGGAACCCCATGCCCTAAACCACCTCTTTTTGGATCCAATTTGAATATGTCAGTGTTGACATTTTTTTATTTGAATTTGTAATTTTGTTTGTCAGTCATCAGTATTTGATTTTTGGGAAAATAGAATAATTAGATAAATACAAGGTATTTTCACCATTCGAAACATCTAGGAAATCTATTGAGAAAATTGTAGATCCTCAAATCAGTCAAGGAAATTCAAGGGTAGAATTAGCAACATTATTACAACACTTTCATTAGTCAAGTTCAATTTTGCAAGAAATCAAGAAGAATGAAGTAATATATGTGCAACGAGCTATTATGATCAATCATGCCAAATCGTGAAGATGTATTGAGTTATCCTCTACATGCTAGTTGCAACAATCCATTATGGTTTTTTTAACTAACCTTTTGCGGGTCTATCAAGAAATCAATGCATCCATCGATCTACTTGTAGTGTGGCATCTCTTCTTCAATGGTTTTCACATAAAGGTAATATTGTCATTTGTCATTTATCAAGTTCAGTCAATTATTGTTGTTTTGGCCTCTACCTAGCCTAGGGCATGCCCTCTTCATCTTTTTGACATAGGCAAGCCCCTATACAACATAACCTTTTCCCCTCTTTTCATGTGTGTAGGTTAGATTTGGGTGTTTCAATGGGAGACAACTATAGAAGACGAAGTGCAAACTATAACATATATTTTAGAACTTTCAAATTTGAAAAAATAGGAGTCTAATATCAGGTGCACCACGCCCTAGACTAGCCATTTTAGCTTCAAGTTTGTAGTACAATTTCCTCACTGTTGCCTTTTCTTAGATCCAGGTCAGTTCTACTGATTTTCACTTTTGTTTGTGCAATAAATCATATTTTCAAATCTAGGGTTATATGTTAAATAGGCTTGTTAAAACAAACATCAAAATCATCATCCTCACAACTCAAGACAACATAAACCCTAGGAGGCTATCTCTCCCTTATGGCAACAAGCTAATCATCAAACCCTAGTTGGTTTAAGTTTGAATGATGAGTCAAAGTGAAAAGGAGATAATCCTAGTTAACCGAATTGGATCTATGATCACTTTTCCTACTCAACACTTGCCTTAGGATTTCAAATGGTGAAAAATACTTCTATTTATATGCATTTCTTTAACTCCCACTAAATTAATTAACAAGAGTTGACAAATGAAATTGGATTTTTAAATGTTAAGATATCGACAATGAAATATTTAAATTGGGGCCAAAATAGGATGGACAAGGGCACTAGTGTCCTAGTCTAGACCTATTTTGGGGGATTTTGTGTCGTTAAATAAATAATAGTTGATAATTCCCTATTTAATTCTATTTTTTGGAGATGACCATAAAATGGGCAATTGAAGAGCACAATTGGGTCCAGGTACATAGGGGGGAGCTAAACCTAGTGTGAAATTGTCAAGGGTGACAATTTACAATGCTATACTAACTATTTTGTGGCATGTCTAGGAGAGATCCAATGATTGCCATGGCATCAACTACTCTATTATTAGGATGAGAAACCTGTTCAAATTGTATGTCTATAAAATATGATTTAAAACTATCTACCATACGCTTGTAAGGGAGAAATTTTTGTCTTTTTTTTAATACTCATCCTTAATCTATTTGATTATCAACCATGAGTCCTCATAGACAAGGAGGTGTTGGATTTTACATTGAATAGTTATTTTAAGTCCTACACGGAGGGCCTCATATTCAATGTTGTTATTTGTAAATAAGAAGACTAATTTGAATGCTTTTAGTATGAAATCTCCTTGTGGTGTAATAAATAAAATTCTAGCACCTGCTCCATGATTAGTGCAAGAACCATCAAAATATTATTTTCATATAGAAGGTTCCTCATCTGTGAATATAGCTTCATCAATAAAATCAGCAATCAATGAATGATCATCTCTAAGGGGTGCTAAATAACTAGTTGATTTGCAACAACATGTCCCTTAATAGATTTTTTTCTACATATTCAATGTCAAATTCACTTAAGATCATGACCCACCTAGTCATTTGTCCTATAAGAGTGGCTCTAGAAAATAAATATTTGAGTGGGTCAATCTTAGAGATGAGAATTTTTTATGAGTGAGCATGTAATGGCTTAGCTTTTTGGAACAAAAACAACTGCTAGACATTCTCAATCTATCATTGTCCACTTAGTGCACTCATTGCATCTAGGTGATGCTCACAAAAATGAAGCATTGGGCCTTTCCAGGAGGTCACCTATTCCAATACTACAAATCAAGTGCACTTAACCATGAAGTGTTTCCCCAAGGTTCCACTTAGCTTGCTACCCCATTTGCAAAACCTTTAACAAGTGTTGTGCATTATGAACCATTTATTATAGAGCCCCTTTAGCTCACCAATCGATAAGTAGGACATATTTTCCATAGTGTGTCAAATTATGATATTGCTATCAAGATTCAACCATGTAGTTTTTTTTTTATTCAAACTCATTGACCCATGTTTCATGAGTAGTGGTTCATAGGAACCCATCTCTCATGAGAATAAATGGCCCACTTAGCACTCATTGCATGTAGGTGATACTCAAAGAGGTGAAGCATCATGCCTTCCCAGGAGGGTACCCATCCCAATACTACTCCAAATCAAGTGCATGGACTTGATTCACTACAAAGAAAATCAACTCTCTAAGATAACTCTATAATTCAAAGCCACAATTTGCACAAAAGGAGTCATTCTCTATAACCTCTATTCACCCCTTTATTTGGAACCAATAACCACCTTTGAATGTTCTAGAAAGTATAAGTCCCCTTTTTTCTAGTGTGTAGAGGTCTAGCTGTTTATTTCCCATCCAAAAAAATATCTCATTTAAAATTCAATATTTGGTAGCATAGCTTCTCAGAGCCATAACTTTTGACTTAGGTGTCCAATTACTATTATAATATATTGTTGAAAAGCTTGTGAAGAGATCTACAACATCAATATGATTTATAAGTCATTTTTTCCACTTTTTGAGCTTTTATGAGGCTTCTAAGGGCTTCAAATTTGAGTATGATATTTTATAGGATTTTTTTATAGACAAAAACTTTAATATCTCTAAATCAATACAAGATATTGAGAAGGTTCTTTCACCATTCGCTTTATTTTTCAATTCCCCTCTTTGGGGTAAGTTTTCAGGTTCATACGTGCTTGTATAAGCTCATTTACTAAAAATAGAGAGTGACCATTTTTGACTTTTTTAGAATTCTAACTATCCTACACCCCTTAAGTGTCATCATGAGATCCAAAACAACTAAATAAACCTACAAACAAAAAAGAAAACAATTTTTTTTTTGGTGATGCAAGATTGTCCTTACACCTCTAGATGCTCTTGCATCATATTTTCAAGGAGCAGGAAGTCTCATGAAGCAAAAGAAAATATGCTACAAGATTAATTGGAATCTTACCCTAAAAAATATCAGCCCCTACTTTTTAGAGCAGATTTGAGTGGGTGAAAATTAGGTGGGGCTAGATATTGCCCCAACAACCTAGGAATTTTATCTAGCACTTGTCAATCATATGAAGTTTTGCATTCCCACCATGAAAAAAATTTGAAGGGAAATGATTTTTTATTTATTTATTTTTATCTCTATATTTCATGAGTCCACAAGCTTCCTTAAATTTCAGAGCTTAAACTTTTAAGTTGAACTCCACTACTAAATTCATGGAATTGCAAACTTTAAAATATTCTTAAAAAATCTCAACAACACCCACTGAATTTTTTTGGAAAGCCTCATCTATAGACCCAGCCTTACTTTCTCATATGAAACGGCAAAAGTAGGGGCGACTCTTCTTTTCCTTGCTGGGCCGGACAAGGAATGGGTTAATTCTCACTTCCCCAATCAAGTTAGAAAATTTCAAGCCCAAGCCAAACTTTGCAATAGTCTAATGAGACGAAGAATCAATGGGGAAGATGGGATCATCCCTTCTCTTCCCTGTGGTGATTGATCAACTTGGAGATTGGTTGGGAGAAGGGTTGGTCACTCCTCCTCCCCCCTTGGGAAACTTTGCTCGTCAGTAATCCAGGATAACTCTTTCAGGTCAGCTGACTGTAACTATAATGATTACAATTCCAAATTGATAAGGCAATGACAGATAGCTGATCCAATTCACGAAGTTCAACTTTTATAGCTATGATGCTCACAATTCCGAGTTTGAAACAAATGAAAAATGACTTATCTAATTCACCAACTTCGGGTTTTGAAATGCAGGTCACTTCTCCTGGTCCCTCGCCTTTCTACATGACTAGATAAACTTTGTACCCTGGTTATCATGTTTTCCTGCTAACACAGTCATCCTTGGTTTCTTCTGCTTCTTCGCGTTCTTCTTCAGGAATCTTAGTTTCCATACTGCTGCCTTTTCTTCCCCTTAACTTCACTAGAACCATGATATGTATATAAATCTGCTACCCTGAGTTTCATACAATTTAGTAGCTTTATTCAGTTTTTGCAGATTTTTTAAGACATCGAATTTCCAGCCTATGATATTAGTATGAGATGTTTCTATCTGGATCATGAAGTTTGATCCGAAACTCGATAAAAAAATCTATACAGTTAAATTCAGAAGCATTCAGGTTAGCCTTTTGTTTTTCAAAGTTCAATAATAGTTTTAAACTAACACTTGCATCTAAAGAAGGTTCAAGGATTATGCTGATAGAAAAGTATATGTATGTTAATATGTTAGAGAGTACATGTTTATACATGGGTGTGTATGGATGTCATATGTTGCAAATTCTAGTTGTATGTTGTTAGATTAAACAATTAATAATAAGTGCTAAGTAAAGAAATGAAATAAACTTAGACAAATCTAAATTTTTTCCTTAAAGAAATTAAGTATCATCTTATTTTGAAATATTTGCATATAGATTTAAAACATAAAGCAATGCAAATGAAAAAGAAAAGTTGTCATCAAATTGACAACAATCATTGCAAATGGAAATAGGATGTTCCCATCCAGTTGGAAGATCAATTTTTATCTGGTTTTTACATGATAAGTGAGACTTTGGAGGCTTTCACCTGATATTTTGGAGGCTTTTACCATTAAATGACAGCTAAAACTTGTTTCCCAATGACTCAACAGTGGTTTACAGATGTGAGACTTGTTTCAGACTCAAATCTCACACTAAATGTAACCTATGGACTAATTATAGAATCTAGACTCCATTATTTTTGGAAATAAACATACCATTCTGCAAAATATTTTAGTAACTATTTGAAAAACTTGGTAAACTGAAACAAAAAGCTACAATGGCAACTAAAATCAGGTGTTATGTAAGAGAAGAATATGGACGAACATCTTATTAATAACTACCTCGGCAGGAAGAATCAAATAAATGATATTGGTAAATGGTCTAGTATGATACTTCAACTTGTATAAAAACTTCAGAATAATCCACTAATATTTTGCACAGTCCTTTAAGTCTTTTTCAGTGGCTAGGAGAAGGGGTAATTTTACTCTCAGAGGATTTTCATGGTTAGAAAGCCCTTTGGGACTAAAATAAAGATAACACTCGCCATTTGAATCCCTTTGCATGGCATATAATGGTTGTCCTGCAGCAAAGTTACCGAGAAGCTGATAAGACCGTGCAGAGCCATCCATTGTCAAACAATAATCATCAGTGCCTGCCAGATTTGCATTTGTTAAGCATTATTGAAAAACTAAACAGGGAAAAGGCCAAAAGGGGAGAGGGAAACAAAAAGTGTTCTAGTACAGAGATATATTTAAGAATACACTGATTTTATAAAATAGAGTCAACCTGAAACTTACATGCAGCATGTTCCATTTGTGTGCCATAAATGAATTCAAGGACAGCTGAAATGTCCTGCTCAAACTGGTGAAATGGCCCACTTCTAAATTTTAGTTTCTGTAGCTTATTAAGGCCTTCTCCTAGCTCAAGCATTGCTCCATGATGATTCTACATGGGAGAAAATTTCTCGAAAGTCAAGTCACATTAAAACTAAAGGCTAGGACTCCATAATCATGAAGAAACTTCAAATGGAAGATGATTGACTGCAAAAGGAGACTAAAAACTCAATAAAGACTTTTTAACTCCCATAGTTCTCCAGGAGATTAAGGACAAATTCAAGAGCACTTGGTGATATGGTTCCTAATGAGTATTGTGGATATTGTCTTACTTGCTGGTCAATTATAAAGGCATTTTATGAGAGTAGCTCGGCAAAGAGTTGATTCTGCTGGTTTAATCTAGGGAATACCCAAGAATACACTAACATGCAAGCTGCCACAATGCCCTTCATGTTGTTTTAGTTTGTGAGCTACAACATATATTGATCAATCTTATCCTTATGCTCTGCTCCTTCTTTTTGAAAAAGCTTCAGGCAAATTCACCGTCAATAATTTACCATCAACAAATTCACCTTCAACAATTCATTGTTAACAATTCATCACCATGACAAATTCATCTTATACAAAATTCACCACAATAATATGATATGAATTGCTGGTGATGAATTTTCTGCGAGATGAATTTGTCATAACAATGAATTGTTGAAGGTGAATTCATTAACGGTGAATTATTGACGATGAATTTTTAAAAAACCTTTTCAAAGTAGCATTTATCTCTCAGTTCTAACAGGGAAAAAGCAACCTCAGATTTCTGAAAACCCCATTAGAGGATACATCTCGACATGAGTACAATCCTATTGCAACAACACGAGAGTGGAACCACCACCATCATGGAAGGAAACATGGGTTCTTTCCCAAGGAAGTAGAAGATGGGGAAGAGTAATTGGTAGTACCTGATTAAAGAGATGGTAGAATCCAACACAACACTGCAGGATAGCATGAAGCAGAGTGCGATGTGGTTCTTCAGCGTGGTTCCAAAGTCTCTCGAAAACATCATGACATCTGTAATATTCTCTGCCATTGAACAGAAACACACCCACTTCAAAATTAGCCCCCTCACTATCTGCAGCTACTTCCTCCTTATCCCAGCGATATGCAAGGCACATTAAATTATTGTTTCTCTTGCAATTGCACTTCCCATTAGTCGTAGTACTCACCATGACTATACTAATAGTACTCTTGCTTGAAGGTCTAAATCTACTGATATGTGAAGAGCAGGGTAGAGCTTGATGTAAGTAGAAGTCGGTGCATCTCTGTAATCGAGATATCCTTGTGTTGCAGCATCCATACATAGCCATTGGTGACCTAAACGCGTGGCATATCGAATGCGTAAGGCAATTCAATTTGATAGAGCATATTTTTTTTCAATTTCTTTCGTTCGACGATCTAGGAACCACATAAACAATGGAGAGATGCTCACCACAACCTCAAGATGTGGTGATCCCAAGCAGAGGGTTTTGGTGATTCCACTTTTTGCATTGTAATTCGTGCCTAAGGGACGTAGAATCAAAACAATCTAACCAGCAATTGAACCTCTCACAGACTTCGTGGTTACACAAATTTACCCCTTGAAGCCAAATTAGGTAGTAGCAAACTCTTTAACCTTTGTATATTTGGATTGTTTATTAACCAAAAAACTATGAAAAGAAAAGCAGTAAGAATATGGTCTACTGATTAAGTTTCGATGCACTTGAAATTATGCAATTACAAAAATTAATTAATAAGAGAAATGAATATTCGGTAGAAGAGATAATTACCCATCAAATCATAGTTTATTTATCTTAGAGCAATAATATTTTAAAAAAATAGTTTTTGTTCATAAATAAAAATTGGGCTCCCTACTCCATGCTTTTGCTCATCCACTTACATACATTTATGTTTCACCTTATAAATACATACACACATTCTAATACATCCACTTTGATTACACAATTCATTATACCTATCCATGCACCCTTCCCCATACATTAGTCACCCACCTTAATCTTTCCACTTCCATATCCAAGGTCATTTATGTAGGCATAAGATTGATCATGCACTTACAAAACTGATCCCTAATTTTCTAGAATTCAAATTTTGGTATGTTGTCACCCATTATTTTCTCTTGCATGATTAATTCCTATGTATTTAAATTTATAGAAATCCAATTGTATACATGTCATTGTCATTGAACATCAAGTAAGTATCACTCACATTTAAGAAAGAGAGTGCTAGGAATACTTCCATTGAAGCATATAAAATGAACCTAGATTTGTACAATCATCTTAGAAGCATTTGAACAATAAAAGCTTGATATTGTTTTATCATTGACACTACCATAAAGCTAGATTTTTTTTGGGTTGATCTAGGAGAACTTATCCCCTAATAATTTGACAAGCCTTCAAAGGTATTTTTAAATATTGCTAATCTAGATAACAAACCAAAGAACAACAAAATTGATAAAACAAGGAGTCCAAAAATAGCTAGATCATTTTTGTGGGTAAAGATTAGATTTGTGCATGTGCAAAAGACCCACACCTACAAATTTGACCCATCACAATGTATTGAAATTGTTCTAGATTTAAAGTAGAATTAGATATTGATATTTCATTTATAATCCCAAGATATCCAAAATTTAATGTTATATCAAGATTATTCCTCTCCCTAAAGCATATAGCTAAATAATTTTATTTATTGAATTTATTTTTTGCATTTAAGTCTCTTAACATTTTAATAATCGATTTCCTTAGCTTTAAATTATATAATTTAAGTTAGTTTATGCTTAAGTGGATAGATATTATTTGATTAGTGTTGATTAAGAGTCGAGAAAGTTCATTTTCCTTTACTTTTTTAGTGAACCTAGGTGACCTACTTAGCCCCTTATGTTTCTTATAATTATTAAGATTTTTTTATCTTTCATTTCTTTATTTGACATCTTTCTAAATCTCCCCTATTCATTCTTATGCTTAGTGATACATGTTTATTTTAGGGGTTGACATACTTATATGCATAGCCTATCTTTCAATGATCCTACCAACTCTTGCAATGGCTTCAATTTTTTTGATTTTATAATTATTTCTAATTTAATTTACGAGTGATATTTTAATTTATAATAGATTTTACCTCGTTCTAATATCATTTATTTACATCTATTATGTTTTGGAGCTTTTACGACATACTTTTGTAAATCCTACACTTTCTTGGATAGATCCTTATCTTTACATCATGTATTCTCATGGTTCTCTATCCTTGGTATTTGTTTATTCTTCAATTACTAATTATGATATCTTTTTACAATTAGTGACATGTGATCGATATATCCTTGATTCACTTATGACATTATATCTCACTAATGGATCACTCCATCAATGGAACCACTATACCACCATATATGTATATTTTTTTCATTTAGAAATTTATTCACCACTTTCTTTTTTTTATTACATACACTTATTTTATCTCATCATTATCTTGTGGTGCATATTTTTCTCTGAAGAATCGTTATAATGTGCTTGATTCTAATGATGGATTACCTTTGAACATCTTTCCCACATTATCTAATTCATGATACATGATCTATCATGGAGGATATTCATGATACACATTTCTCTTCATATTACTATAACTGATACATTATGTGATGAGGGTACATATATTACTCATAAAACTAATGAACCATATGATGAATCTTTTGTGTCATGTTGGTCCTACTCTGGATATGGATTATAGTTCTCCATGTTTTACATCTTATACTACGCCTAGTTCTATTCCTCCTTTTCATCCCTCAATTTTACCTTTCAATCATTCTACAACTAGGCAAAAAACTATGGTGTATAATTATTTCATCTGACATTTTTTTTTGGTGTTAAATATAATTGATCAAATCATTACATCTTTCAATCAGCTGTTACATACATTTATTGTTAACGCATATTGCAGATGATTGGCTTCTATTTACAGCTGTTGTGTTTGGTTACATACAATTTGACTATACATGCGCTATGTTAACCACATAGAACTGTTGTTGTGCACTTTTTGTAACCCTGTACAACTATTTTGTCTGCTATTTTTGAAGTTATAGAGCTGGAAATGGTGGTACTTAGGTCCATTCCTGTACACGTAGTGCTTTTTTGCCGACTGCTCCTTTGAATCTGCTATTGTAATGTCTTTGGAAATCTATGAGATCTTCTTTGAAAGACCTGTTGTCTTCTCCACTGAGCTGCCAACGCCTTGTGTCTGACATATTTTCTAAATATTTAGCTTCATTATTGCAACCAACACTTCTAAATAATTAATACATGAATCTCAACTGCAGTTCATGAGTTATCATTTCAAATATGATTAACTAGCAATCACACCTTGATGTGCAATGGGTACGTCGAAGAGGTGTGGAAAGTGAATAAGGAAAAAGAAATGGGGTGTTGGTTGCATAAATGTGCAGTACATGAAGTCAATTGGAAGGCCATTTAGGAAACGATGTTGTTTGTGCAAGAAATGTTTCAATGGAGAAGTGATAGGGGAGAGGACCCAATAGCTGAGCATGTTTCAATAGTTGTGATAGTAGTTGTTTATATAATGCCCAATAACTTTGTGATAGTAGTTGTTTATATAATGCCCAATAGTTGTGATAGTAGTTGTTTATATAATGCCCAATAGTTGTGACTTGACTACCCATAATTAAACAAAATGTATTCCTTTGATCTAAAAATCAACCAATCATGTGATGCTGCATCAGTGCTCAACTACCCATGATGTGAATGCACAAGTATTGGTCTCACTTTTTTATTGGGCCCTTTTGGACACCGTGAAAAAAAGCATGCTGATGTGGCATCATATTTGATGATGTGGCCTTGAAATGAAAGTTATAAGTAGGGGACTTGCCAAGTAAACTATTGTAAAAAATTGGGAGTGATTTGAAATTTCCACATAGGATTTTGAGAAGTGCAAAGTTAGTGTGCACAACTACTAGATCCTCTCCCCTAGCTTCAACTATGCATCCATTTCGAAGGATCCAACCATGACTAAAGCAAAACCTTTGAATCAAGAAGACAAGCGGGCTCCATTACCAATAGGCTCATATTATGTTTTGTTATAGGGAGAGAGAGAGAGGGGGGGGGGATAAAAAGAAGGATAGGGGATAGAGATAGAGATAAAGCTAGAGTTAGAGATGGAAATGGAGAGAGAGGGGGGGGAGGATAAAAAGAAGGATAGGGGATAGAGATAGAGATAAAGCTAGAGTTAGAGATGGAAATGGTGATGGAGATGGATATGGAGAAGGAGAGAGATATGGAGAGAATGAGGAGAGATAAAGATAGAGATGGGAGATGGGAGATGGATAAATAGAGACAAAAGAGATAAATATATATAGAAAGAGAGAGGGAGAGAGAAAAATATAAAGATAGAGATAGGAAGTAATATAGATAGATAAATACAAAAACAAGTAATAGAGAAAGAGGTATAGATCGAGAGGGGGAAAGATAGAGATAGAGATAAGGAGAGAGAAATGTGGAGTGTGTGTATATGAGTGAGAGAGATATGGAGATAGATAGAGAGGGAGATAGATATATAAAAAGAGGGAAGAGAAGTAGAGAGATATAGAAAGAGGGAGTGATAAAGAGAGGGGGGAAGATAGGGATAGAAAGGGGAGATAAAGAGATAGATATAACTTGGGAAAGAGAGGGTGAGAGATAAATATATATATAGAGAGAGAGATGGAAGGAGAGAGGGAGAGGGAGAGGGAGAGGGAGAGGGAGAAATAGAGAGTTTGCAATTTCATAATGAATAACATGATGTGAAACTTCTCACGAATTTTTGAATCCATCAAATAAAAAGTATAATTATGAAGTAAGATAACATAAAATCTATATTTGACCATTTAATGGTTGACATATTATCATATTCTTCTTTGTTATCACTATAATTTGGTTATATAAAAAATAATTATCATGATGAAATGTGATTGGTGAGACTGATGTTTAAGATATGTTGTCAAGGTAACTTTATTAATGTTAGTATGTGATGTCAAAATGGTCAGTAAAATCAAAGAAACTAAGATATGGTTTGTTGTATGTTTGATTAATTAAGGGGGGATCTTAAGTAATCAAAAATTGAATATTTCTAAGCACCACATATTGTAGGTGAGTGTAATTGTCTTACAATGTCTAAGCATTTAAAAGAAAAACTGAAGATTTATGTGATATGTCGTATTGCTCGTGTGATTAGTGAATTATCAAACTTGATGAAACTTGGTAAATAGGCATGGCCTTAAATATTTAAATAGATTTCTTTGGCAACCACTAGATTGAATTCAAGCACGATCTTTGAAAAATATATGGACCATCTGAGAATGATGACAAGGCAAAATAGTGGGTAGGTGGCATTTTACAAAGCAATTCGTGTGCCTTTCCTCTGCTACCACATTTTTCATGAGCTCAAGAATCTAGTAGCTCTAAAACCCCCAATATTTTTGGATTTATATTTTCTTTATTGTGAATAGAATGAAGCACCCGCTATGGATAGATTGTCTCTATGATTTTTTTCTCATTGCCATTCATTGAGGTAAGTCGCTTGAGACCCTTTTAATAAACCCATTTTTCTGCATATCTTGCAACAATGGCACGACTTGAAACCACATCTCTTTGAAGCATTCTGCCAAAAATTTCATGTTCTTTGTCTATGCTTGCACATTTTGCATACGTATCCACCAAAGCACTTACAATCACAATATCTGGAAAAAATCCCCCTTCTATTATGATTTGATGAATGTCCATACTCGTTTCCAAAGATTCAACTTGTGCACAAGAAAGGAGGATGCTGGCAAGGTTGTGGAGTCTTGCTTCACACCCACCAGTTGCATTTACTTAAAATTTGCAAAGGCCTTTGCAACAAACCCGCTTTGCAAATATCCTGCAATCATCGCATTCCATGAGGCTGTGTCTCTTTGAAGCATTTGGTCAAATAGTTCATGTGCCCTACTTATGCTTCTACATTGTTATATTTATGTCTACAAAGGCAGTGGAAACTTTAACCTCTAGAAAATTCCTTCATCCTTATGCTACAATGGATGTCACCACCCTTTTGAAAAGTACCCATTTGACATAGGCAGGTAGGACACTGGTAAAAAGTGTGTAGGTAGCATGATACCTGTGAATAACATTGGAGGACGCTAGTAAAAAGTGTGTAGGCAGCATGATACCTGTTAATAACATTGGCTTGAAAATTTCTAAGGTCATTTCAATAAATCCATTTTGCACATATCCTACAACCATTGCATTTCATGAGATCACTTTTCCTTGAGGCACTCTGTCAAACCGTTCATGTGCCTTTTCCATGCATCTATGTTTCTTGCTCGCATCATTAGCAAGGTAGTTACAACTACAACATCTAGCAAAAGATCTCCATCATGTATGCCTGGTCGATGTCCATACCCTGTTTCAAAGTTCTCATTTTTGGCATTGGCAGAGTGCATGTTGGCAAAGGTTGTGGATTCTGCTATGAAACCTACGAAGAATAATTTCTACAAAAATTTAAGGTAAGTCACTTGCTAAGTTTTCACTTCTAAAGAAAAGAGATCTATATGTAGGGATGGGCCACTTTTGCTATGTTTTATTTCATTCTAAGACAATTCTATTGTTATCTATTAACGGAAGGCATTATGTCAAATGGTTCATGTGTCTTGTCTATGCTTTTGAATTTTTAGCTTTGCGCTTGCCCATTTTCATTTTTCTTGAAAGTTTCTATAGCCTCTTCAATAAATCCATTGTGTGCATAGCATAACCAACGGAAACGGATAACGTGTCATGGCCACAACAAGGGAGAGTGTACCGGTGGGTGCAAATGGTCCTACAAAAAAAACACTCTCGTCGAATCGATGAAGGCTGATGGTGGCAGAAATAAGAAGACCCATGTAGGAAATGAAGAATCCAGTAGTGTGTGAGATTGGCGATGTGACAGGTAAGTCACAGAGAACAAGTAATGTCGAGGTAATGGTACCCGCAATCAATGCTGGTAGAGAAATAAACGTTGGCATTGATTCGAATGATCCTTATGCATTTCTACAATGGATGGACAAAAGACAGGTGGGAAAACAATCAATGGTTACCAATAATCACAGTGTCAACCACCCCTTGTCGTTGCATTTAAGTCATTGATGGAGAAATTGAGCTCTGAAATCTCAAATAGGACACACCTTCGATGTAATAATTAGAGTTCATTATGCACTTCATGAGTTATCATCTCAAATATGATTAATAATTAGAGGTCATTATGTATTGTGGTTAGGTATGGAAATATTGGTGTTGAACAAGTATTAGTGGATGATGAATTCAAATTGAATATTTGTAGAGAAATTTTTTTAAAATGTGATTCAAAGTTAATTACTCTAATCTTTCAAAATGTAAGGTAATGATTGAAATATTTAGAAATTTCATATGGGAGCATTTCAATTACAATGCTTTACATATCATTTTATGGCATGTTATTTTTAATGTCACTTTGCATGTTTTGTATGGAACCTTAATCTATAACATCCTTTAAGGGTAACCTTGGATACATGCAATGGGTTTCTTCCCATCTACATTTCACTATATACTTAATTTTTTCCATCCTAGCAAGTATTATGTGTATTGATAGTATCATGGCGAGAGCGGGAGCTGGAGCTAGAGGGAGTAGGAAGAGTAGGGGTGGAGGAAATTTGAATTCCTTTGTCAATGGTGGTGATGCGGAGGATGTGCCTAATGTAGACTCGTGGGAAATGGAGTTGTTGTAGTTTCCTGTTGTTGTGGCATATCCTCTCTTTCCCTTTGATTCTTTTTGGCTAGTGTTTGGCGGGGTCTCTAGGGCTTCTCTACCTCTGGTCGAGGAGCTTCTGCCTTAAACTCTCGTGGCGATGAAGACCTTTGAGAATGCATCTTTGAGTGCTCTATAGGATGGGATTTTTCTGTGGTTCGGCTTCCTTCTTGATTCCCTCTCATCCTATGTGGTGTGGTAGCTTTGGATGGTTGGGTTTGTTCCTGCCCTATTCCTTAGCTTCGGTTTGTCGGTTGTTGTTTGTGTGGGGAGCTTTCAACTGGAGTTTCTAGTGCACTTGTTCTCGTTGTTCCTTGAGGCGTGGGTGGGGTGGGTCTTTTGAGTTGATGGACTATTCCATCTTCCTTCGTGGGTGCTTGTGGAACTCTTGATTCTGCTCTTCCCTGCTTTGTGTTGCTTTTTTGGTGGTCTAACCCTCCTTTGTTCTATTGGGTCGTTGACTTTCCTGGTGGCTCTTGGGTTGCTATTTTAGTAGGTTTTTTTGTTGGCCTTCTCTTGGCTAAATATGGTGGTTGCTTCCTTCTAGATTGCTCTTCTTTATGGGCTATGATGTTCGTTTCTGTTGGCGCTAGTACCCTGACCCATTTTCTTTCTTGTGCCCCCTCTCTGTGGTTTTTGCGAGAGTGTTTTGGTTGACTCTCTGATGTTTCATGTGGATGTGATGATCTCATGTGCTAGGCGATGGACTTTTAGGCTGAGTTTTGTCATGCTCCCTCTTGTGGGTGTGGGTGGACTATAATGGGGTTGTTTGTGGTGGGAGTTTGCATTCTCTTAGATCTTGGTGGGTCGAATGGTAAGCTTCAGGGTTTTCCTCTCTTTCCCTTCTCCCTATTTTTTGGCTTCTCATGCTTGGCTTTGCTCCTTGCCTACCTTTGTGGCTTGCAGCCTTTGACTTCTTACGTGGTTTTGGAGTATGTTTCTATTGCCTTTGTGAAAAAGAAGATTGGGTTGAAAGTGTTTTTACGAATGAAGGTGTCCTTGGACGCTTGAATGTTGGGAGATGTTTTGAGATGGTGGAGTAGCCTTCCTTTTTCTTCTAGTCTCTGTTTCTAGTAGGGGATGTTGTTGGAATGGTGGTTTGTCTTCCATGTTGCTGCTTTGGGAAGAAGCTTGGTTGTTGATGTTGTTTCTCGTGTTCGTTTAGTTTCGGTCTCTCTCTTGGAGCTCTTGCTTGCTTACCCAAAGGATGGTGTGTCTCCCCAGTCTTCTGGAGCTTTGGCTTTCTTTAATTTCCTTTACATTGTGTCTTCTCTTGAGGCAAAGACAACTCTTCATGTTCAGGATTCATTTCCTTTTGAGTTGGAGGTGGGTGTGGTGGAAGTGGTTGGAAGTCCTCTTTTTTGGTTTCCTCTGATGGTGTTCCTATTTGAGGTGGAGCCTGAGGTTGATGGAGAGGTGCGTTGTTGGTTTTTTGGGTTGTCACAACATCTTCTCCTATAGAGGGGAGCTCCTTCCTCTTGAAGTGGACTTGGAGTTGGTTTGTGGCACGATTGGGAGTTTCAAGGGGGGTCTCTCCTTTTCTTTGTTGTTGTTTTTTATTATGGGTTTGGGTTTAATGGTGTTTTGTACCATTAAATTACTTTCTTCTTTTGTTGGGCTCAATATTTTTTATTCTGAGCAGATGGTTGGATGCAACTTTGCTACTTTGTTTCATGCCTATTTCAAGTGGTTAATGGTTTTTGGTCCTGGTTAAAACCAGGATATTTATGGGTTTTCGGCCCTTCTTTGTTTGTAAGTTGCAGCTTGTAGTCATGTTTTTTTAGAGGTTGTTGTGGTGTTGTTGTTGGTTTAAGGTTTATCTTATTTGTATCTTGCCTTCCTTTGTTCTGGGTTTCGGGCCCTATCAAAACCCATTTTTTTACCCCTAATCAAAACATGTATATTGATAGTTGATGATAACTCAATAATTTTCTAAATAATCAAACAAGATTAAATATTGATATCTTCAACATGATTAATAATGTCTAAAATATATGGCAAAATGTGATGGTTAAGTAATGGCAATGTTAATATTTCCACCAAGCTTTAAAAACCTGTTGAAAAAATGTGATCATGGAATTTCTACTGAATGCACAAGACAACCAATAGGGGGGGGGGGGTCATTAATCAATTTTACCTTAAAACTACAAAACCCTTACAAACCTTCAAATCCACATTAATTCAATTTACCCTTAATCTGTTAGAATGATTTATCATGAAAGAAGATAAAAACAATATAACCAAATCAACACCATACACAAGGAAACACCAGATTTATGTGGAAAACCCAAGAAGGAAAAAACCATAGTGAGGATTAACTCACAATATAAAATAATATCAACGTCGATTACAAAGGGCTCACTACCTAAGGGTTCACTATCCAAAAGAAAGAAAGGCTCACTACCAAAATAGAAAAGAAGATAGAGAAGAGTGTTACAATGAGAAAACCATCTCAACGCAATAGAAAAATCCACCACAACATCACCAACACCTTCACAATCTTACTGAAGAATTGTAGACACCTTCTACTCACCACATTCAATAATCTAACACATGAAAGCTCACACTGCATTTCTCAAATTTATACTTTACAAATCTGTAATTTGCATCATTCGCATCATACTCATCTATTTCATCATCTCTCAACAACTCAACTCTTATTTATACCATCCTCAACCTTGAAAACATTCTCCAAGGTCAGCTATGCACCTCAATCATGCAAATTCAAATTAGTTCCGCACCAAAACATTCCCATAGTGCAAAGGAATGAAGGTGGACCACAACACAACTTAGCTAGGACCTAAATCCAGTCATACATGACATGCCATGCTTCCAAAAATACCTAAGAAACTTTGCAATTAGTGTAAACACCCAAGGTCAGTCATACCCATGTAAACACCATTAATGTTTTAAGTACATGCTTTCTTTGATCCAAATACAACTCACAAACAATAAATTTTGTGTGAACATAATTTGGAATATTTCAAAAACACTTTGAAATCCAACAAATCCCTTTACAACAACTTTCACTTGAAGAATGTACACACCGAATACACTCAAACAATTTTTCCATACACTATTGATTGAGAAACTAACTTTCGAAGCACCAAACCTTAAACAACTTCAACTAAATAATGATAAAAAAATTATCAACACACTTCTAGGTCTACAAGACTTGAAATGATTGCAAAGAAATATGGAGCAAGAACATTTCTCCTAGACACCTTTGCGATACACAATCCACACACTAGTGAATGAAACTTCCTATGCACAATAATCAAGCACACCAAATTCTAGACATAACACCTTTGACCATTGTGGATATAAAATCCATCGAGCTCCCTTCAAGTTGATAGTATTATTTTTCTTGGCTTCCGCTCACGCCCGATATATTGAATATATTTGGCCCCCTTTCTGAAGAGCTTTTCCAAATGTCGCCACATGTCTGCCATGCACTCCTTGCAAAGGTTTCATCTCTCGCTTTTCTACCGAGCTCCACCATGATTCCATGTACCAACACCATGCACCTTTGAGGCTTTCTTCCCTTTGTTTTTCTATCGAGCTACACCCGTGCACCATGTAGCATCTTTCAGCATCCACCTTTTGGCAGACCACACAATCAGTGCTAGTAACCAAGACTTCTCCACATGTCTTCTCCATGGGGACTTCATTGAAAGGAAGTGAGGTATGAGCAACAAGCATTGCCATATTTCCATGTGTCTTAACTGACTTCATGGGCAGGCGACACTTGTCTACATGAGAGTTTGTTGCTTCTACACTGGGACCACTACCATCATTTGCAGGGGATGCATCTAGCTCAAACGCAACTGCGTTCTATGTCTCATAATATTTTATGCTGCAATGTCCTGGTGAAATCATTGTTGTGGACATCATTTCTCTTGTCTTGTAATATTTTTTGTTAGTGGCTTTCAAGCGGTGGGATCATTTTCTATATATACTGTTTCTTCCTTCCAAAAATGAGTTTGAAATATACAGAAAAATAGTGAAAAAGACACCAGGTCTTTTTGTATTGTTTTTAGATTATTGTATAAGACCCATAAACTGCATGCCATTGTTTGGCCTTTCTATTTCTTAACTATTTGACAAAACACTATACTGTGTCGTTATTGTATTAGGTAGTTTATTTGCAGAACTTCTATAGTTTCAATATATTTTGTTGATTTAGACCATGTATTGGACTCTTCTTTTTAGTGAATATGTATGAGATTTCTTTTATGTTATTTGATAAACTATTTGGGTTTTCACCTTTGCTTGTTGTTATTCTCATACATAGGAGATTGTTAAATGACCCTCAAACCACATCCGAAAGGAAGGTTTCCTATGCCTGAATACACCTACATCTTGGAACATTTCCTTAGTTAGATCTTTATTTTATATATACCTGCCTCCTTTTCCCATTCCAAACCCCAAATTATAGAAGAATTTAGCTTCTTTAAAAACTTGGAGGTTACTTAGTTTAGCGCAATAAGCCCCCCCATTAACTGAGTTTCCAATAAGGTTGTTTCTTTTCAAATTTTGTCATCAAAAAACACCTTTGATCAACATATCCAAACCATGCAAACAGATCTTTAACATATAAGAAATGCGGAGTAAAAACAAAACACTACTCCACAATACAAAACACCACTACAACACACTGTTTCCTCTTTTGTTCAAATTTTCTCAAAAGAACTTGGAAACCAAGCACCAAAAACACATCCTCATCATCTTCAACACTTCCTCATCACCATTGAACCAATTGCAACATAGAAACTCAACCATACATTCATAGACAAAATCCTATCAAAGAAACACTAGAGGTTGACACTAGTAGCTTACTAATGACAACATAATATAGTAATCAAAGCACTATTAGAGACAACACCAACTCACTACCAATTGCACATCCTTGCAAAATTCTTCTTCTCATATAGTTGATACCAATGACAACACACAAACTTGTTGACATCAATGACAACACTAATTGCACATACTTGCAACAATCTCCCCCTTTGTCATTGATGGTAACACATGACGTGAAAACCATTAACAGGAAACACAACTCTTCTCCATACCTTTTACTTTTCTCTTTTCTTCTTTACACAATGAACTCATTACTCATTATTCTCTCCCCATTTGTAGATTATCATTTTCACGTGTCTCACTCTCCCCCTTTGACATCAATGGAAAAGGATAAAATATTTGCATCACTCATTCTCCTCCTTTGACATTAAACATACTTCTCACTACTGCTCTGCAACTTTCTTTCCTTCAATTCTCTATATACCCCCCTTAGTAGCACACACCAAACTGCATCAATCGACAACCACTACATAATGACAACATTCACTCCCCCTGATTGCAATAACCAATAATGTCATTACCTATTCCCCCTAAGAGGTATCCACCAACATCAGTCTAGACCAAAGAATGTATCTTGACATCCACTGGATTGATGAATATCCTTATGCATCTAATTCAAAGGAGGGGCAATAACCCCCAACTTCTCCCAGAGATACTCAAAGTATCCTTAGTGAATATATTAGTAATCTGATCCTTTGTAGGCACATATTCAAGCTTCATTTCATTCTCTACAACCTTCTCTCTCAAAAAGTGATATTGGATTGAGATATGCTTTGTCCTTGAATGTATTACTAGATTATTTGAAATATTGATTGCACTTGTATTATCAAAAAAGATAGAAATTGGTTCATCATATATCACTTTGATATCCTTCAATGTTTGCCTCATCCATACCACTTATGTGCAACAAGATGTTTTTGCAATGTACTTTTCCTTTGCACTAGATAAAGATACTGAATCTTGTTTCTTGCTTAATCATGAAACCAATCCGCATCTAAGAAAGAATGCACCACCACTTGTTCTTTTTTGTCATCTACACAATAGGCCATGATCTAGAGCACCCCTTAAGTATCTGAATATCCTCTTCACTACTACAAAATGTGACTCTCTAGGATCTTCTTGAAATATAGCCACAAGACAAACTACATGCATGATATCCAGTCTAGTAGAAGCTAGATATAGAAGTCCTCCAATCATTGATCTATACTTGCTTTGATCAACCTTAGGAGATCCATCATTCTTGCTCATCTTGCAATCAATAACCATAGGAGTACATACTGGTTTAGAATCTTCCATTCCAAACTTCTTCAATATTTCCTTAACATATTTTGATTGTGAAATAAAAATACCTTTATTTGTCTGATTGATTTGTAGCACAAGGACGAAATTCATCCCCCCAAACATAGAAATTTCAAATTCTTTCTACATCTCTTCTAAAAAATTCTTGCACATATCCTCATTACCTCCAAATATTATGTCATCAACATACACAACCAGAATCAATTTTTGATCTTTTTCAACTTTGAAGTAAATATTACTATCTGTGGCACCTTTATTGAATCCTTACTGTAGTAAATACATGCCTAACCTTGCATACCAAGCTCTGGGAGCTTGCTTCAATTCATATGATGCCTTTTTCAATCTGCAAACCATATCAGACTTATCTAATAACTAAAATCCTTCTAGTTGTTCTACGGGTAAGTGCATGGATCTGTGACACAATTTTGGTGCCAAATTGCAAATAAAACTCATAACATGCCATATTGCACTCACCAAATTTGGCGCTTTCCAAATACACGTGGTAATACCAAGCTTATTTGGCGAGCGCCAAATTTGGTGCTCGCCAAATGGATTGATTTTTGCAATGAATATTTGTGAACTCTTTCTTCTTCTCTTTCTCTACCAAGGAGACTAAATACATGAAACAAACATTTAAGTATAAGTTGACATTTACATATGGAAATTTAATTTCTTATACTTTAAGTTATATTTCATGTATATAGGCAAGATGTTTGAGAGTGGTTTCCAATCTCCAGGAGTTATAATGCAAATTCTAGTTTTTGTAAGATCTTAAAATTTTAGACTTTTTCAAATTTTAGTAATCATCATGTCAAATTTCAGTAATCAAGAGGTCAAATTTTAATAGTCAGCAAGTTGTATCATCTTTCTCACTCGTTTCTTCTCTCTACTCTCTATCTCTCCACTCCCTCTCTCTCACACACACATCCCTCTATCTCCTCCCTACATCTTCCTCCCTCCCTCCCCTCTACTTATCTCTATATCTTCTTTCTCTCTACATCTCCTTCCCTCTCTACTTATCTTTATCTCCCCTATGTCTCTCTTTACCTACTATGAACCGCTAAACCTGCAAATGCATAAGAACAACAAACATGTCAAATTGTTAGCTCAATATGCAAACAAGCATGAGATATTCCCCATGAAATCTATCTATTTTAACCAAAATTATGAAAATGAAGAAGACAATACAAGAGAAGCATATAAATCCTAATTAAGCCAATAGATTTAAGATCCCATGGAGGAATTGGTGCCAATGGAATGTTGCAATTGGTCGTTTCCCAATTCCTAAGTTGCAATGTTGAGTGGTTGAGAAATGGTCAAATCTCGCAAAGAGATTTGACCATAACCTTGTTACAAATCTTCAAGATGATGAATGGTTGAGTGAAATGGGAAAAATTAGCTCTCAATGTGAAGAGAGTAACTTTGCATGCAATTATGGATGAGGATGAAGTTGAGTATAATAATTTTACTCAAATTGTGGATGATAGAATGAGAGGAAGTCTCTCATTTATAGATTTCCAAAATGGAAGAGAGAGTGAAATTGAGCAATGTGAGATCATTCAACATCCAATGGCCAAGTGCCACTTGTCAAGATGTGAATGGTTGAGGAATGAGCACATTTTGATCAATGTGCAAGTTTGAATTTTGAATTTGATGAAGTGACATGTTTAGGTGGGATGAAAGAAATGGAGTTAATGTCACTTGGCTCAATGCACAAGGACATGTAAGAGGTCTTAAATGCCTTGTTGGAAGGACCAAGTCCATTTGAATTTGAATTCAAATTTGAGGGAATATTCCCTTTTTGATGCCACGTGAGGGAAAATAGATGAATTAATAAATCAAAGTAATTGATTTATTGTGCAACTTGCATTCTCTAGAAGATTTTAATGAGAGCGATTAACTTAATCATGGTTTTGATTAATTTAATGAAGAATTAGATGATGTGACAAGTTAGACTTAAATTTATGAATTGATTTAAGTCAAGAATTGAGAGGAAAAAATTATTAAATAAATGATTTGATTTATTTAACTAAGGAGGGAAATATTAGATTAAATTAAATTTAATTTAATTTATTCAATTTAATAAGAAGACTTTAGGGATTTAATCAAATAAAATGAGTTATTTAATTAAAAGGAGTTTTACAGAATTAATTAAATAAAATTGATTTATTTAATTAACAGGAGATGATGACTTAATTAGATAAAGTTGATTTATTTAATTAAGAGATGAAGAGTGATGAATTTAATCAAATACAGATTATTCGATTAAATGACTAGCAAAGGAGATGATTCAAGATGAAATGGTGTTAGTAAATCAGGATCCAGTGTGTCAGATCGAAATGTGCATTTTCCATGTCTACACCTACTTCTCCCTCCATCACTTTGTATCTCACCTATGTTTCTCTCCATACCTCTTTCCCTCTCTACTCTCTATCTCTCCTCTCCCTCCCTCTACCTACATCTCTCTCTCACACTCTCTATCCCTCTCTATCCCTATCTTCCCCCTCTTTCTCTCTAACTCTCTCCTCTCTATCTTATAATTCTCTCTCCCTCACTCTCAATCTCTCCTCTTTATCTCACCACTCTCTCTATCTCTCTCTCTCTCACACAAACCTCTATCTCCCTCCCTAACACTCCTTCCCTCTCTCCTTCCCTCTCTAATTCTCTCTATCTCTCCTCTCCCTCCCTCTCTCTCCCTCTCCCTCCCTCCCATTATTTTTGTCTCTCCTCCCAATATCTCTCACTATTGTTCGTCCCTCCCTTCCCCCCTCCCCCTCTTTCTCTCTCAATTTCTCCTTTTCTCTATCTCACCATTCTCTCTCACTCACACACACACCTCTATCTCCCTCCCTACCTCTCCCTCCCCTCCTCCCCTCTCTATCTCTCCTCTCTCTTTCCCTCTCTATACCTACCTCTCCCTCCATCACTCTCTCTCCATCCCTCTCTATCTCACCTATGTCTCCTTCCCTACCTCTTTCCCTCTCTACTCTTTATCTCTCCCCTCCCTTCCTCTACCTACCTCTCTTTATCTCTCCATCCCTCTCTCTCTCACTCTCTCATTCTCTCTATCTCACCACTATCTCTATCCCTACCTCTCACTCCCTCCTCTCTAAATCACCATTTTCTCTCTCTCCAACTTTCCCTCATTCCCTCTCACTCCCTCCTCTCTAAATCACCATTCTCTCTCTATCCCACTTTCCCTCCTTCCCTATCTCTATCTCACCTATCCGTTTCTACCTCTCCCTCCCTCCAACCTCCCTTTCTCTCTTTATCTCTCTTTCTCATTCTCTCCTTAGCTCTCTACTCTCTATCTCACCACTCTATCTCCATCTCTCTCCCTCCTTCCCTCTCTGCCTCCTATCCCTCCCTCTCCTTGCCTCTCTACATACCTCTCCATCCACTACCTACCACTCTCTCTACCTCTCTCTCTCCCTCTCCCCTCTTTCTCTCTTACTCTCTCCTTCCCTCTCTACTCTCTATCTCTCCCCCCCTTCCCTCTCTACTCTCTCTCTCTCTCCCATTCCTCTCTCCCCTCATTTTCTCTCCTATCACTCTCTCCCCCTCTCACACACACTCACCTCTATCCATTCCTTTCCTCTCCCTCCATCCCTCCACTCTATACTTATCTATATTTATCATCTCTCTCTACATCTCCTTCCCTCTCTATTTATATTTATCTCCCCTCTCCCTCTCTTAACCCACCTCTCCCTCCATCACTCTATATCTCAACTATGTCTCCTTCCTACCTATTTCCCTCTCTTAACCTGCCTCCAACCTCCCTCTCTCTTCATCTCTCTTTCTCATTCTCTCCTTACCTCTCTACTCTCTATCTCACCACTCTCTCTCCATTTCCCTCCCTCCCTCTCCTTGCCTCTCTATATACCTCTCCCTCCACTACCTACCACTCTCTCTACCTCTCTCTCTCCCTCTCCCCTCTTTCTCTCTTACTCTCTCCTTCCCTATCTACTCTCTATCTCTCCCCCCTTCCCTCTCTACTCTCTTTCTATCTCTCCCCTTCCTCTCTCCCCTCATTTTCTCTCCTCTCACTCTCTCCCCCTATCACACACACTCACCTCTATCCCCTCCTTTCCTCTCCCTCCATCCCTCTACTTTATAATTATCTCTATCTACATATCCTTCCCTCTCTATTTATTTGTATCTCCCCTATCCCTCTCTTTACCCACCTCTCCCTCCATCACTATATATCTCAACTGTGTCTCCTCCCTACCTATTTCCCTCTCTATCTCTCCTCTCCCTCCCTTTTTTTATCAATCAAATATACATCCAATGTTAAATTTGCAGAAATATAGCTATCTGTTGACACATGTAAACCTTCTTCAGATGTTTAAAATCTGAACGAAGAAGGAATCTCCAGAGTGAGTTGGTTCTCCGAATGATAAATATATTCTAAAATATTTTTTGTGGACAAGATTTAGAAGGATGAACTTGAATTAAACTTATGACTTAAGAAATTAATGATGACTTAATTGATGACTCTGGGTTTTTCTCACAAACAGTTCTAAGAAAACAATAATACTTCACAATTTCTCATGAACACTTAACACATCATTGCTTTGCATGAAGATTCAGATTTTGAATACAACATGCAACCTGTATTTATGATCTTTCTGCATCAAAATTACAACTTCGAGACATAACAAGGATCCTGTAAATAGACATCACACTATCACATCAAACTAAAGCTGCAAGAGACACAAAATTGGGAAATAGGAAAGCTATTTCTATTAACTGAAGGAGTAACAAAGTCTGAGCACAAATTTTTGAGTTACAAGACTCTCTATTTAAGCATGAGATCAAGAATCAATAATTTGAACTGAGAAAAACTCTAAGTTTTTCTTCAAAATATATCACCAAAACCCTAATCCAATCTCAAGAAAAAAGAACATTTAAGAAAGAGAGTGCTAGGAATACTTGGATTAAAGCATATAAAATGAACCTAGATTTGTACAATCATCTTAGAAGCATTTGAACAATAAAAGCTTGATATTGTTTTATCATTGACACTACCATAAAGCTAGATTTTTTGTGGGTTGATCTAGGAGAACTTATCCCCTAATAATTTGGCAAGCCTTAAAAGGTATTTTTAAATATTGCTAATCTAGATAACAAACCAAAGAACAACAAAATTTATAAAACAAGGAGTCAACAAATAGCTAGATCATTTTTGTGGGTAAAGATTAGATTTGTGAATGTGTAAAAGACCCACACCTACAAATATGACCCATCACAACATATTGAAATTGTTCTAGATTTTAAGTAGATATTGATATTCCATTTATAATCCCAAGATATCCAAAATTTAATGTAATATCAAGATTATTCGTCTCCCTAAAGCATATAGCTAAATAATTTTATTTATTGAATTTATTTTTTGCATTTAAGTCTCTTAACATTTAAATAATCGATGTCCTTAGCTTTAAATTATATAATTTAAATTAATTTATGCTTAAGTGGATGCATATTATTTGATTAGTGTTAATTAAGAGTAGGGAAAGTTCATTTTCCTTTACTTTTTTAGTGAGCCTAGGTGACCTACTTAGCCCCTTATGCTTCTTATAATTATTAAGATTTTTATATCTTTCATTTGTTTATTTTAAATTTTTCTAAATCTCCCCTATTCATTCTTATGCTTAGTGATACATGTTTATTTTAGGGGTTGACATACTTATATGCATAGCCTATCTTTCAATGATCCTACCAACTCTTGCAATGGCTTCAAGGTTTTGATTTTATAATTATTTCTAATTTAATTTATGAGTGATATTTTAATTTATAATAGATTTTACCTCATTCCCATATCATTTATTTACATCTATTATTTTTTGGAGCTTTTACAACATATTTTTGTAAATCCTACACTTTCTTGGATAGACCCTTATCTTTACATCATGTATTCTCATGATTCTCTATCCTTGGTATTTGTTTATTCTTCAATTACTAATTATGATATCTTTTTACAATTAGTGGTTGATCGATCTATCCTTGATTCACTTATGACATTATATCTCACTAATGGATCACTCCGTCAATAAAACCACTATACCACCATATATATATATATATTTTTCATTTTGAAATTTATTCACCACTTTCTTTTTTTTATTACATACCCATATTTTATCTCATTATTATCTTGTGGTGCATATTTTCCTTTGAAGATTCATAATATTGTGTTTGATTCTAATGATGGATTACCTTTAAACATCTTTCACACATTATCGAATTCATGATACACATTTTTCTTCATATTACTATAACTGATACATTATGTGATGAGGGTACATATATTACTCATAAAACTAATGAACCATATGATGAATCTTCTGTGTCATGTTGTTCCTAATATAGATATGGATTATAGTTCTCCATGTTTTACATCTTATACTATGCCTAGTTCTATTCCTCCTTTTCATCCCTCAATTTTACCTTTCAATCATTCTACAACTAGGCAAAAAACTATGGTGTATAATTATTTCATCTGACATTTTTTTTTTGGTGTTAAATATAATTGATCAAATAATTACATCTTTCAATTAGTTGTTACATACATTTACTGTTAAGGCATATTGCACATGATTGGCTTCTATTTACAATTGTTGTGTTTGGTTACATATAATTTGACTATACATGTACTATGTTAACCACATAGTTTTTGTTGTGCACTTTTTGTAGCCTTGTATAGCTATTTTGTCTGCTATTTTTGAAGTTCTAGAGCTGGAAATGATAGTACTTAGGTCCATTCTTGTACACATAGTGCCTTTTTGCTGACCGCTCCTTTGAATTTTCTATTGTAATGTCTTTGGAACTCTATAAGATCTTCTTTGAAAGACCGGTTGTCTTCTCCACTAAGCTGCTAGCGCCTTATGTCTAACATATTTTCTAAATAGTTAGCTTCATTATTGCAACCAACACTTCTAAATAATTAATACATAAATCTCAACTGCACTTCATGAGTTATCATCTCAAATATGATTAATAATTAGAGGTCATTATGTATTGTGGTTAGGTATGGAAATATTGGTGTTGAACAAGTATTATTGGATGATGAATTCAAATTGAACATTTGTAGATGGATGACGAATTCAAATTGAATATTTGTAGAGACCATTTTTTTAAATGTGATTCAAAGTTAATTACTCTAATCTTTCAAAATATAAGGTAGTCATTGAAATATTTAGAAATTTCATATGGGAGTATTTCAATTATAATGATTTACATATCATTTTATGGCATGTTATCTTTAATTTCACTTTGCATGTGTTGTATGGAACCTTAGTCTATAACATCCTTGTATGGTAACCTTGGATACATGCAATGGGTTTCTTCCCATCTACATTTCACCATAAACTTAATTTTGTCCATCATAGCAAGTAACATGTGTATTGATAGTATCATGGCGAGAGCGGGGGCTAGAGTTGGATGGAGCGGGAAGAGTAGGGGTGGAGAAAATTAAAATTCCTTTGTCGATGGTGGCTATGCAGAGGATGAGCCTGATGCAGACTCGTGGGCGATGGAGTTGTTGCAGTTTCCTATTGTTGTGGCATCTCCTCTCTTTCCCTCTAATTCTTTTTGGCTAGTGTTTGGTGGGGTCACTGGGGCTTCTCTACCTCTGGTCAAGGAGATTTTGCCTTCTTCTCTCATGGCCACGATGACCTTTTAGAATGCATCTTTGAGTGCTCTGGAGGATGGGAGTTTAATGTGGTACGACTTCCTTCTTGATTCCCTCTCGTCCTGTGTGGTGTGGTAGCTTTGGACGGTTGGGTTTGTTCCTGCCCTATTCCTAAGCTTCGGTCTATCGATTGTTATTTGTGTGGGGAGCTTTCGATTGGAGTTTCTAGTGCACTTGTGCCTGTTGGTCCCTAAGGCGTGGGTGTGGTGGGTCTTTCGATTTGATGGAAACTTCCTTCTTCCTTTGTGGGTGGCTTGTGGAGCTCTCAGTTCTGCACTTCCCTACTTGGTGTTGTTTTTTTGGTGGTTTGACCCTCCTTTGTTCTGTTGGGTCACTGACTTTCCTGGCGGTTCATGGATTGCTATTTTAGTAGTTTTTTTTGTTGGCCTTCTCTTGGATAAATATGGTGGTTGCTTCCTTCTAGAGCACTCTGCCTTATGGGCTATTATATTCATTTCTTTTGGCGTTGGTACCCTGGCCCATTTTATTTCTTGTTCCCCCTCTTTGCTTGGGGCTCTTAGTGGTTTCTGCGAGAGCTTTTTGGTTGACTCTCTGTTGTTTCATGTGGATGTGATGATCTCATGTGTTGGGTGATGGATTTTCAGGCTGAGGTTTGTGGTTCTCCCTTTTGTGGGTGTGGGATTTTTCTTGAGGCTGAGTTTGGTGTGTGGGTGGACTGTGATGGGGTTGTTTGTGGTGGGAGTTTGCATTCTCTTAGATCTTGGTGGGTCGAATGGTGAGCTTCATGGTTTTTCTCTCTTTCCCTTCTCCCTATTTTTTGGCTTCCCATGCTTGGCTTTGTAACCTTTGACTGCTTACGTGGTTTTTGAGTGTGTTTCTATTGCCTTTGTGCTAAAGCAGATTGGGTTGAAAGTGTTTTTACAGATGAAGGTGTCCCTAGATGCTTGAATGTTGGGAGATGTTATTAGATGGTGGAGTAGCCTTCCTTTTTCTTCCAGTCTCTATTTCTAGTAGGGGATGTTGTTGGAATGGTGGTTTTTCTTCCATGCTGCTGCTTTGGGAAGAAGCCTGGTTGTTGATGTTGTTTCTTGTGTTGGTTTAGTTGTGGTTTTTCTCTTGGAGATCTTTCTTGCTTACCCAAAGGATGGTGTGTCTCCCTAGTCTTCTGGAGATTTGGCTTTCTTCAATTTCCTTTACATTATGTCTTCTCTTGATCCAAAGACAACTCTTCATGTTTAGGAGTCATTTCCTTTTGAGTTGGAGGTGGGTGTGGTGGAAGTGGTTGGAAGTCCTCTTTTTTGGTTTCCTCTGGTAGTGTTCCTATTGAGGTGGAGCCTAAAGTTGATGGAGAGGTGTGTTGTTGGTTTTTTGGGTTGTCACAACATATTCTCCTATAGAGGGGAGCTCCTTCCTCTTGAGGTGGACTTGGAGTTGGTCTGTGGCACGATTGGGAGTTTCAAGGGGTGTCTCTCCTTTTTTTTGTTGTTGTTTTTATTATGGGTTTGGGTTTAATGGTGTTTTGTAGCATTAAATTACTTTCTTCTTTTGTTGGGATCAATATTTTTGATTCTGAGCAAATGGTTGGATGCAACTTTGTTGCATTGTTCCCTATCTGTTTCAATCATTAATGGTTTCTGGTCCTGGTTAAAACTAGGTTGTTTATGGGTTTCTAGCCCTTGTTTGTTTGTAAGTTGCAGCTTGTAGTCATGTTGATTTTTTAGAGGCTGTTGTGGTGTTGTTGTTGATTTAAGGTTTATCTTATTTTCAGCCTACCTTCCTTTGTTCTAGGTTTTGGGCCCCATCAAAACCCATTTTTTTTACCCCTAATCAAAACATGTGTATTGATAGTTGATGATAACTCGATAATTTTATAAATAATCAAACAAGATTAAATATTGATATCTTCAACATGATTAATAATGTCTAAAATATATAGCACAATGTGATGGTTAAGTAATGGCATTGTTCATATTTCCACCAAGCTTTAAAAACTTCTTGAAAAAATGTAATCATGGAATTTCTAGTGAATGCATAAGACAACCGATAGAGGGGTCATTAATCAATTGTACCTCAAAACTTCAAAACCCTTACAAACCTTCAAATCCACATTAATTCAATTTACCCTTAATTTTTTAGAATGATTTATCATGAAAGAAGATAAAAACAATATAACCAAATCAACACCATACACAAGGAAATGCCATATTTATGTGGAAAACCCAAGAAGGAAAAAACCATAGTGAGGATTAACTCACAATATAAAATAATATCAATGTCGATTACAAAGGGCTCACTGCCTAAGGGTTCACTACCCAAAAGAAAGAAAGGCTCATTGCCAAAATAGAAAATAAGATAGAGAAGAGTGTTACAGTGAGAAAACCATCTTAATGCAATAGAAAAATCCACCACAACATCACCAACACCTTCGCAATCTTATTGAAGAATTGTAGACACCTTATGCTCACTGCATTTCTCAAATTTGTACTTTACAAATCTGTAATTTGTATCATTCGCATCATAGTCATTTATTTCATCATCTCTCAACAACTCAACTCTTATTTATACCATCCTCAACCTCGAAAACATTCTCCAAGGTCAGCTATGCACCTCAATCATGCAAATTCAAATTAGTTCAGCACAAAAACATTCCCATAGTGCAAAGGAATGGTGGACCACAACACAACTTAGCTAGGACCTAAATCCAGTCATGCATGACATGCCATGCTTCCAAAAATACCTAAGTAACTTTGCAATTAGTGTAAACACTCAAGGTCAGTCATACCCATGTAAACACCATTAATTTTTTAAGTACATTCTTTCTTTGATCCAAAGACAACTCACAAACAAAAAATTTCAAACAACAATTTGGAATATTTCACAAACACCTTGAAATCCAACAAATCCTTTTACAACAACTTTCACCTGAAGAATGTACACACCCAATACACTCAAACAATTTTTCCATACACTATGGACTAAGAAACAAACTTCTGAAGCAAAAAACCTTGAACAACTTCAACTAAAGAATGATAACAAAATTATCAACACACTTCTAGGTCTACAAGACCTTAATTGACTGCAGAGAAATGCGGATCAAGAAAATTTCAACCAGACACCTTTGCAATACACAATCCACACACTAGTGAATGCAACTTCCTCTGCACAATGATCGGGCACACCAAATGATAGTATTATTTTTCTTGGCTTCCACTCGCACCCAATATATTTAATATCTTTGGTTCCCTTTCTGAAGAGCTTTGCCAAATGTCGTCACATGTCCGTCGTGCGATCCTTGCAAAGGTTTCATTTCTCACTTTTCTACCAAGCTACGCCATGATTCCATGTATCAACACCACACACATTTGAGGCTTGCTTCCCTTCACTTCTCTATCGAGCTACACCCATGCACCATGTAGCATGTTTCAACATACACCTTCTGGTGGACCCCACAGTCAGTTCTAGTAACCAAGACTTCTCCACGTGTCTTCTCCATGGGGAGTTCATCGAAAGGAAGGGAGGTATGACCAACAAGCCTCACCATATTGCCACATGTCTTAACTAACTTCATGGGGGGGCGACACTTGTCTACATGAGAGTTTTTTTCTTCTACACTAGGACCACTGCCATCATTTGCAAGGGATGCATCTTGATCAAAGGCGACTGCGTTCTATGTCTCATAATCTTTTCTGTTGCAATGGCCTGGTGAAATCATTGTTGTGGAAATCATTTCTCTTGCCTTGGAATCTTTTATGTTACTGGCTTTCAAGCGATGGGATCATTTTCTATATATATTGCTTCTTCGTTCCAAAAATGAGTTTGAAATATACAAAAAAATAGTGAAAAAGATACCAGGCCTTTTTGTATTATTTTTAGATTATTGTATAAGACTCATAAATTGCATGCCATTGTTTGGCCTTTCTATTTCTTAACTATTTGACAAAACATTATACTGTTCCATTATTGTATTGGGTAGTTTATTTGCAGAACTTCTATAGTTTCAATATATTTTGCTGATTTAGACCATGTTTTGGACTCTTCTTTTCAGTGAATATGTATGAGAGTTCTTTTATGTTATTTGATGAACTATTTGGGTTTTCACCTTTGATTTTTGTTATTCTCGGACATAGAAGATTGTTAAATGACCCTCAAACCACATCCGAAAGGAAGGTTTCCTATGCTTGAATACACCTACATCTTGGCGCATTTCCTTAGTTAGATATTTATTTTACATATACCTACTTCCTTTTCCCATTCCAAAACCCAAATTATAGAAGAAGTTAGCTTCTTTAAAAAATTGGAGGTTACTCAGTTTAGTGCAATTGGCCCCCCCATTAACTGAGTTTCCCATAAGGTTGTTGCTTGTCAAATTTTGGCATCAACAAACACCTTTGATCAACATATCCAAACTGTGAAAACAGATCTTCAACATACAAGAAATATGGATAAAAACCGGAACACTACTCTGCAATACAAACCACCACTACAACACATTGTTTCCTCTTTTATTCAAATTTTCTCAAAAGCACTTGGAAACCAAGCACCAAAAATAGATCCTCATCATCTTCAACACTTCCTCATCACCAATGAACCAATTGCAAGATAGAAACTCAACCATACATCCATAGACAAAATCTTATCAAAGCAACACTAGAGGTTGACACTAGTAGCTTACTAATGACAACATAATACAGTAATCAAAGCACTATCATAGACAACACCAACTCACTACCAATTGCACATCCTTATAAAATTCTTCTTCTCATACAGTTGACACCAATGACAACACACAAACTTGTTGACATCAATGACAACACTAACTGCACATACTTGCAACAATCTCCCCCTTTTTCATTGATGGCAACACATGACGTGAAAACCATTAACAAGAAACACAACTCTGCTCCATACCTTTTCTCTTTTCTTCTTTACACAATGAACTCATTACTCCTTATTCTCTCCCCCTTTGTAGATTATCATTTTCACATGTCTCACTCTCCCCCTTTTACATCAATGGAAAAGGATAAAATATTTGCATTACTCATTCTCCTCCTTTGACATTAAACATACTGCTCACTACTTCTCTGCAACTTTATTTCCTTCAAGTCTCTATATACCACCCCTTAGTAGCACACACCAAACTACATAAATCGAAAACCACTACATAATGACAACATTCACTCCCCTTGATCGCAACAACCAATAATGTCATTACCTATTCCCCCTAACTTCTCCTGGAGATACTCAAAGTATCCTTAGGAAGATCCTTAGTGAATATATTGGCAACCTGATCCTTTGTAAGCACATATTCAAGCTTCACTTCATTCTCTACAACCTTCTCTCTCAAAAAGTGATATTGGATTGCAATATGCTTTTTCCTTGAATGTATTACTAGATTATTTGAAATATTGATTGCACTTATATTATCAAAAAAGATAGAAATTGGTTCATCATATATCACTCTAGTATTCTTCAATGTTTGCCTCATCCAGACCACTTATGTGCAACAAGATTTTGCTGCAATGTACTCTAACTTTGCAGTAGATAAAGATATTGAATCTTGTTTCTTGCTTAACCATGAAACCAATCTAAATCTAAGAAATAATTCACCACCACTTGTACCTTTTTTTTATATCTACACAATAGGCCATGATCTAGAGTGCCCTTTAAGTATCTGAATATCCTCTTCACCTTTGAAAAATGAGACTCTTTAGGATCTTCTTGAATTTTAGCCACAAGACAAACTACATGCATGATATCCAGTCTAGCAGCAGTTAGATATAGAAGTCCTCCAATCATTGATCTGTACTTGCTCTGATCAACCTTGGGAGATTCATCATTCTTTCTCATCTTGCAATCAATAACCATAGGAGTACATACTGGTTTAGAATCTTCCATTCCAAACTTCTTCAACATTTCCTTAACATATTTTGATTGTGAAATAAAAATATATTTATTTGTCTGATTGATTTGTAGCACAAGCAAGAAATTCATCTCCCCAAACATAGACATTTCAAATTCTTTCTACATCTCTTCTAAAAAATTCTTGCACATATCCTCATTACCTCCAAATACATCAACATACACAACCACAATCAATTTTTGATCTTTTTCAACTTTGAAGTAAATATTACTATCCGTGGGACCTTTATTGAATCCTTACTGTAATAAATACCTGTCCAACCTTGCATACCAAGCTTTGGGAGCTTGCTTCAATCCATATAATTCCTTCTTCAATCTGCAAACCATATCGGACTTATCTAATAACTAAAATCCTTCTAGTTGTTCTATGGGTAAGTGCATGGATCTGTGACACAATTTTGGTGCCAAATTGCAAATAAAACTCATAACAATCCATATTGCACTCACCAAATTTGGCGCTTTCCAAATACACTTGGTAATACCAAGCTTATTTTTCGAGCGCCAAATTTGGCGCTCTCCAAATGGATTTACCATTTCGCGCTTGCCACATGGCTTGATTTTTGCAATGAATATTTGTGAACTCTTTTTTATTCTCTTTGTCTACCAATGAGACTATATACATGAAACAAATATTTAAGTATAAGTTGACATTTACATATGAAAATTTACTTTCTTATACTTTAAGTTATATTTCATGTATATAGGCAAGATGTTTGAGAGTTGTTTATGATCTCTAGGACTTATAATGAAAATTCTAGTTTTTGGAAGATCTTAAAATTTTAGACTTAGTCAAATTTTAGTAATCAGTATGTCAAATTTCAATAATCAAGAGGTCAAATTTTAGTAGTCAGCAAGTTGTATCATCTTTCTCTCACTCTTTTCTTCTCTCTAATCTCTATCTCTTCACTCCCTCACTCTCTCTCCCTTCATCCCTCTCTCCCCTCTCCCTCTCACACACATCCCTCTATCTCCTTCCCACATCTACCTCCCTCCCTCCCCTCTCTACTTATCTCTATCTCTTCTCTCTCTCTGCATTTCCTTCCCTCTCTACTTATCTTTATCTCCCCTATCTCTCTCTTTACCTACCTCTCCCTCCATCACTTTGTATCTCATCTATGTCTCCCTCCCTATCTCTTTCCCTCTCTACTCTCTATCTCTCCTCTCCCACCCTCTACCTACATCTCTCTCTCACTCTCTATCCCTCTCCATCCCTCTCTTCCCCCTCTTTCTCTCTAACTCTCTCCTCTCTATCTCATAATTCTCTCTCCCTCCCTCTCAATCTCTCCTCTCTATCCCTATCTTCCCCCTCTTTCTCTCTAACTTTCTCCTCTTTACCTCACAATTCTCTCTCCCTCCCTCCCAATATCTCCTCTCTATATCAACACTCTCTATCTCTCTCTCTCTCACACACAAACCCCTATCCCCCTCCCTAACACTCCCTCCCTCTCTAATTATCTCTCTCTCATCTTCACCCTCCCTCCCATTATTTTTGTCTCTCCTCCCAATCTCTCTCACTATTGTCCCTCCATGCCCCCTCTTTCTCTCTCACTCACACACTCACCTCTATCTCCCTCCCTACCCCTCCCTCCTCCTCCCCTCCCCCTCTCTATCTCTCCTCTCTCTTTCCCTCTCTATACCTACCTCTCCTCCATCACTCTCTCTCCATCCCTCTCTATCTCACCTATTTATCCTTCCCTACCTCTTTTCCTCTCTCTCTCTATCTCTCCTCTCCTTCCTACCTACCTCTCTCTTTGTCTCTCCATCCCTCTCTTTGTCTCTCACTCTCTCATTCTCTCTATCTCACCAATATCTCTATCCCTACCTCTCCTCCCTCCTCTCTAAATCACCATTTTCTCTCTCTCCCACTTTTCGTCCTTCCCTCTCACTCCTCCTCTAAATCACCATTCCCTCTCTATCCCACTTTCCCTCCTTCCCTATCTCTATCTCACCCTATCCGTTTCTACCTCTCCCTCCCTCCAACCTCCCTCTCTCTCTTTATCTCTCTTTCTCATTCTCTCCTTACCTCTCTACTCTCTATCTCACCACTCTCTCTCCATCTCTCTCCCTCCTATCCCTCCCTCTCCTTGCCTCTCTACATACCTCTCCCTCCACTACCTACCACTCTCTCTACCTCTCTCTCTCCCTCTCCCCTCTTTCTCTCTTACTCTCTCCTTCCCTCTCTACTCTCTCTCTCTCTCTCTCTCTCCCATTCCTCTTTCCCCTCATTTTCTCTCCTATCACTCTTTCCCCCTCTCACACACACTCACCTCTATCCACTCCTTTCCTCTCCCTCCATCCCTCCACTCTATACTTATCTCTATTTATCATCTCTCTCTACATCTCCTTCCCTCTCTATTTATATTTATCTCCCATCTCCCTCTCTTAACCACCTCTCCCTCCATCACTCTTTATCTCAACTGTGTCTCCTTCCTACCTATTTCCCTCTCTACTATTTATCTTTCCTCTCCCTCCCTTTTGTTATCAATCAGATATGCACCCAATGTTAAATTTGTAGAAATATAACCATCTATTGACACATGGAAACCTTCTTGAGATGTGGGTGATTTGAACGAAGAAGGAATCTCTAGAGTGAGCTGGTTCTCCGAATGATAAATCTATTCTAAAACATTTTTTGTGGAAAAGATTTAGAAGGATGAACTTGAATTAAACTTATGAATTAAGAACTTAATGATGACTTAAATGATGACTCTAGTTTTTTCTCACAAACAGTTCTCAGAAAACAACAACACTTCACAATTTCTCGTGAACACTTAACACATCATTGCTTTGCATGAAAATTCAGATTTTGAATACAACATGCAACGTGTATTTATGATCTTTCTGCATCAAAATTACAACTTCAGGACATAACAAGGATCATGTAAACAAACATCACACTATCACATTAAACTATAGCCACAAGAGACACAAAATTGGGAAATAGGAAAGCTATTTCTATTAACTGAAGTTGTAACAAAGTCCAAGCACAGATTTATGAGTTACAAGACTCTTTGTTTTAGCATGAGAACAAGAATCAATAATCTGAACTAAGAAAAATTCTAATTTTTTCTTCAAAATATATCACCAAAACCCTAATCCGATCTCAAGAAAAAATCTCAAGGAAAAGCCTCTAAAACTACTTGAAAAGGTGGCATAAAGGTGGAAAGCTCACACTTTTTTCATGTGCATGCCATAAGACCTCTAAAAGTAGGTAAAATATGTTTTTAAAGATAATAAAACACTTCATCTCCTCTCCATGTAGCTCAAATATGACGAAGGAAAAGTCAAACTCATCTTTGCTTGCAAACTGCTAAAAATAGCAAGAAAGAATAAAACAATTTATAAATCATTGTTTTATCTTTTGCTTCACAACATGCAGTTTTAATCTTTTCAGTTTGACTTAATTTTGCAATAAAGATTTAAAATCTTTGCAAAAAACAAAACCTTATATTTCCAATACAATTTGATTTTTCTTATAAAAATAATAAGTAATCCCCACCATTACATTTAATTGATTTTCTTTAAAAATCAATTGAAAAAATTAGATGCCTAAAGTATAAATTGGTCAATATTTAAATTTTAATTGATTATCAAAATCAATTAAAAAACACTCAAGGCATCTAACCACTCTCTATTTTTACTAGGGCATCAGGTCTACCTTACACAAATACCTAAAGTCTAAAGACCATGAAATATTTTATCAAACCAAGCCTAAGACTTAGGCATATAGAAATGCATGAAGTCCTTAACAAATTCGAACTAAGGCATATGAGACCATGGAAATAAAACTTAAGGCATTAATTTAAAATGTTAACCCAAATGTGATATACCCACATTCAAATTAGGGCAACATGAAACAAAAGTGAGGGAAAAAACCTAATCTCCATTCATTTCACACTTTTGCTTTGAGAGTGAATCTTGCTTGAGAGAAGATACCGCCACCATGAAAGCTTGATCTTCAGCTTGAAATGCCCATGATTTTCTCAGATTTCTAATTCCAGCTTATTCGAATCTTCATGAGAGAGCAAGGTAAGTTGGTCTTTTACATCAGTATGGATTTCTCCATTTTTTTTTAAAGGAAATACTGGCCATAAGGCCACAACCTCTCTTCTTTTATCTCTGATTTCTGCTTTTCATTTTGAAAATAAATGCATCTCAATGCAAATTTGTATAATTATTTGTATTCTTGCAATCAAATGAAATTTGTAATGTTAGAAGCATCAAGAAATAAATGAAAGCAATTTTTTATGCTTCAACATTTGTATATTCATTTTTGTAATTCATTTGTTCTGCAAAATATTGAGCAATGACTCTTAACTCTTCTTAATGAAAGAACTTACATAACTGAAACTCATAAATCAGATGCAATCAACAATTTTAAACAATGTAGCAACTAATTGAATTTCCACTTTAAGATCAAACAAATTAATCAGCTCCACCAATCAAGCTATAGTGAAAATTGGTAACATTTTGGTGATTTTCGTTGAATGCTTGTCAGCTAAGCATTGGATCAGTTGCCTACAACACTCCATTGGGTGCAAAGTCAAATCTTCCCCTTCATGAAACTCAGAAACTTGAACAAAAATACTCTAAACAACAACAAAACAAAACAAACAAAAAGGCTGAAAGCAAACTAACAAGCCCTGATGGCCAACTAAAACATGTGCAGTAGTGCTTAGGGAAAGTAGGAAAACATAAAAGAAATGTGCATAAAGCACTATTGCAACAACTACTCTACTTATTTACAAAATAGAACTTATCTCAAAGGAAATGATTGAGGTGGATCCCATTAACTGGGATAGACAACACCTCTCCAATCAACTTAGAAAGTTGGAAAGCGTTGTGCTCCTTGCACTCCGTGATCACATAAGGCTCATCCCAAATTACATCAAATTTGGAATTTCATCCATGTTTATTCTTAAATTCATTTCATTTAAAAATCAGATCACCAATAATGAATTCTCATGGCCTTGCCCTTTTATCGAAAGAGCTCTTCATCTGAGCTTGATGTATTTCAAGCTGTCTTAATGCTTCCTTTCTGGTTTCTTCAAGCTCTATCAACTGTGCAAATCTCACTTCCAAAGGTTGTTCATTCAATAATTCTAGTTCTTTAACAAAACTCAAAGTAGGTAATTCAATAGAAACAGGTAACTTAGCTTCTTTTCCATAAGCAACTACATAAGGAGTACAACTAGTGGCCCTTTTAGGAGTCACCTTGTCAGCCCAAAGGGATAACTTAAGCTTCTCATTCCATGTTCGTTGATTGTCCTCAACTGTCTTCTTGATTATTTGGATCAGATTCTTATTCGTAGATTTTGTCTGCCCATTCCCCTATGGATAATAGTTTTAGAATGTATTCAGATAAATGCTATTTCTAACTGACCAATCATAAATCCTTAAACCAATAAAGGCTAAACCATTGTCAGAGATTATTGAATCTGGGGTACCGAATCTTGACACTAAGTCTTGATAGAAATTAAGCACAAAAGTCTCGTTTCTTTCTTTCGAAGCAACAACTTCAATCCACTTAGTAAATTAATCTGTTGTAGTAAGGATCCACTTATGACCCGCGCTTGAAGGTGGGTTGATAGGCCCAATGAAGTCTAAACCCCACTTGGAAAAGGGCTGCTCCACTTGAATTGGATGCAGGGGAAGGGCTACAAGCCTCTATTTTCCAGAAAATAAAGCACACTTTTCACATTTACGGACCCAAGCAATAGAATCCTTAAATAGATCCAGCCAAAAATAACTAGCCTGCATGATTTTCAGGGTTGTTGTTCTTGCAGTGAAGTGCCCTCCTGAAGGACCATCATGAAATTCTCCTAACATCTTGTCAACTTTATCAAGCTTAATGCATCTTAATAAAACACCTTGAAAGTCTCTCCTATAAAGAATTCCATCAATAATTGCAAAAGGGATGGATTGTAATTTGTAATACCTCCTTTTTGCTCTGTCTAAGCCTTCGGGGAACTCACTAGTTTGTAAATAGTGCATCATTTGTTCTACCCAGGTGGTAGCAGGAACTAGAACAACAATTGTATCCTCATTGTTTAGCACTATGCCAACACTTTCAGCTTCTTTTAAGTTGTTGTCCATTGTATTTTCTGCAATCTATTCACACAAACATTTTCCTCTAACAAGCTTGGTTATTTTAATATCAATATCAAACTCCATCACCTTGGTTATCCAACCAGCACGCTTATCATTAATTTCTCGATTAAGTAAGAAGTCCTAACAGTTGAATGAGCAACCAGTAAATGAATTTAGTTATTTGATAACATATGCCTGAATTTTTTGAGGCTTCTCATGATAGCAAAAACATGCTTCTCAACAAAATAATACTTCACCTCATAATCATGCAATACCTGGCAGAAAAATTCTACAGGTTGTTCGAAGCCTTCATCATTTTGTTGGCACAACATAACTGAAATAGTGTCAACCCCTCCGAAGGCGTAGAGAATGAAATCTCTATCATAATTTGGGTTAATGAGAGTAGGAACAACTACAAGGGCTTCTTTTATCTGCTCAAAGCTCCTCTTACCTTCCTTGGTCCAACTGAAAGGCACATTTTTCTTAAATATAGCAATGAGAGGTTGAAGAAAAGTTGCAATGTTAGGTATGAATCTCCTTACAAAATTTATTCTTCCAAGAAAGCTTTGCAAGCCTTTCTTGTGAGCTAGTAATGGTAATTCAAGAATAATAGCAACTCTCTCAGATTCTATAGAAATACCTTGCTTCGAAACAATATTTCCAAGGAGTTTACATTCGTGCACAGAAAAATACACTTTTTCGGATTGAGAGATACTCCAAACTCTCTGCACCTTTGAAAAACTTGTTTTAAATGCTCAAAGTGTTCATTAGCATTTCTGGGAAAACTAGTAATATCATCTAAATATACGAAAACAAACTTATTCATGAGGCAATGAAAGGCCATGTCCATCGCTCACTAAAATGTTGCTCCAGCGTTGGATAAGCTGAAAGGCATCTTTTTATAGGCCATGGTGCCCCATTTAGTTGTGAATGTTGTTTTGAACTGATCCTCCTGCTTTACTAGAATCTGGTTATAACCTGAAAACCCATCCAACAAAGAAAATTTTTCAGAACCATAAACTACTTGCATAATTTGTTCCATGGAAGGGAGTGGATAGTGATCCTTTAAGGACACTTTATTTAAATCTTGAAAATCAACACACAATCTGATTTCCCCACTTTTCTTCCTAACTGGAACTAAGTTAGACACCCAAGAAGTATGTTTGATAGGAAAAATAATGCCACTCTCAACTAACTTATTCAACTCAGCCTTCAAAAGATGCTCTAATTTGGGATTAAGAGGTCTATGTTTCTACCTTACAGGTTTTGCATCAAGCTCTAGTTCAATAGTATTTTGGGCCAGTTTTGGATCAAAACCTTTTAGATCTTTATATTCCCAAGAAAAGACATAGCTAAACTCTTGACATAATAGAATAAAAGCTTGATGTTTCTCCTTATTACATACCTTTCTGAGCTTGAGAAGTTTACCTTTGAAAATCTCAATCGCCTCATAGTGCTCCTCCTTGACAGTCATGCTACATTTATCTTTTTGTACTTGGTAATCTGAGTTGAAAACAGATTCCAAGGTCACCATCCCCTTTGGCAGCTTGTTCGTCTTTCATTGCACAATCTGATTATTATATTGTTGTTGCCACTTTTTCTGATTTCCATCAGTAAAATCAACTTTAGCAATTAAAAAGCTTATAATCTGATCATCGCTGTCAAAAACCTGCCAACTCACATTATTTTTAGGTACAGAAGGTCTCACTATAATCTTAACATATTGACATGCCTCTACTTTGTGAACTCATTCAGAATATCAAACTGGGCTCCTATGGCAGTGAGCCTATCTGCATGCTTATGTTCATTTCTAGGGACTGAACATATATTAAAAGCATCAAAATATTCAATCAAATCCCATACATGATGCTTGTATTTTTTAAGTGAATCATTTTTTGCAGCATTCAAATTTCTAACTTGATTCACTATCAATTCTGAATCACCATAAACATGTAAGAATTTAATACCTCTCTTTCGAGCCCATTCTAGGCCATGTACCAGTGCTTCATATTCAGTTGTATTATTTTTACAGTTGAATGCAAACCGGAAAGATGAATAATACGTGTTTCCTTCTAGTGAAATCAACATGGATTCCCCACCAACACCTACACTACTTCTTGAGCCATCAAAATAAAGCTTCCAAAGTTCATTTTTCTTCTCTACAGGTTGTTCCTCCCTTTTAAACAGATTAGGCATATCAAAATCAAGTTCTCGAATCATATAAACCCCTAATCCTACTTCATTTGTGTGCTAGAAAGAATCAATCTTGTGATCTTTGGCTTCCCATTCATCTAGATTCATATTTTCTATAGGGGTGATGTGGTCTAAGGTCATGGTTTGCTCCTCCAATACAGGGGTGACATAGAGGTTAGTGTTTATAGGGACTGGGACATATGGTTCAATATGGTCTTTGGCTAGAGGCTCAAAATTTATGGTTACTTTTGTACCATACCTTGTTCTATAAAACAAATGAGACCAATCGGAGGACAAAAACCCACCCATCTTGGATATAAAATCCCTTGAAAGGAAAATGGCAAAGTGGGGTGGAAGATCAATAACATGTATATCCTGATGGATTGCAAAACTAGGGGATGCATGCAAAGTAAGAGCTAAACTTTTTATTATACCAACAGTTTCAACAGCAGCCCCATCCAGCTGAACTACACATTTCTGAGAGTTAGGCTCATAAATAAGATATAACTTATCAGCTAAGCTCTTAGGCATAAGAGAGCTACTTGCACCAGAATTGACCATACAGTTATGCACTATCTTGTCTCCAATAATCAGACTTAAATAAAATGGAGGAGGTTTTACCTCCTTAGCTTTATGCTCACTCTTGACTTCTGAGTTGTTCGTAAGCACAACTTTGGCATTCCCTTGATTTGCATCATTAGAAACAGAAAGCTCAACTAAAGTATCCTACAGCAAACTCTTCTGACCCAAAATATGCAATGCATCCATAACTGACATATTGACAGAAGCTTTCTTAAGATGTTCAACCATGTTGTAAGAAACATGTGTTACCTTTTGCTGATTTTTTTGTGACAGCAACATCACTTCCTTTCTGTAAAGGTTGCAATTGTGTCTTTGACTATTCCTTGCCAGGTTTTTCTTGGCCTCTTTGTAGCAACTACACCTTAGGTTGCATTACAACATTAGTATTTCATGCAGAAATAGGATGTTTGTCCTTTGCAGACTATTGTTGTCAGTTTCCAACTTGCTGCCCCAAATCTATGGCTCTCTTTTTTGACCTAGTGTTGGCTGAAACAGGAGAATCTTGCTAATCCTGACCATTCACGCCACAAAACTCAGAACTCTTCCAGTTTGGCTAAGTAACCTCAAAGCTTTCTTGTTGTTCCATATTTTAACTTGGAACACTTTCTGAACCTGCATAACTATTTTGGACCATTAAGGCCTGATTTCTCATGTTGTTAGCACATGTTGACTGCTTATGAGGTTTATTGCATGGATAGATCCAATCACAATCTTGGGCAAGGTTATTTTGTGGCACAAGTTCCTTTGACGAACTGGTAGCATTCGGGTTGAAGGGCTGAAACGGTCTAGGATTAAATTTTTTTCTTTGGCCTTGATAGTCATTCTGAAAGGTTGGCCTATTATGCTGGTTTTGCTGGTATGGGGCTTGGTATGGCTTATGTTCTTGGCCAAATTTATTTTTAATGATCACGAGATCATTCCCAAAGGTCTTCAATATTCTTTTTATCTCTTGAAACTCTTGGTTTTGGGCTAGAGTAGCAATCTCTTGGGCTGCGGTCTGATAACCTATTGTTGGGACAGCGGGAACAACAACTAAGGGTGGTAAAGATACAAGCGCATGCATTTGAATATCTAGAAACAAAGGCATAGGAGGCCTAGGGTAAATTTCCCTAGCTTGAATAAGACAGTTCTCAGCTCTTATGGCAATATCAAAAGCGTTAGGGAGTGTGTACCCACCCATAGATTGGGTCATAACTGAAATTTTTCTATTTAAAGCCTTTAAGAAAAACAAAAAGGAATGAGATGGTAAAGGCTTTACCATTTCAGGTATTTTGTCCCAAGTTCTCTAAAACCAGTAGTTGAAATCAACCAAGTGTTCGTTTGAAGCTCTCTTGATCGTGCTCAACTGCTCCAACAAAGATGCATGATCTAATTTATCAGGAAAATATTGGTACAGGCCATCGCCTAATGCATCCCATGTTGTGATTGAATTTTTTGTGAGGCCTCTAAACCATTGTAAATCATTTCCTTTGAGTGATGTAACCAATAGCCTTAATGCCACGTTCTCTTGGGTAATGTTGTGAGTTGAACATAGAGTGGACACATCTCAAATGTGTTCAATGGTAGTAGTTTGGTCTTCTCCAGTAAAGAAAGGCAGGCTTCTGAAAGTTGTTGTTGGAATATTATCATAGTGTGCAATATTCAATGGGCTTCCCCCATTAAAAGGTGCAAAATCATGCTATCTCACCATTGGTGGTACATATGATATAGGAACAAGATTTTCTAGTGATAAGACTATAGAATAAAGAACTAGAGGTGTTGATGCCAACCTCCTTGGTGTATCAAATAGTCTTCTTGCTGCTCTACCTCTCCTTTGTGGTGGGTACAGCTACAGGTACTCGAATGATACATAACTTGATCTTGTTTGAATCTTTCTCATGCACAGGTTGCACTAAGTTTGCATGCAAAAACAGAACCAGAGTCATTAGGTATATTGAAAAAGGCCTCCAAAATCCTGAGTAACTTGTTGCATACACCAAATAGCAACTTTAAAAGATTGAAACTTAACTAAAATTGATTTTTAGAGTCCCATCGGGCATGCCAAAAACTGTTATCAATCAGATTTGCACCCAATATTAAATTTGCAAAAATCTAACTATTTGTTGACACATGGAAACCTTCTTCAGATGTGGGCGATTTGAACGAAGAAGGAATCTCCAGAGTGAGCTGGTTCTCCGAATGATAAATCTATTCTAAAATTTTTTTTGTGGAAAAGAGTTAGAAGGATGAACTTGAATTAAACTTATGACTTAAGAACTTAATGATGACTTAAATGATGACTCTAGTTTTTTCTCACAAACACTTCTCGAAAAACAACACTTCATAATTTCTCATGAACACTTAACACATCATTGCTTTGCATGAAGATTCAGATTTTGAATACAACATGCAACCTGTATTTATGATCTTTCTACATCAAAATTACAACTTCAAGACATAACAAGGATCCTGTAAACAAACATCACACTATCACATCAAACTAAAACCACAAGAGACAAAATTGGGAAATAGGAAAGCTATTTCTATTAATTGAAGGAGTAACAAAGTCTTAGCACAAATTTATGAGTTACAAGACTCTCTATTTCAGCATGAGAACAAGAATCAATAATCTGAACTAAGAAAAACTCTAATTTTTTCTTCAAAATATATCACCAAAACCCTAATCCGAGCTCAAAAAAAAAATCTCAAGCAAAAGCCTTTAAAACTGCTCGAAAAGGTGGCATAAAAGTGGAAAACTCACACTTTTTGCATGTGTATGCCATAATACCTCTAAAAATAGGTAAAATCTACTTTTAAAGAAAATAAAACACTTCATCTCCTCTCCATGCAGCTCAAATCCGACCAAGGAAAATTCAAACTCATCTTTGCTTACAAACTGCTAAAAATAGCAAGAAAGAATAAAACAATTTATAAATCATTGTTTTATCGTTTGCTTTACAACATGCAGTTTTAATCTTTTTAGTTTGACTTAATTTTGCAATAAAGAATTGAAATCTTTGCAAAAACAAAACCTTATATTTCCAATACAATTTGATTTTCTTATAAAAATAATAAGTAATCCCCACCATTACATTTAATTGATTTTCTTTAAAAATCAATTGAAAAAATTAGATGCCTAAAGTATAAATTGGTCGATATTTAAATTTTAATTGATTATCAAAATCAATTAAAAAACACTCAAGGCATCTAACCACTCTCTATTTTTACTAAGGCATAAGATCTACCTTACACAAATACCTAAAGTCTAAAGACCATAAAATATTTTATCAAACCAAGCCTAAAACCTACGCATATAAGAAATACATGAAGTCCTTAACAAATTCAAACTAAGGCAAATGAGACCATGTCAATAAAACTTAAGGAATTAATTTAAAATGTTAACCCAAGTGTGATATGCCCACATTCGAATTAGGAAAAAAAAAAACAAAAGTGAGGGAAAAAACCTAATCTCCATTCATTTCACACTTTTGCTTTGTGAGTGAACTCTGCTTGAGAGGAGATACCGCTGCCATGAAAGCTTGATCTTCAGCTTGAAATGCCCATGATTTTCTCATATTTCTAACTCTTGCTTGGTCGAATCTTCATGATAGATCAAGTTAAGTTGATCTTTAACATCATTGTGGCTTTCTCCATTGTTTTTGAAAGGAAACACTGGCCATAAGGTCGTGGCCTCTCTTCTTTTATCTTTGATTTCTTCTTTTGTTTTAAAAATATATGCATCTCAATGCAAATTTGTATAATCATTTGTATTCTTGCAATCAAATGAAATTTGTAATGTGAGAAGCATCAAGAAATAAATGAAAGCAATTTGTTATGCTTCAACATTTGTATATTCATTTTCGTACTCCATTTGTTCTACAAAACATTGAGCAATGACTCTTAACTCTTCTTACAGAAAGAACTTACATAACTGAACCTCATAAATAAGATGCAATCAGCAATTTTAAACAATGTAGCAACTAATTGAATTTCCACTTTAAGATCAAACAAATTAACCAGCTCCACCAATCGAGTTGTAGTAAAAATTGGTAACAGCTCTCTTTACCCCCCTCTCTCTCTCTCACTCACCTCTATATCCTCCCTACCTATCCCTCCCTTCTTTCTCCACTTCTCTCTATCTCTGCTCTCTCTACGTCTCCTTCCCTCTTTACCTATATTTATATCCCCTCTCCCTTTATCACTCTGTATCTCACCCATGTTTCCCTACCTACCTAGGGTTGAGGGATTAATGGTTGAGGGTTTAATGTATAGCATAGAGTGTAGAGTGTAGAGGGTAGAGGGTTTAAGGGTTGAGAGTTTAAGGTTGAGAGTTGAGGGTTGAGGGTATAGGGTTGAGGGTCTGATGTATAGGATAGAGGGTATAGGGGTTGAGGGATTAGGGTTTAAGGGTTGAGTGTAGAGGGTAGAGGGTAGAGGGTTTAAGGTTTCATAGTTCAAGGATTAGGGTAGAGATTTTACTTGGGTTTAAGGGTTGAGGGTATAGGGTATTGATTTGAGGGTAGAGGGTTTAAGAGTTTAAGGTTTTAGGGTTAAGGGTTAAGGGTTTAGGTTTTAGGGTTGAGTGTTTAAGGGTTTAAGGGTTTAAATAGGGTTGAGGGATTAGGGTAGAGAGGGTGGGATGGAGGGAGGTAGATATGGAGGGAGAAGTGAGATAGAGAGTAGAGAAGAGGAGAGAGGGACAAAGATAGATGAGGGTTGAGGATCCAATGTATAGGTAGAGGGGAGAGAGATAGAGGGAGTGAGTGAGGGAGAGAGAGACCTGAGAGAGGGAGAGGGGGTAGGAGGGAGAGA
>CM021101.1:130751846-130827815 GCA_007115665.2 Sequoiadendron giganteum | reverse complement strand
GAGGGAGTAGGAGAGATAGGAGGAGGGAGGGTTGTGGTGAGGGTTTAAGGGTCATATTTGCTACATACATGGAGATGGAGAGATAGAGGGTGTGAGGAGAGAGAGACCTTGGGAGAGGAAAGGGCAGGATGGAGAGACGAGAGAGAGAGAAGGAGGGAGGGAGAGATATAGAGAGAGGAGACATGGGCAGATGATGAGGGTTTACAATATTTTAAGGGCCTAGGGTTTAGGCGAGGCAGATAGAGCGGATCAATAGAGAGAGAGAGAGACACAAGAGGAGAGGGGTGGTGATGGGATAGATCTTGAGAGAGAGAGAGAGAGAGAGAGAGGACATGGGAGAGAGACAGAGGGGAGAGGTCAATGGTAGAGGGCAGGGTAGATGGCTCAAGGTTTAACACAAGGGCCATGAGAAGATAGGAGGAGTGAGATGATCAAGAGAGGAGATGGGCAGGAGGGAGAGACTGAGGAGTGGAGAGAGACAGAAGTAGAAGGCTAAGGGCAGAGGTAGAAGGGCTTAGGAGTTTAAGGCAGAGGAGGAGGAGAGACACCAGAGAGAGGGGGACTTGAGAGAGAGGGGATGGAGGAGAAAGAGAGATAGAGTGGCAGAGCTACAGCTTTAAGGGTTAAGGGTTTAAGAGGGCAAGGGCAGAGGGAGAGATGAGGACCCGAGTGAGAGAGAGAGGGAAGGAGTGGGAGACGGGAGGATAGAGGCAGAGGGATAAGGATAGAGGGAAGAGAGACAGAAGGAGGAGTGAGTGAGAGAGACAATTGAGAGAGGAGAGGGGGCAGGAGGGAGAGACCTGAGAGAGAGGGAGGAGAGTTAGAGATGTGATGAGGGTAGAGGTCATGGGCAGAGGATAGAGGGCTTATACGAGGTCAGGGCCAAGGTTTTAGGGCTATGAGGGAGATAGACAGAGGAGGAGTGAGAGAGAGACCTAAGAGAGGGAGAGGGGTAGGAGGGAGAGACTTGAGAGACAGAGGGAGGGAGGGAGGGAGGGAGGGAGGGAGTTGGAGATAGATAGAGGGTAGAGGGTAGAGGGTTTAAGGGTTTAGGGTTTGAGGGTTAATGTTTTAGGGTTAAGGGTAGAGGGGAGATAGATAGAGGGAGTGAGTGAGAGAGATACTTGATAGAGGGAGAGGGGTTAGGTGAGAGAGACTTGAGAGAGAGAGAAGGGGGGAGGGAGTGGGACAAATATAGAGGGTAGAGGGTTAAGGGTTTTTAAGGGTTTAGGGTTTAATGGTTAAGGGTTTAGGGTTTAGGGTTAAGGGTAGAGGGGAGAGAGATAAAGGGAGTGAGAGAGAGAGAGGGAGGGAGTGGGAGAGAGATAGAGGGTTAAGGGTAGAGGGGATAGAGATAAAAGGAGTGAGTGAGTGAGAGGGAGACTTGAGAGAGGGATAGGAGGTATGAGGGAGAGACTTGAGAGAGAGAGGAAGGTAGGGAGGGAGTGGGAGACAGATAGAGGTTAGAGGGTTTAAGAGATAAGGGCTTCTAGTTTAGGGTTAAGGGTAGAGGGGAGAGAGATAGAGGGAGTGAATGTGAGAGAGATAGAGCTGAGAGAGGGAGAGGGTGGGGAGGGAGAGTCTTGAGAGAGAGGGGTGAGGGAGAGCTCCCATCTTCTCCCTCTCTCTGCCCTCCTCCTCACCCCTCTCCCTCTCTTAGGTATCTCTCTCACTCACTCTTATCTCTCTCCCCTCTACCCTTAACCCTTAAAGCCTTAAAACCTCTACCCTCTACCATTAACCCTCTACCCTCTATCTCTCTCTCAATCCCTCTCTCTCTCTCAAATATCTCCCTCCTACCCCCTCTCCATCTCTTAGGTATCTCTCTCTCTCTCTTAGTCACTCCCTCTATCTCTTTCCCCTCTACCCTTAACCCTAAAACCTAAACCCTGAACCCTTAACACTAAACCCATAAACCCTCTACCCTTAACCCTTCCTCCCTCTATCTCTCTCCTACTCCCTTCCTCTCTGTCTCTCAAGTCTTTCCCTCCTAACGCCTCTCCCTATCTTAGGAATCTCTCTCTCAAACTCAATCCCTCTATCTCTCTCCCCTCTACCCTTAACCCTTAATCATCTACCTTAACCCTTAAACACTAAACCCTTAACCCTTAACCCTTAAACCCTAAACCCTAAACCCTCTACCCTTAACCCTCCCTCCCTCTATCTCTCCCACTCCCTCCCTCCCTCTCTCTCTCTCTCAACACTCTCCCTCCTACCCCTCTATGATCCAGGTGGATCTCCTAAACCTAAAAATTGAAGTGTTCCAATTTCTCCTAGAATCCATGCCAAGAATAAGAGCTCAAAATCTTGAATCCAATGCAACTTGAATGGGAAAAAAAGGAGTTTGTTTTCTCAAGTCACACATAGTCAAAGTTCGATCAAACCTAGACCAGTGGCCCATAAAAAGGCAAAAAAATTGGCCAACTCAGAATCGGTCGAAAGTGGTGTCAATTTGAAGAGATCGATGACACGAGCCCAATGATGTTCATTTCATCGAAATCCGAGCTCGTATGTTTGAGATATCACTGGTCAAAGCTCAGTCAAAGCTCGGTCAACCCAGGTATCAGGAGGCCTAAAAAAGGTCAAAATTTCAACATCATTGAAAGTTGTCAAATTTGGTCTCAACGTGAAGAGCTCATCGAGAGATTTCCAATGACATTCATTTCACGCAAAATGAAGCTCGTATGAAGGAGATACAGTTGGTCAAAGTTGGGTTGACTAAGTTGACCAAGGTTGACTGATGACATCAGCAAAGTACAATCAGCATTGCTACTGATGTGGCAGGGGTTGGTGATGTGGCACATTGGACCAACCACATACTGACATGTGTCAAGCATGATGATGTGGCAGCTCTCTATGATGACATTTGGCAGTGACGTGGCACTCCCATAGTTTTTTAATATAAAATAAATAAATGGTAAAATATATTAGAGGGCTTTTATTTTTAAAGGGGCTATATTTTTTAATATACATAAAGGGGTACGTGCCTTTTTAAAAGCCTTCATTTAAGGCTTCAAAGGTGGGCACACATGTTAAAGGATAATCGTCATTTAAAGGATAATCCCCATTTAAAAGATAATCCCTATTCAAAGGGGATAAACCCCTTTAGAATAGTTCTTTTAAAATATTTTAAATGTGTATTAAGGGGGATTTGAGATTTTTATTGTAAATAAGGGAAGATTGAATAAAATCTTCACCCGATAAAGGGGATATTATGTAGATTTTATGGGAGATATGGTTTATCCCAAATCAATTGGTTTCTCACCAATTTGGGAAAATTAAAATGTATATAAATGGATGTAAGGAGTTGTATTTGATCATCCAATTCTTCTCTCTTTCTCCTTGCTTGTAAGAATTTTTGTGGAGAATTTTGAGAGGATCCAATTCTTCTCTCTTTCTCCTTGCTTGTAAGCATTTTTGTGGAGAATTTTGAGAGGAATTAATTCTTCTCTCTTCCTCCTTGCTTGTAAGAATTTTTTTGGAGAATTTTAAGATTTGAATTTGAGAAGAATATTGTTTTGAGTCTGTAGTAAGTCCTTTAGGAAAAGTCGGTCTTTTCTTACTCTTGTAATTCGTCCCAAGCTTTGAGAGCTTTTGAAGGGGCTTTTTGAGTGAGAGACTTTTGTAATACTTTGTGGATAAGTTGTAGTACTTTGTAAAGAAATGTTGGAAGAGGATCCTTTGGAGAATGTACTGTGAATTCAGAACATCTTAATATATTGTTCACTCAGTTGATCTAGACCCGGAGATGTAGTCCACTTGGACAAACTCTATAATCAAATTTTTGTCTTCTCTCTCTTTTGCTCTGTGTTATCATTCCAATGTTAAATGTCTTTTCACCTTTATGCATAATCACTTAGCAACATTGGTCATGGATCCATTTCGCTTTATGGATCAAGTGGTATTAGAGCCCATTTTGGTTAGTTTTGCAAAAGTGTTTGTTAGTTAGCTTGTGAGTTTAATCAGTTTGTTGGTATTGGGTAACAGTGTGCAAGTTGATAGGAAGACATTTGGAGTTCGGGAGCAGAGATGGCATCAAAGAAGGGTAACAGTGTGCCACTTTGAGAAGCACAATAAAGGCATCAGAAAGAAGTTGCTTTCCAAGATGGGCTATGGTGGCAAAGGCTTGGGCACCTTCGCTCAGAGCATGGTAAATCCGATTGAGGCCAAGAAAAGACCTTGATATCAAGGATTGGGCTTTGAAGCAACTGGAGAATCGTCCAAAACTCGTAACTACTACAACCACTGCAAAATCAATGGGCATTGGGATGAGAAATGCTGGAAACTACATCCAGAACTTTATTAGTGGTTGATGGTTGCAAAGCTTGACCAGTAGGAAGTTTTCAAGACAACAGCGGAGCCAATAATTACTACCACCCCTGAGGCAATCCAAGAGAAAACTCAGCAAGAGTCTGAGCAGCTAGCAAAAGAGAGTTCCTTCAAACAACTCCATAAGAGCTGGGAACATCTCTCTTCTAACTAGTTTTATAAACTTGTGTGTTTTGTTTTACCTTTTTAAGTATCGTAAATGTTTTTGATAAAGCTAGTATGTTTTTGAGAATAAAACTCAAAATAAAATTGTTTGTAAATAATTCAATGAAGTTGTATTACTCCTAAGATTAAGATATTGTAAGGCTTTTGAAACCATAACTTTGTTATCCAAAAAGGAGAATACTTTGTAACTTCTTATCGCAGGTTTTTTTTAGTACTTATACCTGTAGATTTCAAGTGCGAAGCTTCTATTGAAGAGCACTTTCAAACAAAGAGTTTCCAAGAATGGTCAACAGTGACCTTGCATGTTCTCAGCTTGAAGACTCAATCGAAGTCATTTTGAGGATACATCCGAACTCATTTGAAGTTCTTGAAGGATTTTATTGAAGACCTTGTTGTTTCAAACAAACGGGACCTGAGCTGTATGGTGGAGCCTTTAATCAGCTATTCTGAAGTACAAAGCTAAAGGAATATTTCAGGCTGAGGCGCATATACCATGCTCGAGCAGTTAGAGGAATAACAAAAGTGTGCCAGAAAAGATGGCGAGAGATGTTGAATGTGAACTACCCCGTGAGAAGCACTAAGAGATAGGTATACCATACTCACTTTTCTTCTTGCTTTGGATATGCTAAGTTCCATTTTGAATTGCATCATGATGAGTTGTGAAGTCCTGCATTGCTGAAATGTAAGACCCCTATAGAGGGCAGATGTGGTGATAAGGAAGCTCTTGTTGACTGTACATTGCCAAAGTATAAGACCTCGGTGGGAAGAGGTGGCAGCGTGAACATCCTGATGTTTTGACTGTGGAGAATTGAAAGATGCAGAATGGGAGATGTTTTAAAGGAACTGTAAACTTTTGGAGACCAAAAGTTCTTCAGTGGGGAGGTTTGATTTAGGTGGATCTCATGAACCTAAAAATTTAAGTGTTTCAATTTCTCCCAGAATCAATACCAAGACAAAGAGCTCAGAATCTTGAATCCGGCGCAACTTGAACGAGAAAAAAAGGAGTTTGTTTGCTCAAGTTACGCACAATCAAAGTCTGGTCAAACCTGGACCAGTGGCCCGTCAAAAGGTGGAAAAATTGACCGACTCGGAATCAGTTGGAAGTAGTTTCAATTCGAAGAGCTTGATGACATGAACCCAACGATTTTCCTTTCATCGAAATCAATCTCGTACATTCGAGATATCGCTGGTCAAAGCTTGGTCAAAGTTCTGTTAGCCTAGGTACCAGGAGGCCTGAAAAGGTCAAAATTTGAACATCATTGAAAGTGGTCAAATTTGGTCTCAACGTGAAGAGCTCATCAAGAGCTTTCCAACAACATTCGTTTTGCACAAAATGAAGCTCGTATGAAGGAGATACAACTGATCAACGTTGGGTTGACTAAGTTGACTAAGGTTGACTGATGACATCAGCAAAGTACAATATATATTTTTTCTGATGTGGCAGGGGCTGGTGATGTGGCACACTAGACCAACCACATACTAACACGTGGCGGGCATGATGATGTGGCACTCCCATAGTTTTTTAATATAAAAGAAATAAATAAATGGTAAAATATATTATGGGGTCTTTTATTTTTTTTAATATACATAAAGGGATACATACCTTTTTAAAAGCCTTCATTTAAGGCTTCAAAGGTGGGCACACATGTTAAAGGAAAATCCCCAATTTAAAGGATAATCCCCATTTAAAGGATAATCCTCATTTAAAAGATAATCCATATTCAAAGGGGATAAACCCCTTTAGAATAGTTCTTTTAAAATATTTTAAATGAGTATTAAGGGGGATTTGAGATTTTTATTGTAAATAAGGGAAGATTGAATAAAATCTTCACCCAGTAAAGGGGATATTATGTAGATTTTATGGGAGATATGGTTTATCCCATCAATTGGTTTCTCACCAATTTGGGAAAATTAAAATGTATATAAAGGGGTGTAAGGATTTGTATTTGATCATCCAATTCTTCTCTCTTTCTCCTTGCTTGTAAGCATTTTTGTGGAGAATTTTGAGAGTTGAATTTGAGAGGATCCAATTCTTCTCTCTTCTCCTTGCTTGTAAGCATTTTTGTGGAGAATTTTGAGAGTTGAATTTGAGAGGATCCAATTCTTCTCTCTTCCTCCTTGCTTGTAAGAATTTTTGTGGAGAATTTTGAGAGTTGAATTTGAGAAGAATATTGTTCTGAGTTTGTAGTAAGTCCTTTAGGCAAATTCAATCTTTTCTTATTCTTGTAATTTGTCCCAAGCTTTGAGAGCTTTTGAAGGGGGTTTTTGAGTGAGAGACTTTTGTAATACTTTGTGGATAGGCTGTAGTACTTTGTAAAGCAATGTTGCAAGAGGCTCCTTTGGAGAATGTACTATGAATTTAGAACATCTTAATAGATTGGTCACTCAGTTGAGCTAGACCCGGAGACGTAGTCCACTTGGACGAACTCTATAATCAAATTTGTGTCTTCTCTCTCTTTTGCTCTATGTTATCATTCCAATGTTAAATGTCTTTTCACCTTTATGCATAATCACTTAGAAATGTTGGTCATAGATCCCTTTCGCTTTACGGATCACTCTCCCTCTCTTAGGTATCTCTCTCACAGTCACTCACTCTATCTCTCTTTCCTCTACTCTTAAGCTAAAAATCTAAACCTTTAAACCCTTTACCCTTAACCCCACATACCTTTATCTCTCTCCCACTCCTTCCCTCTCTCTCTCAAGTCTCTCCCTCCTACCCCCTCTCCCTCTCTTAGGTCTCTCTCTCTCTCTCTCACTCCCTCTATATCTCTCCCCTCTACCCTAAACCCTCTACCCTCTACCCCTACCCTTAACCCTTAAACCCTAAATCCTTCAACCCTTAACCCTCTACTCTTAACCCTAAACCCTTAAACTCTCTACCCTTTACCCTTAATCCTCCCTCCCTCTATCTCTCTCCCACTCCCTCTCTCTCTCAAGCCTCTACCTCCTACCCCCTCTCCCTCTCTCAAGCCTCTCTCTCAGTCACTCCCTCTATCTCTCTCCCCTCTAGCCTTAACCATAAACCCTAAACACTAAAACTTTAAACTCTAAACCCTTAAACCCTCTACCCTATACCCTTAACCCTCCCTCCCTCTATCTCTCTCAATTTTCTCCCTCCTACCCCCTCTCCCTCTCTTAGGTCTCTCTCACTCACTCACTCACTCACTCCGTCTATCTCTCTCCCATCTACTCTTAACCCTCTACCCTATACATTGGATAATCAACCATCATCTATATATATCCCTCCCTCCTCTTCTCTACTCTCTATCACACTTCTCCCTCCATCTCTCCCTCCATCCATCCCTCCCTCTCTACCCTATACCCTCAATGTTTAAACGCTTAAACACTCAACCCTAAAACCCTCTACTATTGGATGTTGTGGTTATGTTGTTGATATGTGGTTGTCATTGATGTCAACACTATTAGCATTGGTGTTTTTGAAGACTGCATATGTCGAGGAGGTTGAGAAAAATTGTAAAAAAGATAGTGCAAATAGCCAGTGGAGTTGAGAAGGTCAGAATGTTGGTGTTGGCGTAATTAAATGTTTTGTACCTTGTCCTAGGTCATAATTACACCTTAGTTAAGTTTACTTAGGGACCACATAGTAGTTGTTGGAGAATTTCCACCTTTGGTGGACTTATCTTCTTATTACTTTATCACCTCCACCTTTCATTGACATATCATGTTATTAGGTTTCCACCTTTTGTGGTAGATCCACTATTTGTGGTGGTTATCACATTATCACCTTTCCACTTTAGGTGGAGTGATAGCTTTTCATTGTTGTCTCATGTCATAAGATTATGACACTTGTCATAATCTTATGCACTCCTATGTTCTCACCTTGGCTATATAACCAAGGGGTCTCTCATTGTAAAATAAAGCAAATCCATTATCATTGACATTGAATACAGTTTATTCTTGTCATATTATTTTCTCTCTTCTTTGTACTTTCCATTTGGTCCATAGATCTTGGCATCCATAGCCAATTCTAACATGGTATCAGAGCGGGTTGGGTGCAATTGGAGAGTCTTTTTCTGAGGAGAGGTACTAGATTTGGAGAGATTCTATTTTTGGCTCTTTATTGTAGGTTTATATTAGAGCTTGCTGGTGCAAATTTGAGCTTACCATTGCGTCTGGAAGGTTTGAGAAAGTCGATTTTTCCTTTTGTTTCATCCAAATCAGACATATGAGGCCAAATCTATGAGGGTTTGAAGTTGCATTGTGGTTGCCAGATCTAGAAGGTAGCTGCATTTTTGGAGCATTTTGGGTCAAATCCGACCCTGCCATCACATTCAAAAGGGCCAAAAACCCTAAGATCGACTGTCTAATCGTCCAAATCAGAGCAAGTCATCCGGTGAAGCAAAAAAAATTTGCCCGAAGAGCCGTATGGCCCCCCAGGCGTCATAATGGCGAACGGTACGATTTTCTGAAGAAAAAAAATAATTTTCGCTGAAATTTTTTTTAGAAAAGTAAAAAAAATGTATGGAAAATTTTTTGATTTGAAAAAATTTTAAAAAAGGAAAAAAAAAAACAAAAAAAGTCTATTGTACAGTCCACAGACTGTACAGCCTGTAGATCTGTACCGATACAGGTACCGCAAATGGTATGGGCAGGCGCCACGTGGCCCCACCAGCACCTGCGGTTCCCCAATACCGTCGGCAATTCCTCAACTAGTGGCAAAAATCCAGCCACGATTTCGACGGCGGTAAAGCATATAACGACATATAGAATATTCCGGAGGTTGAAGCATATTTTTTTTGACACTTGGCAGGCCGTCAAATTTAAGCAGCTGAATTGAGGACATCAGCGTGACATCAGCACTCAATTTGAAATTTTCTCCCCCCTCACGGACGGGCTTTTGATTTTTACTGTCCGACTTTGAAGGCCCATATCTTGCTCAATTTGGCTCCTTTTTTTGAGCAATTTTTTTTTATTTGGGCTAATTTTTCATGCTCTACATAGTAGTGCAATCAGTTTTTTCTTTTGGCTTCTGGTTTTTCCATAAATTGCAGATTCTCACAGGTTTTGCTGCTTCGTCCTCATTTTGGGAACTTTGGGAGCCCATAACTTGCTCCTACGGTAACATTTTTGAGTGTCGTTTTTTTTGAAAGTGCATAATTTTTCATGTACTTCTCATTTGTATGATCAGATTGATTTCATTTTATACCAAAAATTTTACTTGAATCTGTGGCCTATTTTGGCATCTGCATGTACCAAGATCAAAGTCCACTTTGCTATTTTTTGGCAGTGGCAACTGTAAACGCACTAAATATAAAGTGCCAATATCATATATTATTGGGGGGTTCTTTGATTGAGTGAATTTGGGGGGGTAATATTGTGATTGATTCACTTGTGTTGATCATTTGAGGAGGTATCATGGGTTTTTCTATTCATCCTTCTGTGGTAATGCTGAATAAGGATAATTATGAGTCTTGGAAGAAAGGTATCCTGACACATCTCAGGTGGCTTAAGCTTTTTCCATACCTCTATGGGCTCATACCTGAACCAGACACACCTTGGAAGCAATCAGTTTGGGGTAATAATAATGATCACATTATAGGATTAATTGGTACATATATTGGTGTTGATATTCCTATGGAGATCTCAGATATCGAGTGCCCACACACACTTTGGACCAAGATTTGGGAGATTTTTAGAGACCATCATATCTCTCCATTCCCAAATGATCCTGTTGCAGATTGTTTAATTCCCCTCGATGATGTTGATAATGTACCCTATGATGATGATACTTTAGAGGAGCTTGAGTATAACAAATGTCTTGAATGTCCAGTTGACAAAGAGACTTCTCTTCTTGCTTCTCCTTCTCCTATTGAGATCACATCCTCATTTATTGTTTCATTTGATGATGCTCGTGATTCCACAGTTTTGGTTCCTTGTGATTCAGTGTAGTAGGATATACATTGTCTTCCAGATATGGCTACTTTGGATGGCTTCTTGGTAGGTATTTCAGACTTGTTTGTGGAGTCTCATCTTGCAGATTTGGGGGACATCATTGATGACATTCATCTTCTCTTTGATGAAGATGCTCCTTCTTCAGTTATTGTGAGGGAACACTCTAACCGTCTTGTTCATTCTCTACATGATCATTCTTTGCAGTTTGGCGTGAGTGTGGATACTTTTGGACAACATTTGGAGGAGGCTTCTTTGTCTTTAGAGGGGATATCATTCTCTTTGGATCATGTTCTACATTCTTCTCTACTAGATGTTGGATTGTACTCTTCAGCAGTGTGGCCTAGAATGCCTGTTTGGAGTGTGTTAGTTTTCGGCATCGACGTGGAGACACTTGAGTATGCTTCAGAGACATCATACATCTTGCATACATCCTTGGTTTTGTTTCTTCCTAAGGGGAGGAATGTTGTTTGGCGAGATTGGATCATCTTCAGCATTCAATGTCAAGCTTCTACCATCATTGCAGGAGACTCAACATTGAGGGGGAGCTTCCTTGTATCTCTTCTACTTCTCTCTTATGGGGGGGTATTTTTCCTCACATGGGGTTTTTACCTTCTCATTCTTCATTGAGAGCATTTATTTATTGTATTTCATCTCTCTTTTGGGGAGGAGTTTTGTCCCACTGGGCTTTCTCCTTTTCTCCATTTATGAGAGATTGCATTGCATTTGCACATGGGTACCTAACATGGCCTAGTTGTCAGGACCCATCTTGCATTGTTTGATTCTCCCTAAGTTGTACTTAACGGGGGTGTTGGTGTAATTAAATATTTTGTACCTTTTCCTAGGTCATAATTACACCTTAGTTAAGTTTACTTAGGGACCACATAGGAGTTGTTGGAGAATTTCCACCTTTGGTGGACTTATCTTCTTATTACTTTATCACCTCCACCTTTCATGGACATATCGTGTGATTAGGTTTCCACCTTTTGTGGTAGATCCACTATTTGTGGTGGTTATCAGATTATCACCTTTCCACTTTAGGTGGAGTGATAGCTTTTCATTTTTGTCTCATGTCATAAGATTACGACACTTGTCCTAATCTTATGCACTCCTATGTTCTCACCTTGGCTATATAACCAAGGGGTCTCTCATTGTAAAATAAAGCAATTCCATTATCATTGACATTGAATATAGTTTATTCTTGTCATATTATTTTCTCTCTTCTTTGTACTTTCCATTTGGTCCATAGATCTTGGCATCCATCGCCAATTCTAACAGTTGGAAAGTGTTGTAAGTTTCTAATCTGAAGGTTTGCTTCAAAGGGATTGTTGGTAAACCTTTATAATATGTTATCCAAAAGTTTCAAAGGTTCGCATCAATATTTGTGGAAGTTATGAATATTTGTGTTCCTACAGTTTTTTAGTTTCTGTAGATGGTGTTCCTGGATGAAGCTGATGAAATTCTAGAAATTTCATGTGTTGCACATGTACCTACGAATTTCACGCATGAGTCTAGATCGTGCTCTATCCTTGTTGTACGTCTGAATTGATCGGAGTGTTTGTGATCAGAGATTTTTTTGATGTGTGTTCGAGTTTTCATGTTCTTGGCCGACATGATGGTGCTAGCATGTTATGGATCCATGAGGATTAATATTTTATTGTTTGGTGTGTTTGGAGGTATTTGTTGATCGACTTGTGTTGGTGTGCATTGAAATTTATTCATGTATTGAGGCCGACAGTTTAAATTTATTCTTTATTTCTAGTCAACTGTTTAGTGGATGTAAATCCGTGTAGCGGATATATATATGATATTGTTTTCCTCATTTTAAGTGTGTGTGTGGAGTGTGCTTGGGGTGTGCTTGGTATGTATAAGTGATGTACATGTGAGGATAAAGGCCAAATCATTCATGAGCAGAGCAGAGTGTGGAAGAGTGTAGAAGTTTTTGTGCGCCTAACTGGAACTCTAATCAAGCTTTAGTAGAAGATAATTTCTCAGTTCAACTTCATCAAATGGATTTAATATTATTACTGTATGTAAGGTGGTGAGCCTTCCTTCTGAGCAGTGTGCTCTAGGCAGTGCGCCTGAATGCAAGTGTATTCCTTTTATTCTTCATTATACTTCTAACAGGGTATAATATTGTGGACTAACATCCACCATGGTTTTTCCCCTGCTAATAGGGTTTCCACGTATAAGATCTTGGTGTTCATGTGTCTATGAAGTGTTGTTTATTTAATACTTGCACTGTTAATTATTAGATCTAAGATCTAAGGTTGATTAATGTTATATAAGTTTTATTTTAGTAACAATTGATTCACCCCCCCTCTCAGTTATCTATCCTTAATTTTCCAACAATTGGTGTCAGAGCTAGTTCCTTTGAAAGAAAGCCCAACAGCTTGAGGTGATCTGAGATGGCATCATACAAGAAGGATAGTCCTAGATTTGATGGTACAAACTAATCTCTATGGAAATTTAGGATGGATTATCATTTCTGGTGCATTTTTGAACCATTTTGGAATATTACACAAAGTGGATATACTATTCTTTAGAATGGTCCTTCCTCTGAGGATGAAATCAAGCAAGAAGAAATTAATACCAGGGCAGTAGAAACTTTGGTGAGTATTTTGACAGATTCGGAGATGAAAAATGTGATAGGATTGAAGACTGCATACCAAATTTGGAAAAAGTTGGAAACATTGTATGAAGGAGATGCACTAGTGAAAAGTGCTAAGCTACAAAGTCTAAAAGGCAAATGGGAGAGCTTGAAGATTAGTGAAGATGACAACATCTTTTCCTTCTCGCAAAAGATAAATGAATTAATGATGGACATTAGATGTGTTGGTGGAACTTTGGATGAAGAAGAAATTGTGGCTAAGATACTTAGATCTGTGCCCCCTTCCTACTAGACATGAAGCATTAGAAAAGTTCAAAATTTTCAAAGTTATGGTAGAAAATGAGACAGGTCCAAAGATCAAATGTCTAAGGTCAGATAGAGGTGGTGAATTCACTTCACGGGAATTAAATTCTTTCTATGAAGGGCATGGAATCCAAATATAGTTGTCTACTCCCCAGACCCCTCAACAAAATAGAGTTGTTGAAAGAAAGAACAAAACCATTCTAGACACTGCTAGAACCATCATGCTCGAAGCAAATGTTCCTCATTTCTACTAGAGAGAAGTTGTAAGTACTGCTATGTATACCATTAACTGAGTAAGCATCAACAATAATACTAGTAAGACACCTTTTGAGCTATGGTTTGGTTATAAGCCTATTGTTAAGTACGTCAAAATATTTGGAAGCAAATGCTACATCAAGAGAGATGGTGATATAGGTGAGTTTGATGCTAGAAGTGATGAAGGAATCTTTCTAGGATACTCTACTAAAAGAAAATTTTACCGGTGCTTTAACAAAAGGTTGAAGAAAATGGTTGAAAGTGCAAATGTCAAAGTTGATGAAGACATTGGTAAATCATCCAGATCTAGTGGATATGACTCAAATGATCAACATGATGATGCTAACACTGAGAATAATGTTCAGGCACAAAATCAACTTCAAATTGTTCCGGTAAACCAAGGGAATCAAGAAGCCGAAACTAGCAAAAGTGTAGAAGAAAGAACACAAGAACAAGAGGTAAGAGAAAATATCAAAACTCCTAAGTATGTGAGGCGAAATCATTCTGATAGTCAGATAATAGGAGATAAGAGAAAAGGTGTGCATACTAGAAAAAAATTCTAGAAGAATACTGTCTAATCTCTAAAGTTGAGCCTAGAAATAGCAATGAAGCATGCAAGGATGAACATTCATGGAAGCCATGAAAGAAGAACTAATGTAGATACAGAAAAATGATACATGGGATCTTGTTCCTAGACCTCAAAACAAAAATGTGATTGGAACCAAGTGGGTGTTCCAGAAAAAGTTGAATGAACAAGGTGATGTGGTTAGAAACAAAGCAAGATTGGTTTTCAAAGGATACTCGCAGATGAAAGGTAATGATTTTGAAGAAACTTTTTCTCATGTTGCTAGAATTGAAGCTGTAAGATTATTTCTTGCTTATGCTACTTTCAAGAACTACAAAGTTTATCAGATGGATGTAAATTTAGCATTTCTAAATGGTGAACTAGAAGAAGAATTTTATAGTGAACAACCTGATGGATTTCAGTTGACTAATGAAAAGGACATCGTATGTTGATTGAAGAAAGCTTTATGTGGACTTAAGCAAGCCCCTAGAGCTTGGTATGCTAGGTTGGATAAATACTTGTTGAAACTTGGATTAAATAAAGGTAATGTTGACAATAGTTTGTATTTCAAGCTGGATCAGAATAAAGAACTGATCATTGAAGTCTTTGTTGATGATATCAATTTTGAAGGTGATGATGATTTGTGCATGAAGTTTGCCAATGAAATGAAAAGTGAATTTGAAATTTCAATGATAGGAGAGCTGAAATTCTTTCTAGGATTGCAAATCACTCTGTTAGATGATGGAATCTTTGTATCTTAGTCTAAGTATGTGAAAGAGTTACTAAAAAAGTTTGGCATGGAAGATTCAAAGTCAGTTGGTACACCTATGGTAATCGGATGCAAACTCTCACAGAAGGATGATTCTCCTAAGGAAAATTAGACAAGATACAGGTCAATGATTGGTAGATTACTCTACTTGACTAGGACCAGACTAGATATAATGAATGTTGTATGCATGGTTGCTAGATTTCAAGCTGATCCTAAAGAGACTCATGTAGCTACTATGAAAAGAATTTTCAGATACCAAAAAGGGACAGTTGATCTTGGTCTTTGGTATCCTAAGGATGGTGATCTTATCCTAAGTGATTTTACTGATGTTTATTGGGAAAGAGATGTAGATGAAATAAAGAGTACCAATGTGGTGCATTCTTCTTAGGAAAGAAGTTGGTATCTTGGCTAAGAAAAAAGCAGAACTCAGTTTCATTATCTACTACAAAGGTAGAATATATTGTTGTTGCAAACAATTGTACATAAATATTGTGGATGAAGCAAATGTTGAGAGATGTTAGAATTGAGTATGAAGAACCCATTGCCATATTCTATGACAATTCAAGTGCCATTAACATTTCTAAGAATCTAGTGTTGCATTCAAAGACAACACATATCCATCAAGTATCACTTCTTGAGAGACAAAGTAAGTGACAAAGAAGTTAGATTGGAGTACATACCTACCAAGGAGGAAATCGTAGATATCTTTACCAAGTTGTTGCCTAAGGATACTTTTAAGTATCTTAGAGGCAAGGTAGGGGTGATTTCCCCTCTTGATCAAAACTAAGATGTAGATATTTGCATCAGTTAGTGAATTCATAGCCATATCTTATCCTAGATTGATGTTGTGGTGGTTGCTACTCAATGGGAGTAGTCAGATGATTCAAATTTGTGATCAGAGCATGTGTACCTTTTCCATTGATGTCAAAGGGGGGGATAAAAAATGTGAAAAATATGGCAAAGAAAGAGGAGGAAACAAAAAAGAGTGCAAAATCTCAGGGATAGATTGTTGGAAAAGAGTTAGTTGGATTGATGGTATTATTTTTCACATCATGTGTTGCCATCAATGCCAAAAGGGGAGATTGTTGGATGGTTTGATTATGTTCCTGATATGTGGTTTTCATTGATGTCAACACTTTTAGCATTGGTGTTTCTAAAGACTGCATATGTCGAGGAGATTGAGAAAATTGTAAAAAATATAGTGCAGACAACCAATGGAGCTAAGAAGATCAAAATGTTGGAAAGTGTGGTAAGTTACTAATCTGAAGGTGCGCTTCAAAGGGTTTGTTGGTAAACCTTTCTAATATGTTATTTGAAAGTTTTAGAGGTTCGCATCAAGATTTGTGGAAGTTATGAAGATCAATGTTCCTATAGTTATTCAGTTTCTCTAGATGGTGCTCTTGGATGAAGCGGATGAAATTATGGTAATTTCCTGTGTTGTGCATGTACCTACGACATTCATGGATGATTCTAGATCATTCTCTATTCTTTTTGTACATATGCATTGATCAAAGTGTTTGTGAACGGAGATTTTTTTGATGTGTGTGTTCGAGTTTTCATGTTCTTGGCTGACATGATGGTGCTAGCATGTTGCAGATCCATGAGGATTAATATTTTATTTTTTGGCATGTTTGGATGTGTTTATTTGGGTCCTCACTATGTTATGATTGACTTGTGTTGGTTCACATTAAAATGTATTCATGTAGTAAAGTCGACAGTTGTTATTTATTCTTTATTTGTGGTCAACTGTATAGTGGATGTAAATTCGTGTAGCGGATATATATATGAGATTGTTTTCCTTATTTTAAGTGTGTGCTCTGAGTGTGCTCAGGGTGTGCTCAGTATGTAAAAGTAATGTACATGTGTGGATAAAGGTCAAATCATTCATGAGCAGAGAAGAGTGTGGAAGAGTGTAGAAGTTTTTGTGCACCTAATCGGGACTATAATCAGGCTTAGTAGAAGCTAATTTCTTAGTTCAACTTCATCAGATGGATTTAATCTGATTACTGTATGTAAGGTAGTGAGCCTTCCTTCTGAGCAATGTGCTCTAGGCAGTGCACTAGAATGCAAGTGTATTCCTTTTATTCTTCATTATACTTCTAACAGGGTATAATCTTATGGACTAACATCCACCGTGGTTTTTCCCCTAACATGGTTTCCACGTATAAAATCTTGGTGTTCATGTGTTGTTGATTTAATATTTGGATTATTAATTATCAGGTCCGAGATCTAAGGTTGATTAATGTATTATAATTTTGATTTTGGTAACAATTGATTCATCCCCCCCCCCCCTCTTAGTTATCTATATTTGATTTTCCAACATCTACCATCTACCCTCAACCCTTAAACACTTAAACCCTTAAACCCAAGTAAACTCTCTAACCTAATCCCTCAACCCTCAAACCTTAATCCCTCAACCGTTAAACCCTCAACCCTCAAACCTTAAACCCTAATCCCTAATCCCTCAACACCTATACTCCTCTACCCTATACATTGGACCCTGAACCCTAATCCCTCAACCCTATACCCTAAACCCTCTACCCTCAACCTTAAATCCTCGACCCCAACCCTTAAACCCTATACCCTCTATGCTCTACCCTATAAATTAAACCCTCAACTTTCAATTCTCAACCTTTAATCGTTAATCCCTTAACCCTAGGTGAATATGGAAACATAGTTGAGATACAAAGTGATAAAGGGAGAGGTAGGTAAACAGAGGGAGAGGGGAGATAAATATAGGTAGAGAGGGAAGGAGACGTAGAGAGAGGATAGATAGAGAGAAGTAGAGAGGGGAGGGAGGGACAGGTAGGGAGGAGATAGAGGTGAGTGTTTGTGTGTGCAAGAGAGAGAGAGTAGAGAGGGAAGAGGTAGAGAGAGAGGTAGAGGGAGGGAGATGAGAGATAGATAATAGAGAGGGAAAGAGGTAGGGAGGAGACACAGTTGAGATATAGAGTGATGGAGGGAGAGGGGAGATAAAGATAAATAGAGATGGAAGGAGATTTAGAGAGAGATTATAGATGGAGATAATTAGAGAGTGGAGGGATGGAGGGAGAGGAAAGGAGGAGATAGAGGTGAGTGTGTGTGAGAGGGAGAGAGAGAGTGAGAGGAGAGAAAATGAGGGGAGAGAGGAAGGGGGAGAGAGAAAGAGAGTAGAGAGGGAAGGGGGAGATATAAAGAGTAGAGAGGGAAGGAGAGAGTAAAAGAGAAAGAGGGGGGAGGGAAAGAGAGAGGCAGAGAGTGGTAAGTAGTGGGGGGAGAGGTAGGTAGAGAGGGAAGGAGAGAGGGAGGGATAGGAGGGAGAGAAGGAAGGAGGGAGAGTGATATGGAGATATAGTGGTGAGATAGAGAGTAGAGAGGTAAGGAGAGAATGAGAAATAGAGATAAAGAGAGGGAGGTTGGAGTGAGGGAGAGGTAGAAAGGGATAGGGTGGATAGGAGAGGGAAGGAGGGAAAGTGGGATAGAGAGAATGATGATTTAGAGAGGAGGGAGTGAGGGGGAAGGAGGGAAAGTGGGAGAGAGAGAGAATGGTGATTTAGAGAGGATGGAGTGAGAGGCATGGATAAAGATAATGGTGAGGTAGAGATGAGAGAGTGAGAGAGAGAGGGTTGGAGAGATAGAGAGAGAGGTAGGTAGAAGAAGGGAGAGGAGAGATAGAGAGTAGAGAGGAAAAGAGGTAGGGAATGAGACATAGGTGACATAGAGAGGGATGGAGAGACATGGAGGGAGAGTAGGTATAGAGAGGGAAAGAGAGAGGAGATATAGAGAGTAGAGAGGGGAGGTAGGGATGGAGATAGAGGATTATTTGAGTGAGAGAGAGAATGGTGAGATAGAAAAAATGATAAATTGAGAGAGAAAGAGGGGGAGGGAGCGAGGGAGTGAGGGAAAATAGTGAGAGATATTGGGAGGAGAGACAAAAAGAAGGGGAGGGAGGGTGAGGTCAAGAGAGGGAGGGAGAGGAGAGATAGAGAGAAGTAGAGAGGGAAGGAGGGAGGGAGGGAGTGTTATGGAGGGAGATAGAGGTTTTTGTGAGAGAGAGAGATAGAGAGAGTGGTGAGATAGAGAGGAGAGAGTGATAGAGAGGAGAGAGTTACAGAGAAAGAGGGGGAAGAGAGGGATAGAGAGTGAGAGAGAGATGTAGGTAGAGGGAGGGAGAGGAGAGATAGAGAGTAGAGAGGGAAAGAGGTAGGGAGGTAGACATAGGTGAGATAAAAAGTGATGGATGGAGAGGTAGGTAAAGATAAAGAGAGGGGGGAGATAAAGATAAGTAGAGAGGGAAGGAGATGTAGAGAGAGAGAAGAGATAGAGAGAAGTAGAAAGGGGAGGGAGGGAGGCAGATGTAGGGAGGAGATAGAGGGGTGTGTGAGAGAGAGAGATGGGATAGAGGGAGGGAGTGGAGAGATAGGGAGTAGAGAGAAGGAGAGAGTGATAGATAAAAATGATACAACTTGCTGACTACTAAAGTTTGACCTCCTAATTATTGAAATTTGACGAAGTCTAAAATTTTTAAGATCTTCCAAAAAATAGAATTTGCATTATAACTCCTAGATATCTGAAACCACTCTCAAACATCCTTCTTATATACATGAAATATAACTTAAATTATAAGAAATTAAATTTCCATATGTAAATGTCAACTTATACTTAAATGTTTATTTCGTGTATATAGTCTCCCTGGCAAAGAAAGAGAAAATGAAAGAGTTTAGAAAATTGCATTCCAAAAGTCATGAATGACATTTGGCAAGCACCAAATTTGGCACTAGCCAAATGAAACAACCCATTTGGCACTCACCAAATGGGTAGCTTTGATCCAATGGGTTGGATTTTGCATTGGGAATCCAACCTAAAGGTTTGGACAACCATTTCATGCAAAAGACATGATTTTTTGAAAGGGTAACAAAATTTCACACATTTTTGTTTGTGCTCACCGTCACATTTGCATGTATTTCAATGCAAGTTTAAAAAAAAATGTGATAGCATTAACCTCTCTCTTAGTTATCTAAATATATAATTATTTTTTTGTTTTGATTCAATTAAGGTTTTGATCCATAACTTCTCTTGTAAATGTCTTTGTTTTTGGTCAAAAACCAACATTTACTAGCTTTTAGGATAGATTTTTACACGCTCATCGAAACGTCAAAAAAATTACATATTTTAAAACTATACTCCATTCTACAAATGATAGAAAAAAAAATCGATTTGTTTTCAAAAATTTAGGGGGAGCACGCTAAAATTTTAGCTTTTTAGTATGTGTCCACTTTGAAAATTCATAAAATATTATATATTCATTAAAAAAATTATCCGAAAGAACAAGGATAAACTACATGGTGTTAGCTAATTTCTCATTGTTGGGATTTTTAAAATTCTAAAAAAAAAGGTTAATCAAAAAGTGGGGAGGCCTCAGGCGCTATGCTATTTTTTTTTTATAAAAACAAGACCTATTTTGCCCCCCTTTTGAGACACTTAATCTTCATTAATTTATTTTTTAAATACTAGCTTAGAAACTAGACTCAAAGTACTTCAACTTTTGTTCTTGTTTCATCTTGAAATTTTGAGCGTAACTATCTTCATTTTCTCGTGCAAATCATATTTTTCTAGTTTTTTTAAAAAAAGTGGCATCTTAAAAGCCAAAATTGTGTCCTAGATCCATGCACTCACCCTTATGTATACCTCTTCTTCTAATTATTCATTCAACAAAGAATATTTCACATCCATTTGATAAACTTTGAAATCCTTATGTGCTGCAAAAGTTAAAAACATTTTGATAGCTTCCATTCTTGCCACCAAAGCAAATGTTTCCTCAAATTATATTCCTTCGACTTGTGAGTAACCTTAACACACAAGCCTTGCCTTGTTTCTTACCACTTATCCACTCTCATTTAGTTTTTTTCCTGAATACCCACTTAGTTCCAGCTACATTCTTGTTTATTGATCTTGGGACAAATTCCCAAGTCTAATTCTTCTCAATCTACAACAATTCTTCCATAGCCTTGATCCAATACCCATACTTGCATGCTTCAATCAATGTTTTTGGGTTCAGATTTAAAAATTAAACATATATTTACCTATTGTTCAACATATTTCCTTCTTGTTAGTACACCTTTATTCCTATCTCTTGATTTGTTCTTAGGAATGATTCTTCTGCACATACATAGGAGTTAGAAGCCTTTTTCTAGAGTTTCTTCCTTTTCAATTTGCACTTTTATTTTTCTAGAATTTTCTTCTTCTGCAAGATGACTCATCCGATTCATAGCCATCTATTACCACTAAATTATTTTGTAGGTCTTCATCAACCTTGACACTTGCACTCTCAAAAATATTTCTTAGTCTCTTGTTGTAGCATTGCAGGCTTTTCTTCTAGTTGAATATATAAGGAAGATAACTTCATTGGATCTTGCATCAAACCTTCCAAAGTCTTCATCTCTTTTGATATAGCATTTTCTTCCAAACACTTTGAAGCATTTGATAGTAGGAATCCTTCTAGATTATAGCTCATAGGGAGTATTTGTACTATTTTCTCTTACTTGTACTCTATTAAGTATATAAACAATAGTATGAATTGCTTCTCTCTATTAGACATATGGTATATTTTTTCTTTCATCATTGTCCTTGTAGATTCTTGAATAGTCATATTCTTTCTTTCCACCACTCCATTTTGTTGAGGAGTCATAGGGGTAGACAAGTTCCTCTTTATGCCATGATTCTAACCAAGGATATTAAACTCATTGGAGGTGAAATATCCACCTCTGTTAGACCTCAAACATTTTATTTTCATATCCATTTCATTCTCAACCATAACTTTGTTCATGCTTTAAACTTATCTAGAGCTTCTGATTTTTCTTTGAGAAAAGTAACCCATGTCATTCTAGAGTAATCATCAATTAATAGCATGAAATACCTGTCACCTTGAAGACTTCTTACTCTAGTAGGACCAAAAATATCTATATACACCAATTCCAACAGTCTAGTAGAGGATTTTTCTTTAACTTTAAAAATACTTCTTTCTTGCTTTCCAGCTTGAAATTCCTTACAATCATCATTGATAGGCTTTGTAATCTTTTGCAGATCTCTCACATCTTCAACTAAACTTATCCTCACAAGATTTTCAAAATTTATGTGACATATTCTTTTATGTCATAACCAACTCGCATTGATATGAGTCATAAAACAATAATCATTAACACCATTGAGCTAAAACAAATTTCCATCTACCCTTCTTCCAGTAATAATCATAGTTCTAAAGCCTTTCTAATCTCACAACCATCATCCTGAAACATAAGATTGTATCCTTTGATACACATTTTTCCAACACTCAAGAGGTTATTCCTTAAGCCATTAACATAGTAAACATCATCAATATTATGCCACATATCTTAGCAGATGTATCATCTCCAAACCTAACAAGGTCTCCTTCATATTTTTCAAGTTTAACAAACTTAATCTTGTCAACATTCATATGATTTGAGCATCCACCATCAATGATCCAATAGTTCTTCTCCTAACTAAGATGAAAAGTAGACACCAAAGTGCCTTTAGTCTTAGCACCTACTTCTAGAGATTTTTCCTTCACACATCTCTCAAAGTTAACATAATTAGTTTCCTTTTAAAGCCATGAACAAGCATTCACCATCATCATCATCTCCATAATTAGATTCATCATCAGATATACTTGCATATTCTCTAACATAATAGCTTTTTTTTATCATCTTACCTTTGTTCTTATTTTTGTTATTCAAAGCTTTGTTTGGACATCTTGAAGAATGATGACCTATCTTTCCACAACTGAAACATTTGAAAGGAAACTTACCACTATACTTAACAAGACCCTTTTCCATTCTCCTTACAAATTTTTTTTCCACATCATCAATATCCTCCTAATCTAATTCCATAGTCTTCTCTGATTTTCCAGCCTTAAAATTAGTCTCAACTTTTGCATTGCTTGGACTAAATTCTCTCATTTCAAAAGTAGTTAAAGATCCATACAACTAATCTCTGGTATATTGATTAAAATTTTGTAATTCCTCAATAGCAAAAACTTTATGACTATAAGCTTTAGGAAGAGTTTTGAATACCTTCTTTACCACTTCTTCTTCTTTCGGTTCTCCACCAAGACCTCAAATCCCATTGAAAACTTCATCCACCTTGTCCAAGTAGCTTGTTATATTTTCATCTTTGGACATCCATATGATCTCAAACATAGTATTCAGATTTTGCATCTTAGATTGTTTGACCTTATCATCTCCTTCATAAATGCTTTCTAACTTTACCCAAATTTCTTTAGCAATTTTAAAATTCATAACTTTTACTAATTCAAAATTAGCAAGACCACTTAAGAGAGCATACCTTGATTTACCATTGTTTTCTAAAGGCCTTGATCTCATTATTAGTACTCATACCATTTGTAGGCATAGTATATCTAGTCTCCACAGTCTGCCAGATTTTAAATCCAAGAGACACCAAATAAACTTCCATCCTTGTCTTCTAGAAAGCATACTCTGATCCATCAAACAGGGGAACATCTTTCTTGTGTGCCATCCCAAATCCACCTCAAGGGGTTATGCTTTCTTCTAGGGAACCTTTCTTTGATACCAATTGTTGAATGCACAAGGCAACTGAGAGGGGGGTGAATTAGTTGTACCTTAGAACTTCAAAACTCTTACAAACATTTAGATCCACATTAATTTAATTTAGCCTTCATCTGTTAGAATTATTTCTCATGAAAGTAGATACAGAGACAAAACCAAATCAACACCATACATAAGGAAACACTAGATTTATGTGGAAATCCCAAGAATGGAAAAACCACAATGAGAATTAACTCGCAGTATAAATTAATATCAACATCGATTACAAAGGGCTCACTACCTAAAAGAAATAAAGGGTTGCTGCCAAAGGAGCACTTCTAGAATATAAAAGAAGATAGAGAAGAGTGTCAAAGCGAGAAAACCATGCAATAGAAAAATTCACCACAACATTACCAAAACCTTCATAGTATTATTGAAGAATTGTAGACACCTTCTACTCACTACATTCAGTAATCTAACACATGAAAGATCACACTGCACTTCTCATTTTTTCACTTCACAACTCTACAATTCACATCATTCACTTCATACTCATCTATCTCATTATATCTCAATAACTCAAATCTTATTTATACCATCTTCAACCTTGAAAAAATTTTCCAAGGTCATCTATGCACCTCAACCATGCAAATTCAAGTTAGGCCAGCACCAAAACATTCCCGTGGTGGAAAGGAATGAAGGTGGACCACAACACACCATAGCTAGAACCTAAATCCACTCATACATGTAACACCACACTTCCACAAACACCTAAGCAACTTCACAGTTAGTGTAAACACCCAAGGTCGGTCCTACTCATGTAAACACCATTAATATTTTAAGTACATGCTTCTTTTGATCCATAGACAACTCATGAACAACAAATTTCACTTGAACATAATCTAGGATATTCCATAAAAACATTGAAATCCAGCAAATCCCGTCGCAACAACTTTCACCTGAAGAATGTACACACCCAATACACTCAGACAATTTTTCCATACACTGTGACTTAAGAAACTGACTTTCGAAGTACCAAACCTTGAACAAATTTAACTAAAGAAAGATAAAAAAAATTATCAACACAATTCTAGGTCTGCAAAACCTAAAACCGCTCTATGTAGAGCAAGAACATTTCTCCCAAACACCTCTGTAATACATAGACCACACACTAGTGAATGCAACTTCCTCCACACAATGATCTAGCACACTAAATTTTGGATATAACACCTCTGATCAACATATCCAAACTACACAACATTATCTTCAACATAGAATAAATGCAGAGCAAAACCAAAACACTACTCTACAACACAGAACACCACTACAACACACAATTTCCTCTTTTATTCAAATTTCTCAAAAATAACTTGTAAACCAAGCAATAAAAACACATCCTCACCATCTTTAGCACTTCCTCATCACCATTGAACCAACTGCAACATAGAAACTCAATCATACATCCATAGAAAAAATATTGTCAAAACAACACTAGAGGTTAACACTAGTAGCTTACTAATGACAACATAATACAAATAATCAAAGCACTATTAGAGACAACACCAACTCACTGCCAACTACACATCCTTGAAACAAACTTTTTCTCATACAATTGACACCAATGACAACACCAACTACACATACTTCCAAAAATATCATCTCATTGGTCTGATGTTCTCATGAACCTTGCATTCTCTCAGGTCCTTTGCTAGGATATTATGCTCATAGGCTCAAATCCCCCACTGTCCAATGAGCTAAGGGGTTTTAACCACCAATTTTTGTGCCAAAGGATGAGGTCCCTCATGTTGTGATCTCACAAATTCATAGCTCCAATTAAAGGAATTGGATTATTAAAAAAATTAAGCCTATGTAGCTCAACATTTTCCTCTAGCCCATCCATGCATCACGTTGATCTAGAGGATGATTAAGGTCCCTTATATTTTTATTCATCAAATCATGTGAGAACCAATCTTGTTTATATTTAAATATAGATCCCAATTTACATAAAAAATCATCTTTAGGCTCTTATATGGATGCTCATTTTTATGAAGGTGATATTTTTCAAGCATCCAAAATTTCTCATCATTATGAGCATGCTTTATCTTTATCTAGGTTGAATAGTCAATATGGAATATGATACAACATTTTATAAAATATTGTTTATAATGGAAAAGGATTATATGTTTAAAACAAGAAGGCATGAACAAACTAATTAAGAATCCTAAACTTTTATATATATATAAGGGGTAAAAACTCTATTGAAATTCATAAAAGAACATTACAAAGAAGCAAAGGACCAAAGTCCCAAGAATCAGTGAAAGAAAAAGATCAAAACAAGACCAAAATCACCCAACTCCATCTCCCCCCCTATCCTCATCAGAATTCTCTTCAAATCCTAATGGAGCCCCAAAGGAACCAACTCCCACTCCTCGATACTCCATCCACCTATATAATTTGAAGCCCATTTCGCCAAGCAGTCAGCAACCCTCTTCCACTCCCTCAGAATATGAACAAAAATCACCATTTACATCAAAGAACTAACCTACGAAATCTATTGCATAATCATAGTCAGTTTCCAACTAACACCCGACACTTTATGCTCAATAAGCAAATTGATCAAGACTTGGGAGTCAAATTCACATATAATCCTTCTCCACCCCAAAGCATGAGCCCTCTCAAAGGCATAGAGAATAGCCAACCATTCCATGATGTTGATATTCTGGGTCCCCTCATGGACCGAAAAGAAGAATATCACTGAACCCGCAGAATCCCTGTCGATCCCCCCAATACTAGTAGGCCTAGGATTTCCCATTGAGGATCCACTAGTATTAATATTCAACACACCAACAAGAGGGTGTTTCCATCTACCAACTCTATGAATTTTCCTCTTGGCCCTTTGTCCTCTCCTTACACATGTAGAATTCATAGATAGTCCCTGAATCCCCAATCTCTCCACCACCTCAGCATCCCTTTTTTCTAAAGGAAAAAACACTTTACACTTAGCATCCACCGTCTCCTCAATCATGCCCAAAATTCTCTACCAAACTTGTTGAACAAACTTCTTCTCGCCTCAAAAAATTCTCCTATTTTGTTCTAACCAAATCTTCCACAACATGAAGATAGGCCCCACATGCTACGCATCTTGCAAGAAGGAAGAAACAGAGGGAGGCCTACCCACACCATTCCAAAATTCAATCAAGGAGGAAGAATGAACACATGGGATCTGCCAAACACCCCACCAAAAATGCCAAAGTGAAAGAGAAAAATGACAATGAAAAAATAAATGAGTAGAGTCCTCCTCAGTAGCCCCACACAAAACACAGATAGAGGGGCCCTGGAAGCCCTTCTTCTAAATATTATCCCAAGTCAAACACTTATTCCAAGCTAACATCCAGACAAAAAAATTACACTTTGGACAGGAGAACCTATTCCAAAACTTTCTCCACCACTGAACCTCCTCCCCGCCCAACCTGTGAGACAATAGAACTTGATATCCAGAAGCAACATTATAGACCCCCTTGGGATTAGGAGACCAAGAAAGTACATCTACATCTCGAAGGGAACTACACCATCTACTGGAAAGGATATTATGTAGCTCAACACAATCTTCTTGCAAACCAACATCTCGCCAGACATTATGCGACTTCCATCTTGCCACCTCCAACTGACCACAAGAAGAAGACTTAAAGTTACTCACTCTTGACCAATGAACCTCAAGAAACCTCTGGCAGAGATTCAAAAAATTAGGAAACTGAGAGAGGATGGAAGGAAAGCCATCCCAAGAGTCAGACTAGAAGAGGACCTCGGTCCCCTTTTTACAAATCCAAAATAAGCCCTCCTTAATAAGCACAACCCCTTTTCTTAGAGTACCCCAAATCACCGACCCTTTCTCCACAAACAGGTATCTAGGAATATCATGCATAGGGATCCCTAAGAAATAATTTTGAGACAAAATCCTATCCCAAATCTTATCCTGCTCGATGCACCACCGCTAGTACAACTTCGCAGCCAAAGCCACCCCAGTCAAATCTGATTGTCGTAATCCAAGACCATCGTATTGCTTCAGGCTACAAACAATTCCCCACCTCACCAGACTCCATTTGGGAGACACCAAGCTACCATACCATAAGAACTATCTCGCCATAGAATCTAACTCCTTAACAAAGCTCGTCAGGGCAACCTAGAGAATGCACCTCTAAATGGGCCAAGCCTACACCACTGACCTTATTAACTAGTCATGTCCAACAAAATATAACCACTGATGGGTCCATTGATTGAATTTAACCTGAAACTTATCCAAAATATTCTACCAAGAATGCCTAGGAAGCTTTCCAACTAAGATAGACATACCAAGATAGGTCAAAGGGATAGCCCCAATCTAAAATCTCAAAGTTTGATAAATCCTCTATTGAATAGGGCACAGGGTATTGAAGAAGAAGATGGAAGATGTATCTTCATTAATCAATTGCCCTGATGCAGCCAGGTAAATATCTAACACCCTACAAATATTCACAACTTCACTCATAGTAGCCATGCCCATTAGGTTAGTTTCATCCAAAAACTACAAGTGAGACTGTGAAGCCAGTTCACCTCCCCACCACCAACCCTAGATGAGACCAGCCTCCATATTTCTTCGAATCAGTCACCCCAAACCTTCAACAAGGAGAATAAACATATAAGGAGAAAGGGGATCCCCCTGGCGAAGCCCCTGAGAGGCACCAAATAACTTTGAGTGCTCCCCATTAATTAGCACATAAAAGGAAATTGAAGTAACACAACTCATAACCCATTGAATCCATTCATCCCCAAAGCCAAAAGAACTGAGAACCTTCCAAAGGAAGGACCACCTAACCCTATCATAAGCCTTGGCCATAGCCAACTTGATAAACATCACCTTCTCTTTGGAGCTAGCCATAAAATGGATGGACTCAGTTGCAATAACAATACCATCCAGAATTTGTCTTTCCATGACAAATCCACTCTATTCTTCAGAAATCAACTCTTTAAGCCCCCTTTTCAACCTGTCAGCAATTAACTTAGAGATAATTTTATAAACAACATTACAAAGAGAAATGGGATGGAATTTACTTAGCCTATCTACCTTATCACATTTGGGAATGAGAGAAAGAAAGGTAGAATTTAAATCCCTTAACACCTGCTTATTTTGCTGAGACTCTTGAACAACTGCCAAAAGATATAGTTTGATAACATCCCAGAATTCCTGAAGAAACTCAATCGGGAAGCCATCAGGACCAGCATCTTTCCTTTTCTTCATTTGGAAGACAGTCTCTCCAAGCTCCTCAATCATGATATCACTCATAAGATTCTCATTCATTTCTCTAGACACTTGAGTGGGAATACAAGAGAGAACCTGAGCTTCCTCAGGAGAACCACCATGAGAGTCCTCTCGGAAGAGAGAAGAAAAATACTGCCTCACCTCACTCAAGACTTCAAGAAAGGTGGAAAGCTACTCCCTCTATCATTCACTAAAACGGAAATAGAATTATAATGCCTCCTGGCCTTCACCATATTGAAGAAAAATGTTGTACTTTTATCCCCTTCTTGAAGCCACTCTATCCAAGCCTTTTATTTCCAATACATTTCCTCCCATAGATCACACTCCTCCAATGCTTTTAAAGCTTGAGCCTCTTCCTAGAGCAACTCTTCAGTCACCCCATCCTCCCTTATCAATCTTGTGATACCATCCAATTAAACCTAAGAGATGCCTTATCATGAAATATATTCCCAAAGTACTAACAATTCCAACACTTGAGCTGGTACTTCACAAATTGAAGCAACTTAGCAAAGGTATACATTGTCGTACCATAAGTGGGTCTACCACTCGTCCACTAATCAGCTACAAGGTCATATAGAGACAGATCCTCCAACCATGAGTTGGAATCTAAAAGAGGGGGTATGAGGCACATGAATTGACTCAATAGAAAGCTTAATAGGCCAGTGATCAGATCCCCTACAGTCCATAATTTTAGAACAAGAAGACCACATACCACCAACCCAGTAATAGGAAACCAAAAACCAATCCAACCTCTCAACAATATAGGAATCCCCAACCCTACGATTATTCCAAATAAACTGACCATTGCTGGGTTTAATATCAACTAGATTCAAAGAATCGATGTTATTATGAAGAAGCAATGCAGAGGGCTCCAACCTCACAATACCACCATACCTTTTAGCCAAATCAAAAATAGCATTAAAATCTCCCGCCAGAATCCAAGGATTGTAAGGAGCCAAACTATGGATAAATCTAATATGGGACCACAAATATTGCTTACCCCAGAAGTCAATAGGCACATAGATATTAGAAAATAGGATAACCTCCCCAGTTTCAAAAATCAAAGAAATCATAGACATAGCAAACTTAGAGGACATCCACCAAAGTGGTCGGATCTTCTGTGAATTCCACATACAAGCTAAACCCCCAGAAGACCCATGAGCACCAATGCACTGGAACTCCCAATTCCTCCATAACTTTGAAGCCAAACCAAACATAGTCTCAGCTCATAACTTAGTCTCTTGTAGAAAAAGGGCATCAAGACCTTGATTTCTAACCAAATCATGAACCGCCTTTTGTCTAGGCCGGTTGTTCAAGCCCCTTACATTCCATGATAGAACAATCATTTTAAGGGGTTCAAAAAATGAGAATCCAAAGTCTTCACCGACTCTGACTCCACCAAAGTCTCCCCTATCAATTTAATCTTTTCTAAGTCCTTCTTCCTACCAAGTTTAGAAGATTTATCTGCTCCACCTTTCTTAAGATCCTTTTGCATGAGGCCCAATTAAGGAGAAGACTTATTTCCCCTAGCTGCTTCTAACCCCGCAAACTGACCCAGATAAGAAGAATTGCCAACACCTTTTGGAACTTCCGTTGAGGGAACTAGAACCTCTTAAACTCCCACCTATTGATTAGTATCCATATTCAAAATATCACCCTATGAACCCAAAGATGCACCAAAAATATGGCCCTCCTGAATTGAACCCACAACCCCCAGATCCAAGCTCATTAGACCTAGATTCACTTCTTGTTGGCTGAGATTATCCAAAACTTCAAACCTATTAAATGTATCCTGGTCTTGTCTTTCCTTTAAGGTCCTCTTTTGACCCCAGTTCTATTACGAGCCTTGGCCAAAACAAAATCATTGACACTAACCCCCTTCACTAGGGGCAAGGCCCTTCCCCTTGTCAACCCTAGAGGGTTGTGAGGAGGTTGTGAAGGTTGAGACTCCACAGGATTAGATCTTGGACATCTATGCTGAAAATTCCCATATTCATGGCATAGCCAACAACGGAAAGGAAGAGTCTCGTAATCCAACTGCTGCACCCAAGAAAAGGATCCCAAACACATAACCAATGCATCAAGCAAAGGCTTAATAAGATCAATTTCAACACAAATACGAGCAAAATTCATTACCATTTTACCCAAGGTTTGCATCGAAGACCCAAGTGGTTTTCCAAGCAACGAAGCAATTAGATGCAAAATATCCTCCCGAAAACATTCCACCAAAAATTGAGGTAAGAAAACCCACACCAGAACATGATTTGGCAGCTCCTTAGAGGGGATAAAGCCAACATTCCATGGCTTGATAAACAACCCCACCTAGTTATGGAAATAAGGACCTCCCTTGAAGATCATATTGCGATCAACCATGCAATTAAAAGTAACCATAAAATAAATGTTGGCTACCAACATGATCTCCATTTCTCCCTCTAGTGCCCTAGTCCTCTAGGCCCAAGACTCTAAAAACTGTTGGGAATTATACCTCAACTTTCTGGTGACCCCCTTTGAAGACTTAGGCGAATTCTCTTGTTTCCTTGGCAAATTTTTTTTTTCTGGCGGAGGCAAAACCGGGATGGAACTTGGCATTGTTCCATTTTCCTTATTTCGGGTCTTGTTCCCGTTCTGTCTCCAGCTTCGCTCCCCACTTTCTTGGTTCTTCAAGTTTTGTTCTGGCGGAGAGGGATCCGGATTGGAACCTAGCATTGTTCCTTTCGTCATGTTCTGGGTTTGGCTCTGGATCCGGCTTCGGTAGTCTGTTGCTCTCCGCTTGGTTCTAGCGAAGGCGGAACCAGTTTTGGAAGTTGGCAATGTCTATTTGCCATGTTCCTGTTTCTGTTCCTATTTCGACTCCAGGTCTGACTCCTGCTTTTGTGATCTAGTTCCTCTAGATGTTTGGATTCTCCTCGGGGTGTTTTCCTCCGCCTTGTCCTGGTTCTGGATTGTTGTTTCTTGCAGTTGGCGGAGGAGGAACCGGAATCGGTTTGGTTCCTAATCTTGGACTTTTGGTAAAGTCCTGTTCATGTTCCTGTTCGATCCCCGACTTTGACTCCAGTGTTCCCATCTTGGTTTGACCTCGGGTTGACTTTACCCGATCAGTTCTGTTTTCGATGTGTTCCTCTTTGCCGCGGGCGGGCGTAGAACCGAATTGGTTCCTGAACTTGTAATTTCAGTGGAGTCATGTTTTGACTCCAGTTCCGTCTCCGTCTCCGACTCCGACTCTAGCAGTGTGTTTTTTCGGTGGAGTCTTGTTTTGACTCTTGTTCCGACTCCGGCTCCAGCATTGTTAGATTTGGCTTGAAGTCTTGGATGCGCCCGATGTCTATTTGACCGTTTTGGTTGCTCTGTCAGCTGCGATTGCTGATGGGTCTTGGACGAGTGGCACCTAGTTGGATTGTGGTTGGATGGATTCCATGATAGTTATTGTGGTAGTTGCATTTTTCAACGAAGGGTGGCAAGCTCAACCGTTTTGGTGTTGGCATTGAATGCATGGACAGCTCATTGCAGGGAGATCTGTCAGATCCAACCAGATGCATGATTTGCGGATGGTCTTCTTTGTTCTTGTTGAGTCGGTTACATTTGTATGAGAGATGTGTTATTTCTCATGATGGTGAAGGAGAAGAGCTAGACGTGAGTTTGCGAGTCAAGGGTTTAGTTGTGTATTGCAGAGCAAGTGCGAGATGCACGACCATGAGGCTGCAAGCATAATGCATGATGCATGATGCAAGATTGCAGCAGTTGGACTTGCAGGTTGGAGAGCCGAAGCTGTGAAGAGATTTGTAGAGAGATGGAGAGGGTTTTCGAGTAGTTTACTTAGGCAATGTAACTATGAACACTTTATCTCTCGGATCTGGGCATGGGAATCATTGGAGGCCGAATGACTGGGCTGGCCATGAGGCTAGCTGTGACAATCATCTAAGGAGCTGAGAGGAATCTTGCGGGTATCTGTTACTTCTCCAGTAGAACAAGATGTAACTCTATATTGGCTTTGAGCCTGATATTGTATTGTAACTGGTTTTGTGTTGCTGAATAATACAATGGCTCGAAATTTTGGAGTGTGGGGTTTTTACCTGAAAGGGTTTTCCCCACGTATATCTTTGTGTATTCTTTTTGTCTTTCAGGGTATTTGTTTATGTTGAATCTATTTCTTGTTGCATTCACTTCTCTCAGAGGATCAATGGGGGATCAACTGTGCTTGTTTCTGCTTTATAGCATAGTTGGTTGTGTCTTTGTTGTGATTTTGAATTGAAATCACTAAGGCACTACTATCTTAGATGCCTATCTTGATGACAGACCGAATCTGTATCCCCAACAAAAACTACATCGAAACCCTCATCCCCAAAAATTTACAGTATAATGAGTGATTTGAGTAATACTCAATATCTTCAATAATCATCTCAGGCGGAATGACCAGTTTCAACCTCTCCTTGCAACACTTGAGATAGTCGTTAATCTTCATGATCTATGCCCCATTAAATGAGCCTGCTCCAACAAACCCTGTATCCAAAACAAATAGATTATTATCAATAATCTTCATGCCTTGGTTCAGAGACTTCGAGCCTATCGCTTCTCAAAAATTCATGACAGGAAAAACCCTAGATGCCTCACCCTTAGATAAGGCCATCTACTCTAAGATGGCTATGCAATCACCAAATGGTTTTGGGTGGGGGAATCCCACACCACTCCAACCCAACCACACTTCACACAAACCCTCACTCCATGATCCCACCTGCACCAACGTTGGACAAGGGAGAAAGGAAAAAATGAAAGAGCACTCATGTGCCACCAAACTCCCGTACGCAACATCTGTTGCCGCACACAAGGGAAAGAGATCCCACCAATCGACTCCACCCACGCCTATAGCCCCACACACCACAATGGACACACTAAATAGGGGAAATCCCCACGCAAATAAAAAACCCCTCCTTAGCTCCAAATCACTCACACACAGATCGAGCTGACAACAGAAAGAAAAGAAGCCCCCCGAAAATTACCAAAACTCCCCTCTGCGCACAGAGTAAACCAAGCAATCATGAGCTAGGGAACAAGTGCCCTAGCTCGGCCTATAGAGTTGCAAATGACATGTGTTTTCCATTAAGAATCCTAAACTAAATAGCATTAATTGAATAAGTTATTCATGCACCATTATTAGTAACCTCCAATAACCATTAGTTTGTCTTGATTTATTATATCAAAATTGCATGAATACATTCTCTTCCTTACATAATTTTGTAAATAATAATGTTTCGACTAAATATATAGGATTATATGACTTACCTAAATGTCATCATGATGGGAAATTCCCACACAAGTTTGAAGTTAATTCTTACCTTGAGGGAGATGCACCTTTGTTAGATGGCCCTCCTAATACTATGCCCACTCAATCATTTAGATAAGATCATAAGAAACATATGATTGGTGGTACATTTGATATTAAAATAGACCAAAATGATAAATAGAACCTATTGAAAAGGAATATTTCCTAAAAAAAATATTTAACATAACCATATTATTAAAATAATAATGAGTTTTCTACATGGTCATATACCAAATTTCCCTTGGATTGATAGCATTATTGTAATGTAGAACACTATCTTATAACTTAATGCTAAACTAATTAAGAAAAAAGTATGAAGATACATCCTAAGTCTATGTTAATGTTTAAAGAGGAAATATGAAAATTGCTAAAGGGAGGATTCATAAGGAAAATCAACTATTCACCTTGTATCTCTCATATGGTTCTTGTTGTTAAACCTAGAGGCCATCTTCAAATTTGTATTGGGTTTAGAGACCTTAACAAAACATCTCCTAAATATGATAACATTATGCCTAACATTGATATGGTTATAGATTCAACCATTGAAAATAAAATGATATCATTTATGGATGGTTTCTTGCATGAAAATTAAATCGAGATAAACCTCGAAGATCAACAACATTTTTTACAAACCATGGGGTATGTTATGTTGCATAATTATGTATTTAGTATAGAAACATAAGGTTTATTTATCAAAGTCTCATGTCATTAATCTTCCATGAAGGGGCAGTGGGCCTAGCTCGATTGGCTAAAGCATCCTATTGTAGGTAAGAGGCCACAAGGTCTAGTCTCCCCATTGTCCCCATGGTACTAGAGGGTATGTCGCACCAGTGCCACCAGTCACATGAAAAATTTTTACCAGGCATACTGCAGTTTATAGGGGGATGAATACCCAACCGCTTCCTGCAGTCTAAAAAAAAAAACTTCGATGAACTAATGCATGACATTAGAATATTATATTCATTGCATCCTAGAAAAAAATACAATACATACATCACCTTCATGACTTGAGGAGAATTTGTGAACACTCACACAAATATAAAGTAAGACAAAATACTATGAAGTAAATGTTAGTAGTTGACTATGGAAGCTTATTTGGATTCATTGTATCTCGAGAATACATTAAGCTAAATGTTAAGAAAATTGACACTATTTTATACATGCCTCCTCCAAATAAATTTTCAAAAATTGATATCCTTCAAGGGAAGATAAAATAAATTAGATGATTCACTACCTAATTGGTTGATACGACCTTACCATTCATAAGACTCCTTTTAGAAAGATGTAAAATTTGAATGGAATGTTGATTAGCAAAATTCATTGAGGACATGAAACAATACATTAATTTGTGTATTTTTGGATGTTGTGGTTGTGTTGCTGATATGTGGTTTTCATTGATGTCAACACTATTAGCATTAGTATCTTGAAAGTTGTATATGTCGAGGATATTGAGAAACTTATAATAAATATGTTGGAGGTTGTATGTAAAGCTGTGAAGTTCAGTATGATGAAAATTTTAGTATGTTGGTATTCAAAATTTGCACCTTAAAGGGTTTTTTGTTGAGCCTATCTAGTTTATCCTTCGGAAGCTTCAGAGGTGCGCATCAAGAATTAAGCAATTTGTGCATTTTTGTGTTCCTACAGCTATTCTGTTACTGTAGCTGGTGTTTCTGGAAGAAGAAAATGTAGTTTTGGTAACTTGAGTTGTTGTGTATGCTCCTGCGATGTTTGTTGATGTTTTTAGATTGTGCTCTATCCTTGTTGCACGTCAGCGTTGATCGGTGTGCTCGTGATTAGAGACTTTTCCTTTGTGTGTTCATTTTTTCATGTTCTTGGCCGACACGATGGTTGTAGCATGTTGCAGATCCTCGTGGATTAAATTTTGAATGTTTGGCATGTTCGTGGATGTTGTTTTAGGTCCTCATTATGTTGTGACCAACTTAGGTTGGTTCGCATTGATATTTGTTTGGGTCAATAGTTTGTATTCATCTATTCTTTATTTTTGGCCGACAAAGTTGTTGATGTAATTCCATGTAGTGGATATATAAGAGAAATCATTTTATTCATTTGATGTATGTGTGTGTGTGGTATGCAAAGTATGCAAGTTTTATGTGCAAATAAAGATCAGATCATTTGATTGCAAAGCAGAGTATGAAGAAGTTTAAGAAAAGTGTGAAGAAGTGTTTCTATGCCTAACCAGAATTGTAATCAAGCTTTTGAAGAAGCTACTTTCTCAGTTCAATCTCTTCAGATGGATTTAATATAAAAAAATTATGTAAGGCAGTGTGTATTCTTTGAGCAGTGTGCTCCAGGAAATGTGCCTGAATGCATGTGCATTCCCATTATTCATTTCTCTTATACTTTTAACAAGGTGTAACTTGTGGATTAACCTCCATCGTGGTTTTTCCCCTAACAGAGTTTCCATGCAAAAAAATTGGTGTTCTTTGTGTTTCTGATGTGGTGATTGTTTATGCTAAATGTTCTTTCATCAGATCTGAGAATAAGTTGAGTAAAGTTTAATAATTTTAAATAATCTATGACAACTGATTCACCCCCCTCTCAGTTGTCTATCCTTGTTTTTCCAACAATTGGTATCAAATCAGGTTCCTCTAAAGAATTTTAATAGCTTGAGGTGATCCGTGATGGCATCATACAAGAAGGATAGTCCTAGATTCGATGGAACAAACTACTCTTTGTGGAAGGATAGAATGGAGTGTCATTTGAAGTGCATTGGTGAACCCTTCTAGAATATTATAAATAACATATATGTTATTCCTCAGAATGGTCCCTCTACTCCTAATGAGATCAAAGAAGTTGAAACTAATATCAAGGCTATAGAAGCATTATTGAGTGCTCTGACAGATTAAAAGATGACAAATGTGATGGATTTGAAAACAACACGAGATCTAGAAGAAGTTGGAAACATTGTATGAAGGAGATGCACAAGTGAAAGTTGCTAAGCTACAAAGTCTGAAAGGCAAGTGGGAAAACATGAAAATGGGCGAAGATGAAAACATTATTTCTTTCATGCAAAAATTAAATGAACTAGTCATGGGTATTAGATGTGTCAGTGGAACCTTGGATGAACAAGAGATTGTATCTAAAGTGCCTAGATAGTTGCCTACTTCTTACAAAACAAAATTCCATGCTATTGAAGAGCTCGGGACTGTAAAAAATGTGACAAGAGATATGTTGATTGGTGAGCTTGCTGCCTTTGAGTTGAGTGAATTTGGTGAATCTACCCCTAAGACAAAATTTGCATTTAAAGCTATTGTATCTGAAAGAAACCATCAAAGATATGATCCGAGAGAAAGTTCCAGAAGAATATTCAAGTATGAAAATGAGATTAAAGAGATTGAAGATGAAGAAAGAGAGTTAGAAGAGCTGGATGCATTGATTATGAAAAGAGAATCCAGAGGAAAAGGTAAGTACAAAGGAAAGTTTCCTATTAAATGTTTCTATTGCAATAAGACAAGTCATTTTGCATCAAGGTGTCCTAAAAGAGTTCCTAGGTCCAAACCCGACAAGCCTAGATTTCAAAATAAATGTTATTATGATAAAGAAGGTGTTACTAATGATGAATCTGATTAAAAAAATGGAAATGAAGATGGATGGGTATTCATTACTATCAAGGAAAATGGTCTGGTGTCCACTGAATTTGCTAATAATAAGAATGTTGAGAAAGATCTTGTAGCCAGAATTGAAGAAAAGGATGAGTGGGTGATTGATAGTGGATGCTCACATCGCATGACTAGTGACAAAAACAAGTTTGTAAGCTTGGAGAAATATGACAGTGGTGCTGTAATATTTGGAGACAATAATGCTAGTGTTATTTGTGGCAAAGGCACTATTTCTCTTGGTAGTAAACATAATATTGATGGTGTTTTTTATGTAGAAGGCTTGAAGCATAATTTTTTGAGTGTTGGACAAATGGTAGACAAGGGATACAATCTTTAGTTCAAAGATGGAAAGTGCAGGATACTGGGAAGTTCTAGAAATGTAATTGCTTCAGGTACAAAGACAAGAGGTAACATTTTTCACCTGAGTTTTGCTAATGAAATTTGTTTAATTGCTCAAGTTGATGAGAGTTGGGTATGGCATAGGAGGTTGTGTCATGTGAATTTTAATATTGTCAAAGTAAGCTCCACTCAAGCAGTTAGAGATCTTCCTAAGCTAGTGAAGCCTACTAACATCATATGTAAGGAATGTCAAATGGGAAAGTAGACTACAGTTTCTTTTTGGAGCAAACAACATCATTCTAATGGAGTACTAGAGTTGGTGTACACTGATCTATGTGGTCCCTCCAAAATTAGAAGTCTACAAGGAGAAAGGTACTTTATGTTGCTTATTGATGATTACTCTAGGATGATATGGGTTGCTTTCTTGAGAGAAAAACATGAAGCATTAGAAAAGTTCAAAAGCTTCAAATCTATGACCGAGAATGAGACAGAGGTGGTGAATTCACTTCTTAAGAGTTCAATTCCTTCTATGAAGAGCATGGAATCAAAAGACAATTTATCTGCTCCCTGGACTCCTCAACATAACGGAGTTGTAGAAAGAAAGAACATAACAATTCTAGATGCTTGTAGAACTATGATGTTGGAAGGTAATGTGCCTCATATCTATTGGAGAGAAGTTGTAAGCACTGCTATATATACTATTAACCAGGTAAATGTCAATGGTAACTTTGGTAAGACTCCTTTTGAGCTATGGTTTGGTTATAAGCCTACTGTTAAATATTTCAAAAAAATTGGAAGTAGATGCTATATAAAGAGAGATGAGAATATAGGCAAGTTTGATGCTAGGAGTGATGAAGGAATCTTTTTGGGTTATTCTACTAAAAGCAAGGCCTATCAGTGCTATAATAGAAGATTGATTAAAATGGTTGAAAGTGCAAATGTCAGAGTTGATGAGGATACTACTAGATCCTCCAGATACTATGTGTTGGTGTTTTTTCCAACGAGGCTTTGAAACCTTCTAAGAGGTAGCCAACCTCTATATTCAAGAACCACAAAGGCTAGTGGCCAACTGACAGAAAATGGAATTAACACACATTTCCCTTGCACTTCAGGCTCTATAAGACCTAGGGGGGTAACCCTTTAGCAACATCTAAAAATATGGACACACAAGTAATAGAATATTGCTTAATAGATAATGCTCTCACAAAATTATGCTGAGAAACCTAAAATATCACTCAAAATTGGCTAGCACCTTGAGTGAATTTCATTAACCAACATGGAGAACATGGAAAACATAACTCAACAAAACAAAATTAAAATGGTTTATGATTTAAAGAATTGGGACCAAGCTGAAAACAACAGAAGCATAATAATTGACTAGTGCCAAGAAATGGGCCATGGAGTCATATAACCAGCATCTCATCCTACAATGTGGAACATGTTTTGAAGATCTTTGTAATTGTTATCAAATTATGACAACAAGACCACTGTAGCTTTATCTGATAATCATTCTTACAAATCCACCTGAAACACAACACTCCTGTCACATTTGTTGAAGCAATTACACTATTCCCTGAACAATAGGCATTTATAAATGCAGTTGATATCTATTAAAGTAATTGCATCACTCAGAAAATAGAAGGCAACAACTAATGCAACTCAAATGCAAAAACTGTGCATGAAAATACTCAGATAATCTTTTATTATTGAATCCAAAAGAGCATTGCATTCCAACAATGGAGACAACTATTAGTTAAAATATGAACATAAAAGCATAATTCAGAACACACACTTTCAGATTAATTGACTAACAGTCATATTTCCCCCTAGCTTTACAATTCTACCTAGAGCTTTTGTCTGACTTGCAAAGCTTTCAAAAAAAAATTGGAACCCCTTACAATGAAAAAATAGAAGAGAAGATAAAGAAGAATAGAAGAAACAAGAGCATCCCTAAAATGCATCCATAGTTGACAACTGACAGCTTGATCCTTCGTTGAACAGCAACAAGAAGCTGAAATATCTGGAACAACTTCTCTCTTCTCTCATCATTTGCAGCAACAAACTTTGCCTCTATTTTGCCTCTCCCAGGAACACCAATTTTACCCATGTGGAGAAATCACTTCATTTTCCTTGCAAGTGAAAATCAAAAATGTTTTCCCGTGAAAGCATTTCACATTTGCTACACATTACTTTTATTCACTTCCAGATATTAAAGTCTCATAACTTTATATTTTTGCTCACATTTATCTCGTAGTAAATAATAAATTTCAAACATAAAGTGAATATAAAATCCACTTTACTTATCCCTGTGGACTTTAATGTTTTAAAATTTTATTTTAAAACATTCTCCATTTTCACGTGCCTTTCAAAATCTGTATTTTATTGGGCAATTAAAAGAATTTACCCTTAGCTCTTTACTCTTCACTTTATAATGAAGGTTTTAAAATTTGAGGTGGGCCCCTCTGGCATTTAAAATGTTAGCCTTTATAAATGGAAAGAAGACTTTTAACTTCACTAGGTAAAATATTTTACCCATTCCCAATCTTTACACTCAGCATTTACTTTGCACGGGTCCACCCCACTTTCAATGTTTAAAATACTTTACAATAAAGAACTCATTATTTACCACTCGTGCCCCATCATTTTAAATGTTTTTCTTTTAAATAAAAGCAAATGAAACATTAAAGAAAATATCACCAGGCTCCATTAAAAGTTTACTCGTGCACATAAAGTTTCCCTCAGGCCCACTACCACGTGTCAGCATTTTGCTGACCTCACAAGAATTAACCTGTGAGCACTTTGGAGGTGCGAGCTAGCGAGGTGTGGCCTAGATTTTGCTACACCTTTTACTCTATTTTACCCTGTAAAATAATAGCTTTCTCGTGAAAGCCTTTTCACTTTGTCTCTTTTTATTTTTTCGGGGCCCACCATATTAAATGTGTGCTCGTGCAACATTTTGAAATTAAAAAAATGAAAATATTAAAATCTTCATGTGGGGCCATTTAAAATATTCATCTAGTAGTGCATTTACCCAATCCATTTTATTAAAAAATGAAGGCCTTTTAAAATATTAAACTCTTTAATTTTTACCGAGCAAGTTATTTCTTTTGCTGGGACCACCATCCATGAGCCCATTTCTCATGAGCCTCGCAAGTTTTTTCCCTAACGTCATCCTTTTTGTGTGAGGTTGGCGAGATCATTCCATTCTCTGCGTATGCATTCTCAAAAGTCTCATTTATTTTAGAATTTTCTTTGCCAAAACAATAATGCCATGTCCATCGGGCTTCCTCCAACACTGCTATCTCCCTGTTAGAGCCTCTTCTTCAAACAACACTACTTCATATTTTAGATTTCTCCCTTATTACGTAGAAACTTCTCATGGAATTCCTCCAATTGCATTCGCTTGAAATTTATGAAATATTCTCAACAAATTAATTTTGTATAATTGTTGCAAGTATGGCGTTCCATGAATCTACATTCATATGGAGGATTTTGAACAAATTCATCTGCTCTCTTCCATGAATTCTCGTGAAGCTGAGAGTGTCACTAGTGTCACTTTTCAGCCAATCAGAGGCAAGAATTAAACTTGCTTGGATTAAAAACATTTGAAAGTGCACTTAATGTTTGCCCAATATTTTAAATATCAACATTTGAAACTTTAAAAAAAATTGTGACTTCGAATTACGATTGTGGCCCATTTCTAGAAAATTCACTGCGAACAAATCAAAACACCTGGAGCCAAGATTTTTTGCGTGCACCCATAATCAATTATTTAGAGAAAACCCATTTCTTTTATTTTTTTCCAGCTCTCAAAATTCAGGTACCTCCTTTGTAAACTAGCCTCTAAGACGTGTTCGCCGCAACAAAAGTATATTAAAATAATGTACCAAATGGCCTCCGATCTTGATTAAAATGGAGATGTAGCGGTTTTAAACCAAAATAAGAAATGGGTTATCATTAGAATTGCAAATTTTGAAAAATTTTGGAACACCATTTTTGGCCTTGCCGCGATCAAAAAATAATTAACTAACCCATCTGAACTTATCTTGAGACCCTGAAGCTGAGAAGTCATGTAGACATATGATCTGAAAATGCAGTGCAACAAACGTCTCAGAGAAAAAAACACGAGGAAAAATTTATTAACTATCAAAGTTGCTCAGTTGAACTTTCTACAACAACAGCCTTTTCTGAACCAATTAAAACTCACCCAATTGCCAATTTGAAAAAATAACAAATCAACTCTTGGGTGGTTTCCATAGGAAACATAAGCACATTTAGATACCCTGAGTATGTGTGCAAGAAGGATATGCTTGAATCATCTCCCATCAAAAGATATTAGGTGTCAAAGTTTACCACCTTGAAAGGTTTCGGGAAATACAGATGCAAAACTGAATAAATTGCATTTGCTTTTGATCTGGTAAAAATAGAAAATCAGCTTATGAGACTTTGAAACCTAAAATACAAGCTCATATTGGTATGGAGAATGCAGAACAACAATCATTTTGGCATGACGATCCACTGGTTGCAAAATACAAGCTCAAACAAGAGGCAACTTTGCAAAACTGAGTTTGCAAATAGCAAAAAAGTGACAAAACCCTCCAGCTTCATTTTTTAAAACACTATAAAAACTTATCATGGGAAGCTTAAAACTGACATACACATTCACATATGTCATATGAGTGGGTCCCCCAAGGGGTTTGGCATGAAAATCATCTGGATCCAAATTACAAGCCTCCAAAGTAGGTCACTAAGACAGATTCGTCAGGTGCACTTCTGAGAGTGCAGAGGCAAAATTTTCGAAATGGGCACTTCAAATTTGCACAATTTTAGAGTGCCATCACTATGGATATGATTCAAATGATCAACATTACAATATTGATAAATGAAAGAATGCTCAGACATAGAATCAAGTTCAAATAGTTACAGTGAATCAAGTGAATCAAGAAGGAGAAGCTAGTGGAAGTGTAGAAGAGAGAACAAAAGAATTAGAAGTTCGAGAGAATCCCAAAGTTTTGAGGTTTGTAAAGTTAAATCATTCTGAAGATCAAATTATAGGAGGTAAGAACAAAGGTGTACAAACTAGAAGAATAATTGTAGAAGATTATTGTCTAATTTCCAAGACTTAGCCCAACAATGTCAGTGAAGCATGTAAAGATGAGCATTGGATGAAAGAAATGAAGGAAAAACTGGTGCAGATAGAGAAAAATGATACATGGATTCTTGTTCCCAGACCTCAAGATAAAAATGTGATTGGAACCAAATGGGTCTTTCGGAATAAGGTGAATGAACAAGGTGAAGTGGTCATGAATAAAGCAAGACTGGTATGTAAAGGGTACTCATAGATGGAAGGTATTGATTTTGAAGAAACCTTTTCCCCTGTTGCTATAATTGAGGTTGTAGGATTGTTTCTTGCTTATGTTGCTTACAAAAACTATAAAGTGTATCAAATGGATGTAAATTTAGCATTTCTAAATGGTGAACTAGAAGAAGAAGTATGTGTTGAACAACCAAATGGATTTCAACTAACTGATAAAGGAGATATGGTTTGCCGATTGAAGAAAGCATTGTATGGACTCAAGCAAGCCCCTAGAGCTTGGTATGCTAGACTAGATAAATACGTGTTGAATTTTGGACTCAATAACGGTATTGTTGATAGTAATCTATATTTTAAAATGGATCATGATAAAGAGTTGATTGTTGAAGTCTTTGTTGATGACATCATTTTTGAAGGCGATAATGACTTATGTATGAAGATTGCTAATGAAATGAAAAGTGAATTTGAAATGTCTATGATTGGAGAGCTGAAATTCTTTTTGGGATTACAAATCACTCAGTTAGATAATGGAATCTTTATATCTCAGTCCAAATATGTAAGAGAGTTATTGAAAAAGTTTGGCATGGAAGACTCAAAGCTTGTTGGTACACCCATGGTAACCGGATGCAATTTAACACAAAATGATGATTCTCCTAAGGAAAATCAGAAAAGATACAGATCAATGATCAGTGGATTGCTCTATTTGACTCATACTAGACCAAACATCATGAATGCTATATGTATGGTTGCTAGATATCAAGCTGATCTGAAGGAATCTCATGTAACTGATGTAAAGAGAATTTTTAGATACTTGAAAGGAACAGCTGATTTTTGCCTATGGTATCCTAAAGATGATGATCTTACTTTGAGTTCCTTTACTGATGCAGATTGGGAAAGAGATGTAGATGATAGGAAAAGTACTAGTGGTGATGCCTTCTTCTTGGGGAAGAAGTTGGCGTCTTGGTTAAGTAGAATATATTGCTGATACAAACAATTGTACTCAAGTAATATGGATGAAGCAAATGTTGAGAGATATCATAATTGTGCATGATGAGCCTATTGCTATTATTTTTTATAATTCAAGTGCCATAAACATTTCTAAGAATTTGGTGATGCATTCAAAGAAAAAACATATATCTATCAAATATCACTTTTTGAGAGACAAAGTGAGTGATAAAGAAGTCAGACTGGAGTATGTGCCTACTACGGAATAGATTGAAGACATTTTTACTAAGACGTTTCCTAAGGATACTTTTGAGTATTTTAGAGGGAAGTTAGGGGTGGTTTCCCCTCCTAATCAGAACTAAGATGCAATTATTTGCATCAATCCATGCATTTAAAGTCATATCTTGTTTCAGATTGATGTTATGATGGTTGCTACTCATGATTCAGATATGTGGTTCAGAACTTGTGTACCTTTGACATTGATGTCAAAAGGGGAGAAGAGTAACGTGAAAAACTTTAAAAAATCTTGGGGAGAAGAGTGCAATATCTAAGGGGGAGACTGTTGGAGAAGAGCTAGTTGTGTTGATGGTATTTTTCACATCATGTGTTGCCATCAATGCCAAATGGAGAGATTGTTGGATGTTTTGGTTGTGTTGCTGATATGTGGTTGTCATTGATGTCAACACTATTAGCATTAGTATCTTGAAAGTTGTATATGTCGAGGATATTGAGAAAAATATAATAAATATGTTGGAGGTTGTCTGTGAAGCTATGAAGTTCACTGTGATGAAAATTTCAGTATGTTGGTATTCAAAACTTGCACCTTAAAGGGTTTGTTGTTGAGCCTATTTAGTTTATCTTTCAGAAGTTTTAGAAGTGCACATCAAGAATTGAGCAAGTTGTGAGTTTTTGTGTTCCTACAGCTATTCTGTTACTGTAGCTGGTGTTTTTGGAGAAAGAAAATATAATTCTGGTAACTTGAGTTGTTGTGTATGCTCTTGTGATTTTCGTTGACGTTTTTAGATCTTTCTCTATCCTTGTTGCACATCCACGTTGATCGGTGTGATCATGATCAGAGATTTTTCTTTTGTGTGTTCATTTTTTTTATGTTCTTGGCCGACATGATGGTTGTAGCATGTTGTGGATCCTCGTTGATTAACTTTTGAATGTTTTGCATGTTTGAGGATGTTGTTTTAGGTCCTCATTATGTTGTGACTGACTTAGGTTGGTGCGCATTGAGATTTGTTCATGAATTGGGCCGACAGTTTGTATTCATCTATTCTTTATTTTTGGCCAACAAATTTGTTGATGTAATTCCATGTAGTGGATATATAAGAGAGATCGTTTTCTTCATCTGATGAATGTGTGTGTGTGGTATGCGAAGTATGCAAGTGTTATATGTGAATAAAGATCAAATCATTCGATTGCAGAGAAGAGTATGAAGAATTTTTAGCAAAGTGTGAAGAAGTGTTTCTATGCCTAACCGGAACTATAATTAAGCCTTTGAAGAAGCTACTTTCTTAGTTCGATCTCTTCAGATGGATTTAATCTAAAATTTTTATGTATGACAATGTGTCTTCTTTGAGCAGTGTTCTTTAGGCAGTGTGCCTGAATGTATGTGCATTCTCATTATTCATTTCTCTTATACTTTTAGCAGGGTATAACTTGTGGATTAACCTTCACCGTGGTTTTTCCCCTAACAGGGTTTCCATGCAAAAAAAATGGTGTTCTTTGTGTTTCTGATGTGGTGATTGTTTATGTTAAATGTTCTTTCATCAAATTTGAGAATAAGGTGAGTAAATTTTAATAAGTTTGAATAATTTGTGACAACTGATTCACCCCCCCTCTCAGTTATCTATCCTTGTTTTTCCAACAATCCTCATTCCTATTTTATACGAAAAATATTTTTTTCTATCTGTATTAGCCATAAAATGTACCATTTTAGATATCTTAGCACAAAATTATGAAAATAATAAAAAGATGTAAAGTACTACATTAGTCATAGCCACTTGGATTACGAGAAAATTTAAACCATGGAAAATATATGCCTTGATATTGTCTTATCATCCTACAAACTAAGATATTGCATGATACACATTGAGAAACATGCCGCCATAAAAGAAGATCCTTTAAAATATAGTTGATCCCACAATAGTGGTTTACACTTTTTGGCCAAACTTGACATTGAACTGATTTTTTTTAACTAAATCTTCACTTTCGAGTACCTATAACTACTAAACCATGAGGAATTTGAAGATGATGCAAACTAGTGATTTGTAACATTTTTTCTATAGATTCTAAATATATATTGAAGAAAAAAAAATTGGAATCAAATTGCATTTCTTTTTCCATCTCCCTCGAAAACTAGTTTTTAATAGTAAACACCATTTTTAAAGAGTGACGTGCACTTGCTAACACATAATTGTTTTTCTATGAAGGATAATTTTTATTTTTATTTTAATTTAGATTTGTAACTATAATATCTAGTGCATGTAATTGGTTTCATAGTGTTTATTGAATATTTTTTCTTAATTCAATTTTGAAGTCAAATTTGTTACAATTTAGACATAGGTTTACTTGCTAACACGTAACTTTTATTGTATGTATCTAAATTCAATTTCTTTTTTTTGTTGGATCAAGGAAATCAATATCAAGTGCATAGATATTTTTTAGAATTTTTTTGATAATATGATATTTTTCCACATGTGCAAAATAGAGAGCTTGATTTTTGGTGAAAAACCTATTATTTAATTAAACTAAAAAAATACATAGTAAAACCAAAATATATAAATATTATATTTGATGGATAGCTCATTCCAAGGACTACCATCATCCGGATGGGTCTGTGAATTTGATTCCATTTTCATCTTCAACCCAAGCTCGAAAAGACAAAATTTTGCAAAACAAATCTAGAGGAGAGGGAGAAGGGGAAAAAAGGGGGGTTTGAGCAAACCCCCCTTCTAGCGAACCCCCTTAGACCCCTTCGAGTGAAGGGGGGTTCACTAGAAGGGGGTTCGCTTGAACCCCCCTTTTTCTTCCATTTCCCATTGATTTCATTTTAAAAAAACCACCAAATGGGGTTGCATCACAAAGGGGTTCGCTCAAACCCCCTTCAAGCGAACCCTTAAAAACTCAAAAAACAATTCTTGGGAGTGTTTTTACATTTTTTCTTCGTGAAGGGAATTGTAAACCACTATTGTGGGATCACCCATATACTCTATCAAAATATAACCTTTAAGGTTATGTTACATTTTTAGGTGATGCTACATTTTAACTTTGACCTTCAATTCCTCCCAAAATTATATCAATGGAAAAGGAATTATCAAACAGTTAGCTAAATGCAATGCCTTGCTCATGCCCCATTAAATATATCATTTCTTGATGATTATATTTTACACATTAATACCTCCTCCCATTTTATTGTATTTTCTTCAATCTAGATGTATGATTAATTCTATGTTGGAGTAAATATTAATGTCTCCCTCAAGTGACCTTATAAATTTACCATTTTAGCTTGATTTTCTATAAATGAATAATGTGTTTGAGTATGATGCATTGATAATAGGGTTTTGGCCTCTCTTAAAGTCAATTCTATTAATATACATGGAAATTATAAACTTGTGTCTAGACAAATAATAGACTTACAAAGATAAGTAGATAAAATTATTATAATACCATGAGATTGCATTATAATTAATTGAATCTTTGATATATATACATTATTAAAGCCACTCAATGAAAATATAATCAACATACTAATTTCATAGCTAGACATTTCCTCCTTATTGAGCATGGAAGATAATGATCCTTAATTCACACTAGTTATACATTGATTAAATAACCTACTACTCATGCTATATTACATCATTTATACCACACTCATTACTAAGGACTAGTTCCATAATATATAGATATATCTAGATTCAAGGGAATTCCCACCTTAATGTTCTAAAAATAATTGTATTTACATCAATAAATCTAGTACTAAATATTTACCTGTTGTGGGTGTACTCTACCAACAAGGTTTCAATTATTTATTGTTGTAATTCCTTGATAATAATGAGAATATTATTGTCACTCGGGAGGACTATTGGTACATATATATAGGTAATTTTAGTACAAAAAATTATAATAATATGTTATTATTAGAGAAAAAAGAAAAAAAATATTCATATAAATTTATACGAAATTTTGTTGTATGCCACAACAGTAGTAACCTAAAACATATAGTTACCCATGAGTTGCACCCCTTTTCATTTTCATGGCCATTATTACATGGGGACTTGGATTGGTAGGTAATAATTTACAACCCTCATCTAAAGGACATACATAAATTATTAAGACAAATTTCATGAAGTGTGCAAATAATGCTTGATATCTATGATTTCATCATTGATATCCTTATTTCCATCTTTGGATTGACATTCACCATTGTGATAGATAAGTACATCATTTAAAATAAATAGTTAAATAGATTCTTAGAACAATTTAATATACAAAATACATATTATATGCCATATTATATATAAGGTAATTGAGGCCATATACAAAAACATTAAGGAAATTTTCTCAAAAAATAATTGAAAAGCATTGTCCAAATTAGCATACATAGCGTGTTCATACATTATGGGCATGTCATACTATTTATGCACTCTACTATAGCTTACACCTTATTTCTTAGTGTATGGTTCATAAGCCATAATGCCTCTCAAGCTTGATATTCTATCAATAGGTGTTTCTTTTGTAATACTATTGGAGATTATATATAACATGAACACTAATTACAAGATATTGCTCAAGATTTTGGATGAATGATGAGTAAAAATATTATATAATCTATGCATATACTTAATATAACTTGAGAAAACATTGGTACCATCTAATGATACTTTCAAATAGTAAGACTAGTCCATCATCAAAACCCAAGTAAGCCAGATGACAAGAAAGTAGGAGAATTTTGACCCAACTAAATTATTCCTTTTTATAATTACTTCCTAGTTTGGAACTAATAAATTTGACCTTTCCACTCAAGTGATGGAAAACTAGTGAAATACTTGATCAACATCATGCATTTGAAAAGCTACTACTAGTGATTGTTATTACTAGGGTTAGCTATTTATTGATCATTATTATCTTATGCCCCTTTGAACTTATGAGCTTCATTGTGCTATTTGGGGAAACTATCTTTACACACGTATTCATGACCACATTGTTATTGATTTGTTCCTAAATGGTTATTTATCAACATAATTATGTTTACCAATTATCACATGTTATTTATTAGGCTAATTAGGACCATATTACTTCATTAGATAGTAGGTTATACAATGGATATTATTCTCTCCATTATCTCACCCATGTGGGGGTATTTTCCTTCACATGCACTATCATAATGATATTTTGTAATGCTTAACTCATATGAACTAGCCATGCTCTAAGAGTCACACTAAGAACAATACAAGCCTTTCCAACATTAATGATTGCATGTTATTCCATGTGCTAATATAATCCTTACCAAAAGGCAACTATTACCTTATGCCAAAAATTGTATACTCATGATGCCACACTAGGCGCATGTGAACTTTCCAGTGATTAATATTATTACATGGGTGTTTCTAGCCACTAGGAGCCATGTAATCATTTTTGTATTACTTGTGATAGGGGAAACATTAATTCCTAGTGATAAATATAGCCCATGTGTTTACTATGATTATCAATCAATGTGCTATAACTCTTTGTTAAATAATGAATTTATTTTCTATTATCATGTTTCATGATTTACAAGCTTGCATCCTTAACATACATTTACATTTTTGAAATAAATAAAATGAAAAAACCTTAAATGCACTTAAAGTTAGCAAATAATAGAGTTTATCCTTTCTAAATTTATTTATTAATATTTACATAAAATTAATTTTTTAGATTAATAAAATTAAAATTCTAACTTGATCTTAACTTGATCTAATTAAATAAACACAAGAGCTAAGACTTTAACAAGAAATTTAGAAAGCAAAATATATACACTTGAGAAATTGGATGTAATATTCTTGAAATTATTATAATGTCTACATAAGGATCTAGAAAAACATGTAAGTCATTATATCTATCTTCTCAAAATGGGAAAAGCTAGAATAACAAGAAGAGTGCAAATATACTTAAGGGAGTGGGCCTAAAAAGTGTCCAAAATTTCTTGAAATTAGAATGAAAGATGTATTTTATATTATAAAATTTGAATATTTTTGCTATCTATCACAAAATACAACAAATAGAAAAATGATTTTAGGCTAATAATCCAATAGTCCTAAAAAATGGTAATGAAAAATATAATTGTATTGAATACACTTGTCAAAAAAAAGTCTAAGGAAAATTTAGATTTAAAATTCTTATAAGAAATTTCTAATAAAAAATGGATCGTATTTTCAAAAAAAAAAAATTCAAATATAATCATGGTGGCATGCCCAAAGGTGAGGATGTCCTTAAAAAAGTGGTGTTGGTAACTTCATTAAAAATCTACAAATCTTTATGAAATCTTCAAATTCATTTTTGTCAATTGTAATTCATTTAAAAAATACATAGAAATACTTGTAAAATATTTTGGTCTTAAAATTTTTTTGTAAATTTAATTCATAAAGGAGATTCTACCTTAGTTATCTTGCTTTTTTTAATTCCAATAAGTATCCACGTGAAATAATAAGAAAAATTGTATACTTTGAGCTATGTAATGGTAATAAAGGGAAACAATGAAAGTAGATAAACTAAATCATAGGGTGCTAAGCTAAGAATAAGTGGTGTGTGCAAGGTAATGAATGAAAAAGGAGATGCACACAAGAGATTAGAAAGGAAATGATAAGGCTTTGTAATTTTTATTAAATTAAATTTCTTCCTGTATTAGCTAATTGATGACACTAAAGGGGAAGAACACTAAATTAAAGTTATAGTAAAAATATAAATGTAGTATAAACAATATAGGATATCAATATGAGATCTTTAATCCATATTCATATCGTTGTGTGTATCTATTATTGAAATGTATCTAATAAAAATAGTCATTGTATAAATATAAAATCTATGATAAAAAAGATGTACATATAAAATAGAAACATCACAATATACTAAGCATAGAAACAAACTAGCTATATATTGTTGGTGTAAATAGGTATTTGAACTAACTAGTTGATTAGTGGGTCCTATTTACATGTTAAGTCCACTTAGGTCCTAGGCATATTTCTAGAAGTCTTAGTTGTCTAGATAAGATCTTATCCTATCTTCTGGTTTAACTTTTATTTAATTCTAGTGTCTTGGGTCATTTAATAATGACATAAATCATTTAATAATGACATAAATCATTTAATATTTTACATTAGGTAGTTCATCAAAACGTGTCTATATAAGTAAGGCTATTGTATAATTTTGTAAGATACCTCATCATCATATTTGATAGATCATAATATCAAGCAAGTTCATTTCTTTTATACTCTCATGTGAAAGGTTTTCATTATTGTTTAGGTGATATGGGGTATTGAGATAACCTTCAAATCCTACATGGTATTAGATTCATAGCCATACAAATTCATTCTCATATTTGAGGGTAGAGCTATTTATAGTGAGAGATCTTGGTGGATTTTAGTAAGGTCAAGAGTATTCTCTTCTCTTGCACCATATGGTGATATGGGGAATCAAGAAAATTTTAAAATAACACCAATTTTGGGTGTTTCCTCTTTGTGGGTTTCTATTGAAAGATAATTTTGGCATGTTTTAAGGGCAATATGAGCTCACCATTGAATCTAAGGAATTTTATAAAGTCAAGTTTAGCTTTTTCTTGTCAAAATTTGACATATTTTTCTAGATGTACAAGGGTTTAAAGTTGGGAGGTGGTTATTGGATCTGGGAGGTAGTTGATTTTTTAGAGCACTTTGGGCCAAACACAAACCCTACCATTACATTCAGAGGGCCTAAACCTTAAGATCACCTATCAAATCATCAAAATGTTGCACAAGCAGTTGTTGTTACACCAAAAGATCAACTTGTTAATGCTCGATACAACCGTTGGATTTATACAAGATCAAGATCCATAGGAGGCGATTAAACCATGTCACGAAGCCCAAGTGTCACACTAGACTACACCTACCATAGGAAGAGGAGACAAAGGGTCACACCTCGCAACAATCTCCCCCCAGCACAAGCGCGGGGTTCGAACTTGTGACCTCGGCTCTGATACCAATTCTTGCATAGGTAGTTGTCATTGCACCAAAAGATCGACCTGTTAATGCCCAATATAGCCATTGGATTTATACAAGATCAAGATTCACAGGAGGTGGTTAAACCATGTCATGAAGCCCAAGCATCATGTTGGACTACACTTACCATAGGAAGAGGAGATCAAGGTTCACACCTTGCAACATATAATAGGAGATTTTTCTATGGGCCCTCAGAGGTTCTTTTGTTGTGTTGCTGTTGTTATTTTTTATGGTATGCATCTATACAATCCATATGGTCTATGTAGAAGTTGAGAAAATACAACTTCACAAACCCCGAAGATCACCTACATGCAAATAACCTGTCACAAAAGAAGAGATGGAGACAAACAAGCAAGGGTTCTCTGAAAACTAAAAATGTATATATCAGAGCAAATGAGAGAATGAATTGATATGATAATACAATGAGATCAATCCTTATAAAAAGAGATCAAGAAACCCTAATAGAAGCCCTAAAAAGAAAAAAATTAATAATTAATATAATTATTAAATGTCACTTTATGCAAATATAATTGAAATCTTAAGAAGGGAATAAAGGTAACTTAATCAACATAATTAAGTTAAAACCTTTACTCTAACACCCCCCCTTAAGATGAGCAAAAGTGCAGCTACAAACAAATGCAAGAAAGCAAAGGTAACTACAATGCAAGAAGGCAAACATGGGTCCTGGCAACTAGGCCAGATCAGGTACCCAAATACAACCAAATCTCTGTAAAGAGGAGAAATAGAGAAAACCTCATGGGAAAAAACTCACTCCAAAAAGAGATGCAAAAAGCCAAGAAGAATATCACTAAAGCAAAAGAAGCTGCAAACAACTATCGAAAGATGACTGCTATGGTGTTGAAGAACCTCCGCTGAAGATAGGATGATCAGGATCAAGAAGACAACAATCTGCATGAGTGCCCCATACGACACTACTCGAATCAAATGGCAAACAAAGGAAAACACCTGGAACGAAGATACAGATGGCACAAGAACCAATAGTCTGAAACACTAATCAACTAAGAATGGAAGATTCCTTCCAAGGCGAAACCAAGGAAGAATTAGCAACAAATAGTATAATACCCCCCCATAATGCTGAACTGGGAGAGCCGACAGATCCACTGAAATGATGTAAAACACCTTGTAGTGCATGAGGAAAAAGATACAACATCTGAAAGTGCACAAGAAAGCACCTACAATTGAAAAAGTGGTGTGAAAAATAAAGCACACATGCATGAGGCTAGAATCATATGATCCATTGTCGTCGTGGAGGGACACTCACCGAACAAAGGTGTGAAGGCAAACTACACAACCCCCCATGACGCTTTATAATAACAGTGCGAGCACAAAATATGGCACAACCTTATGTGCAAAATCCCCAAAGATGCATGTACAATAGTGTGGCATTTTATCTCAGTGCGTTTACATAAAAGATTGCTTACAAATGATGCTCAAAATGCCCTAAAAAGGGACAAAAAGCTGGAAATACATGAAGAACAGCCAAAAAAATTGACTATAGAATGCACCAATAGAAGAATGAAGTGATAAAACCCACACCACTAGAAAGATGAGAAAACCAGCTTTCCGACGATATCTTGTTTGCCAAAAAATGATATCGTATGCCCAAGTTATGACCTCTGGAAGAAAACAGCTCCAAAGATGAAAAAAGTCAGCGTTGGATTAAATTTGATGGTCATACGACCGTCGCAGCAAAAATACTAGCTTAAATTTGACGGCCAAACGACCGTCACTACAAAAGCATAACTAGCCTTATTTTAGAAAAAAATGTTTTTTTAAAATTAAAAAACAATTAAAAAAATTTACAAAGTTAATTTTTTTATAAAAAAAAATTAATAAAAAAATGGCAGGGGATGGGCCGCTGCCTGCGGCTGACAATGTACCGCCATCGATGGTACTGTCAGACCACCGGTCGACATTAAAGCTGTCGGCAGTCGACAGTCCATCAACCAATGGGATAGAGGGCTCGCAGGCCTGCGATCGCAGGTACCTGCGGGTACCCTATACCAGGGCCGGCAAGCCCTAAAATTGCAAAAAAAAAATTTATTTAATTTTTTTTTTTTTAAATCAAAAATACATTTGTAAAAAACTGCGAATGTTTGCAGAAAAAAAATATTTATATTTTTTGACGAAAAAATAAATTCCAAAAAAAAAACAGAAAAAATAAAGATATTTTTTTTACTAGCAGACGGACAGTCGTACGGCCGAACAGCAAAACAAAATTTGCCCCAAAATTCGAATTTGTCCAAAATGGATGAATGAACAGTCAATTTAGGGGTTTTGGACCACTACGGACGCAATGGCAAGGTCCGTTTGGGCTGAAAATGCTTTGAAATTGCAGGTATGCCCTAGATCAAAAAAACAAACCCCAAACCCTTGAAGCTCCAAAAATCTTCAAAACAAGAACAGGAAGCAGCAAGTCTGGAGCTCTAATACCATGTAGAAGTTGAGAAAATACAACTTCACAAACCCTGAAGATCACCTGCATGCAAATAACCTGTCACAAAAGAAGAGATGGAGACAAACAAGCAAGGGTTCTCTGAAAACTGAAAATGTATATATCAGAGAGAATGAGAGAATGAATTGATATGATAATACAATGAGATCAATCCTTATAAAAGGAGATCAAGAAACCCTAATAGGAAAATCCTAATAGAAGCCCTAAAAGGAAAACATATAATAATTAATATAATTATTAAATGTCACTTTATGCAAACTAAAGTGAAATCTTAAGAAGGGAATATAACTTAATCAACATAATTAAGTTAAAATCTTTACTCTAACAGTCTATACAATCCATATAGTTCATACATTACATAGGCACCAACAAAATTGATAGCATAGAATATTTTTTGTACAATGAATTGTTCCTTTGGTTGGCATCATTTCATACATGTTTGCATACTATTTAGTTACTTCTAAGTACAATCTGTAGTTTGAGGTACAGGTTGGCTCAAGGTTCAGATCCCAACAAGTGGCATGGGGCACCTATTCCCCAACACAAGCAATGCATCCAGCCATTGCCACTCCATTGAATCCCACTACTCATGGAGTGGTGCAAGATTTTTTAAAAAACTACATCTCCCTTTCCTTTAGCAAATGGTCATGTGGTGACTAGTGGCCAACCCTCAAAGAGCCATTTTTTTTGCAGGAGCTCAAGTAGGGCCTTTTATTCTTTGGAGCATAATTTTTTGTCAAGATATCAATTTTTTGTAAATGAGATATTAACAAAAAGTTTGTTCTATATACTTCACAAGGGTACAAGTTATTTTGCCAAAATTTGTTGCAGGTATATTTTATTGTTGATTGAAGTTAGATTTCCCTTTTGAACCTCTGAGCTCATAATTTTTTGTCAAGATCTCCATTTTTTGTGATTTTTGTAGCATCAAAAATGTATCGAGGAGCTCTATCATTATGCACATGCATTTTTTTCCAATTTTAGCCCTAGGTATTATTTATTCATATTTTCGCATATTTTCATTCTAGTCGATTACTTGGACATCTTGATTCTTGGAGAGGTTATATTTTGGGGGAAGGATTTATTTGCAATATACATCATGTTTGGGGGTATTGTCTGTGTTGTTGAAGGTTTCAGTCTTTGTAATTTTGAATATTTCTGATAGTTCATTATGGGGTTCTCATTTCATCCTTCTTTGATCATCTTGAAAAGGGGAAATATAAAAAATGGAGATATGACATCAAAAAATACTTCAATGGCTTCATATGTTTCCACATTCATATGGTCTTGTTCTCCCTCCAAGTACTGATAGTAAGAAATTTTCTTGGAATTGCAAAAGGGATCACATCTTAGGATTTATTTCTATGTATGTTGATGATGTCATTTTGAATGCTATTATTCATTTTGAGTGTCCTCATGCTCTTTGGACTAAAATTTGGGAGATATATGAAGATCTTGATATTCAACCATTTCTAGATGATCCTATTTTATATTTTCTTGTGCCTCTTCATATTTCAAATAGGATGCCCTATGACTATGATACTATTTAGGATTTTGATTATTTGGAATACTTTAAATCTTCAAAAGATTAGGATGAGGTTTCTTCAAATTATACTTATTCTCTTTCAAAAAAACTTGTTGTACCTTCACCTTCATTGATAACTTGTGTAGAGTCATTGATTGAGGCTCCCATCATTATTGTTTAGTAGGATTATTAATCTTATGTTGATGATTTATTGAGAACTTCAACCAATTCATTGCAATAGGTATCTAATTTTCTCCCTGACTAGGATTCCTATTTAACAAAAATTGTATCTTAGTTTTTGGAGTCTCACATTGAAAATTTGGAGGATCAATTTGAGGGGTATCTATCCTCTTTGATGTCATTCATTGCACAACTATTGTCAAACCATCATTACATTTGGATCTTTTTTAACTTCAATTTCTATATAGTCCTAGTTTTTTACCTTCTTTTTTTATTAGGCATGTACTTGATTTGATTGTGGCATATTTATCTTCAATAGACAAGGAGACACATGGGTAGATTTTAGAGACATAATTAGACATCTTTAATCTTCTTCCTTTCAATTTCTATCTAGAATGGGAAGAATTCCTATATTTGTAATTGGATTTATTTCTTTCAAAAGGGAGACAAGTTGTTTGTTGACATTAGATCATGTTTTTTCTTCAACTACTAATAATTTTTGCAAGAGATTATACATTGCGAGGGGGCCTACATAGTCTCTCTCTTTCCACCTTATGGGGGGTTATCAATTGTATATTTTTGATGGATGTTTTACTTGGGAGTATCATTGAGTCCTCCATCATTCATCACTTGATTGTATATTTTCTCTCTTTTGGAGAGGGGATTTTTCCCTTGTGGTTTTTATCCTTTTCTCTATTTATGATCTAGATTGCATTTTTACATGGGTACCTAACATGACCTCATAGTCGAGACCCATCCTTGCATATTTTCATAATTCACATAATAATTGTTTCTCCATAAGTTACACTTAATGGGGTGTTGGTGTAAATAGGTATTTTACCTAACTATTTAATTAGTGGGTCCTATTTACATGTTAATTCCAATTAGGTCCTAGGCATATTTCAAGAAGTCTTAGTTGTCTAGATAATATTTTATCCTATTTTATCTTTTTAACTTTTATTTAATTCTAGTGTCCTAGCTCATTTAATAATGACATAATTCATTTAATGTTTTGAATTATGTAGTTCATCACACCTTGTCTATATAAGCAAGGCTAGTGTATAATTTTGTAAGATACCTTATCATCATATTTGATAGATCTTAATATCAAACAAGCTCATTTCTTGAATACTCTCTTGTGGAAGGTTTTCATTATTTTACAGGTGGTCTTCAATATTGAGCTAATCTTCAACTCCTACATGTATAGTTACCACCCAATTATCTACAAGTGATGAAATTATCAATGGTTATGTAATGTCAAAATTTTCACTCCCTTATAATTTTGTTGTTATGCTCACTTTGGCATCTAGATGTGAATTTTCTTAAATCCAAGATCTTAACACTTTGGTACTATGTTTCTCATAATTTGTTTTGATGATTTAAGATTTTTAATATAAATTATTGTACCATTTTTATATCCATGTGATGTTCTATCATCTTGAAAAAAAACATGATTCTAGTGGTTGTTTGAGCGTTACTATTTTCCATGTCCATCACTAGAAATCAAGAAGGTAATGACAAGCTATGAACTACTTGAACAATTGATTTGACTTCTATTGTGGATAAATTGAAAAAGAATAATATTTCCCATTCTACCATTCTCTAAGAAATTTTTAAGACTATATCTCTTTCCATATCAAGAAAAAACCAATAACATTTATAATCATTTATTAGGCGTCTACAATCCCATTGTGCATGTAAAAGTATTTTATTTGTGAAGTAACATTCATGGAGTAGTGAAACATCATGTCCTTCTTGAAAAATTCAAGCTCTTGAGGTGACATTGCTCTTGTTTTATTGTTCCTCTCCTCTTTTAACTAAAATTTTGATTCTCAAGTGCCCAAAATGCTTGTATTTATAATAGTTTTTAATCTAAATTTTGTTACTATCATTCAACATTTTCATTCTCATAAAATTATATCATTTTATTTCAAGAAATGCTGATAAATAATAAGGATGTAAGTGGAGGTCAAAACACCAACATAAGATTTGACTAAGGTAAGATCACAAACAACCACTAATTGTTTCCCTCCATTATTTTTAATTCTAGGTTCACTAGAGGTAAAATTATTGTGTTTAGTGAAATTCTTTGAAAACCTCCACTTGGTTCAATTTTAGTTTGTTTTTAATTTCATAATATTGACTATGGTACATTTAACTATATTATTCTTATTTTTCTTATCATTTTTAGTATTTTCTCATTTATTATGCATGTAGGGGATTCTTTCATGTTGTACAATATTTTTAATTTTCTATTCATTCTAGATGATAGTGTGTCACATAGACATCTGCACACCACACTAGGGTCCTAAGAAGATGCCTTCAAATTCATACTCTAGGTTTCTTGTCATCTACATTTCCAATTCATGTTATCAAAAAATTACTTTTATTTTTTTATTATTGGTTACTTTCACCAATTTAGTTCTTTTAATTACTCTATTTCAATCATTTTTTTTGTTTAAAAGAGAATTTAGAAAAAGGATAACCAACACAAGTCTAAATAACAGATTCAAATAGATCTAAAATCTATTGTTTTATTCAAATGTAATATGTGAAGTTACTCTCAAAGGAAACTAATTTTCTTTTTTTTGGAGTCTAAATTCATATACTACATTTTTGTGAACCTATCATTCCACACAACCTTTTAAATAAAAATGACATTTTTTTTCCTCATTCTCAATACTCGAGCCTTAGATTATTCATTGTAAGTTTTTTATGAGTTTTACAACCTATATTGTCATAAATTGCACACCCTTGTAATTCCATACTATGTTTCTTTCCCACTTCGAGGTCCATTCCCTTAGTGTTTGTGTAGATTCATTTTAGTCTTTACATCAACCATTTTTCCTCTAAGGGTGTTCATGTCTTGTTTTTTAGGGTCACTTATTTATATCATTTTTTATGTGTCCCTTATGTTCTTGTAACTTTTCAATTTTAAGCATAATTTTTTTGGACACTAGAACTTAGAGTTGATGCCTGCACATAACACTAGCATCTCATGACAATGTATCATTAAAAGGTTTTTTTGAGAACTTTTCCACTTGTCACCTTTCTAGGTCAGTGGAAACAAATCTAAATGATTCATATTGGTGCATCTCCTACTCACTAGCCTAAGAATAATTCTTTCAAAAGTTTGAAGTGAAATTTGTAGCCATAATAAACTATTTCCACATAACCCAAGAGAGAAAAATATACAAACAAGTATTTAGAATGCATAATATAAAAATATAGAAAAATATACCATTAATATTGTACAAGATGTAACTTTAGACAAACCTCATGAGGGAAAAAACCAATCCTCCAAAATCATTCACACTCAATGTATTATCACATAAATATATGTTACAATACACTTGTAGAGTCTCCATGCAAGGATTCTAAAAAGCTAGCTCCTTAATTACACTCTAAGTGAGAAACAAAATGAGAATCATATAACCACACATCCCAATCTATGATTCCTCTCCTAATGTATATAACTTACAATGGATGCTCAATCAACTTAATCCAATAATCCAAAATCCAACCTCAACAACTACTCATGTGCTTATATAATTAAGTGTGCAAAAAAGTACTAAGAAGTATTACATAAACCATGTGCCTCTAAACTATGAGCTTACAAACCATGTACCCCTCATTTAATTTTTGGTACTATTTTTTCCTGATGTATACTAAGTTTTTTCAATATTAAATATTTTCCTAATGTTCAACTCAAATTAAATATTTATCCCAATGTTACATACAACATATAAGTGGCCCCCAAAACTTCTAACCAATGTGATGTATACATCCCTAGATTTCCTAGTATATTATTATAATCATTATACAAGGTGTACAACACACCTTTCCAAAATATTCACTTGCTTGATGTACACAGTTCATAAGGGGTCAAAAGTAAACTCAAACATCAAGGAGCAATCTCTATAGTCAATATATGTCATAAATACATACAAGTAATCCATGTGCTCTATCAAGATACTTGCAAAAAAAACCTTCTCATCCCCCATAATTCTAATGCACAAAACATAAGACATGCAATCCAAAGAGATGACACACTAATTTTTACATAAAATCATGAATCTTTCTTCAACTTGATATCCAAGCATAAAAAAAAATTTAATGGTAACAAATAGGCTTGATTAGCTACCAAAAATTAATCACCATAGCTAGAATAGCAACCACAACTATTTGCTAACACATCTAACTAACCATAACTCAAAACCAAGGTATACTCATCATAACAAGTAGACCTTATGCAATCAACATATTGAGCCAAATAAAAATATGTATCATTGATAATTTTATATTCACTATCCTATGCAGCTAAGTCCTCCAAGGTAACAAAACATAAACATGTGATAAAAAACCATAAGATCCTTAGTATTCTAGTATAATAATAACATCCAATAAAGGACACATATGCAACTTGGAAATCCCATACATGGGTGATTTCAAATATGAAATCAATCAAGGTATCAAAAAATCCACCAATAGCACTCACATAGAAGATATAACATATACTATTAATATCATGTAGTAACAAGGAGTATCCATGATAATATACAAACCTAAAAATTAAACTATAACAACACAAGTTATCTCACCACTAATATCCATAACTCTCCATTATTTTCCACACTCAAAAAATGAAAGAGAATAAGAGCCTCTATGCTTTTAATAAAATAATAATGAATTATAATAACAACACATAACCACAAATTATATGGTGATCAGAATAGCTCCACACTAACCTCAACTCCAATTTCCTATGAACACAAACCTCCATGAGGAAAAAAAACTATAAAGAGAACTTACAAATCAAAGCCATGTAACATGTCCTTCTATCAACACCTCTAAGTGCTCATGTTATGACAATTAAGATCTCCTTCATGAAACCCCAAATATAAAATCCTTCACAGCATCCAAACATTCAATACAAATATCAAAGTATATAATTTGAATCAATAGACTAACTAATATATAATCCTCTCAAATTGAAGTAAGATCAAACCAAAAGAACCAAATTGTTCCTCAAGCTAAGATACTAAGCTCAAATATATCCTCTATACTCCTCAATGAATCCCTCTAGAACTAATGTCCATAGCACAAGACTCATTTCAATTAGAAAATAAAGTACAAATATAAAAAAAATATTAAAAATAAGGTGGAAAATACCTATCAAATGATTCAAAAATAATAGGACCAAGAGTGGAGAATAATATTTATCCTCTAGAATGTAGCAAGCCATAATTAATATATCCAAGAATAATCTCTGCAATAGGTCCATGTTGAAATCATGTCCAACCACATGTAGGCTCACCAATCTTCTTTTTGAAACCCCATCAAAGAGTAACCATATCAACACACAATCTCCAAGAATAAGAGATCTCTATCCTCATCCAAATTTGAAATATAGGTGTACAATCAATCATCTAATTCCAACTAAAATTTAATACAACAACACAATAACCAAAAAGTTAGAAGAAAAACGATCAAACCAATCATGAATTATACTATCAATAATCAAAACCAAAAGATCCAACTATATGATTAGTACAAAACTCATAAAATCTCCATGATCTAAATCTCCTTAAAATAATATTACATGTCTCTATCAAACATATTTACTCCCAAGAGCTCTTTTATTATGTAAAAACTATAATGAAAAATTAATAGTCCACCATGGTAAAACAACATCAATCCTAAAAGTAAGAATCATTTTCAAACAAAAAATATAACTAACACAGTTAAAAAACACTTAGAGGTTCCTCCATTAGTAGCCTATCATGCCCTCCTACTTTCTAAAGAGGTTGGGGTGACTAATTTGTGGTTGGAAGGGGACTCCCTTAATATTAATTTTCTTTTGAAGGTGACCCCCCCATCGTGGTCTATTGCATATCATAGAGGACACCCTTTCTATTCTTGGTTCCTTTGATGATTATAAAATATCACATATCTTTCATGAGGAAAATACTCTTGCTAATGAGCTTGCTAATGAGGGTGTCATGTATCATAAATGTTGGTATTCCTATCATGCCATCCTCATTAATCTCCAAATTATCATTAATCATGATCAATTTTCTTGTCATGGTGGCGGCAACCTTGGGAGATAAGTCTTTATTTTTTTGGCTTCATCTCTTCTTTATTTGGTTAGGAACATTGAGGGCAGATCCCGTCTAAGTAATAATTACATATCTTATGAAAAAAATCTCATGGAATTGGTTATTATTGTTGGGTGTACTCGCATTTTCAGGTTAACACGGTTTATGGGTGCATTTTGGCTTTGTTTTCTCTGCTCATTAGAACAAGGTAAAGGTTGTGGTTTGGTTGTCTCTAGTTACAATGGGTGGTGATCATTGTAGACTGGATTCGCTATCCTATGAAGAGTTTAGTGGAAATGTGACTGTGTGGGAGCATCTAGAGGAAGGTGGCATTTACCCCTATTTTCTTAAACTACATGGGTCTGATTCTGAGGTTACCGAAGTGTTTGTGAAGGGGTAGAATAATCAAATGTTGCACTACCAGGGGGTGGAGGTGAATTTCATTGGGGATTTAATTGATGATATCACACGTTTACCCATGAAGGGTAAGAATTTTTATAGAGATCGTGGAGCTTCTAAGACTTCTCTGGACAATTTCTTCAAGGGAAAGGAACGAGATAAGCTTAAGTGTGCAGGAAGCGGTGGGTATAAGTTCATTGTGGAGAGATGTGGTGTTGGCTATCATGAAATATTTCACGCTTGGTGGCAAGTATTATGTTATTTATGGATACCATTTATGTTGTTAAATCATTTTAGACACAATAGTTTGGTGTTGTTTCCCTATTATTTTCTCCTCTATATGGAAACTAGCATAGAAGATCATAGAAAAGATCCTAGTAAATATATCCTCCATGAGGGTCTCATGAAGCTTATCATTGACAATATCAAAGTGAAGTTTATTCCTAAAATTCCTAAGATTTCCTTTGGTTGGAAAGGTAAGGGGCTTGTGCTTGGGTATGATATGGGGGAATCGGTTGAGGAATGGAATGGATATTATGAAGAGGATGGATCTGATGAATTGGAGTCATTGGATAAAGATGGGAAGTCTGTGAAGGACAATGATACAAAGGTTTCCAACTCTTGGTTGAAAGGTTATGACACTAACACTGAAATAAAGGAGGTTGTGTCTTTTGGTGCTAAGAATGGTTCTAAGGGGAAGAAAGGTGGTAAAATGGAGGAGAGGCATGATTTAAACCAACTTGAGGAAGGGGTGAAAGGTTTGGGAGTGTCCCTTATTTTTATTGATAAGGGGAAACAAGGGAGCATTAAGTTTGATAGGGAGAATAGTATGATTAAAAAAGACCTTGAGGGAGATGGTCCAAGAATTTTGGGGAGGCATCCATTTTGCAAACTAGGTTGGTGCCACTTAACTGTAAGGGTTTTGAGTAGGTTGAGGATAAGAAAGGGCTTTTGGAGTTGTTGATGAACTTGGCAGTGAACTCTAGTAAACAATGGGAGGAGGTTGAAGATTTTGATGTGGAGGATTCTCTTGTTGAGGATGCTTTGGAGGGTGAAGGTTTGGATATGAAGTGTTAACCTGAGAATGTTGCTAACCTTGTTGCCAAGCCTTTGATATGGAATGAAATTGACCTAGATCTCTTTTGTAGAATGATGAAGGATGGGACTAGAAATCTCTTTTCTCTATTTAAATGGATCTTTTCAAAAGTTAAGGACCTCAATGCTAAGATAAATGAATGGTAGAGTGTTTTTGTGGCACTGGTTAATTGTAACAAAGAGGAATGGACGGTGAAAAGAAAATTCAAAACTATGAATGTTGTTCTTGACAAGGTGGTGGTGGATGCTGAGAAAATGGGCAGGGACCATGAAGAGAGGCTAGTGTCCTTGGAGGATAATTTTTTTAGGGTTCATGAGGAGAATTTTTTCCTTAGAGGATAGAGTGAATAAGATTTCAGTGATTTCTAGTCTGTAGTGCAAATTAGTAACTAGTCTCTTAATTCTAGTGCACAGGGTCTAACTCTGTTGAATGAAAAAGCCCTTAGGTGGACTGTAAATAGTTAGATATTGGTGTGAATGAGGAGTTGATTGCTGATATTAATCACATGAATCAGATGGACAAGATTTTGGATGAGGGTCTATGTTTTCATACCAAAAGCAAGGCCAAAAAGAGGGTTGTTATTTCTTTCCAGGAGCTTGAAGATGTGATGGAGATGCACAATAGTGTCATCTCTAGTAATCTAGAGTCGACTAAGGTTTTAGACAATATGATTTTTCTTTTTCTTGGTCGGCCTTTGTACTAATGTTTTTTTGTTGGTTTAGCTATTGCTTTGTCTAGGTTTATCTTTTCACAACTTTTTTGGTTTTTGGGGGGTTGTTGGTGCTTGTTGTTTAATCTTGGTCAGCCTTTTCTCATTGTAATGGGTTTCAAGATCCCTTCAAAACTTTATTTTCCATATCAAAAACAATTAGAGGTTCCTTCGTCGTACCAATATGTCAACATCTCCAAATAACATTAAGATAATGATCTCATTTCAATATAAATCAAGATATCAAAGAACTCTCACTACATAAAATAAATTGGATATAAGAGCTCATTCATGGCACAAAAAATCACTACAAAATATCATCCATCATCAAGTTATGAATCCACATCACTTTCCAATCCTCAATAAATTGTGACCCTAATCTACACATAGATGACATTATAATAACCATATCTTAAATTGAGATCATTTATTGGTCATGCACAATCACTCAATTATAACATCAACAAATAAAAAGGATAAAGTAGAACTAATTAATCCAAAGGATAAAATAGAAACCAAAACATCCAAACCAAAATATTTACCATCATCATGTCATCCCAAAGTTCCAAGTGTATAATGAACCTCCATGGCACAATGATCACCACCCAAAGCACTTGCATCAAAAATCATGTCATCCCAAAGCTCCAAACATACAAGAAATATCAATGACACTATGATCGCCATCTAATATATAAGTATAAGCAATAATTTCATGCAAAAGATACAAGTGTACAAGGAACCTCCATGACACCATGATTAAAGCCCATTGTACCCACATCAATATCCCACCATCTCACATTTCTTGTATCATATTTAATAATTTTAGGTTCTAGAATATAATTGTATCAAGTAGCATCATCTCCCTACTTCATAATGACAACCAAACCAATGAATCAAGTGACAAAACTAGGCCAACAAAACAAAAAATGTATCAACGCTAAAATATCCATGGGAATTTATGATTGACATCCAATTTATCCATGCAACCTATAATTACGGATAGCCTTCAAAACTACACAACTCATATATCACAATGAAATATACAAATTTAATATCAAATTGGTAACCATATCAAACATAGACAACCAAAGATAAATATGTAAGTTTTACCATGAATAAAACACCATATCACTTCCATATTTAATTTGTCTCAAACTCACAAAGTACCACAATCAAGAAATCAACAAATTTCTCAAATATAAATGTAAGTGGACAAATCACATATTAGTAATTCAAAACATGATCTATTGTTAAGTGCCTAAAAATTCTCTTCATCACCTATAAGAAATCCAAAATTGGGCATCATGGGTACAAGATATGACCTATTGAAATAATGAGATAAAACCATCTCTCAATTATATTATTCTCTATCTAAAATGTTTAAATATAGAAGAAACACTAACACTATCTCCTTGGGTGAAAGTTATAGCTCCCAAAAAACATCCCCTCCATTAAACAAATAAAAAATCAAATTGGCAGCTAAAAGGTGGATAGAAAACAACCCAAGTTACCAATGGTGGTGGTGAGTGGGTGGGTCTATGGTGGTAGCTAGACTATGGTTCCACCAAAGCAATGGAAAAGGTGGTGACATAATGGTACCCCTTAACTTTGCAACAAGGTGGTTGTCGATGGCTAGGTTCAACCACCATTGGTTGGGCATGACTAGGGGCTAGCCCACCATGTGAACCAAATATTATAAATGGGTAATCCCTTACATTACCATGGGTGCATCCTTATTTATTTTAAAACCTTTTCTCATCATACTACATGGTCATTCTATGCCCATGAACCAATCACATTTTTTTTCATTTAAATTTTTTTATAGCTTGTTTATAAAAATGATATTCACCTTGGGAAAACATATACCAAGAATGTTTTGTAGATGGTACTACTCATGTTCTTTCTTTTATGGAAACAATCTTGCATGAAACCATCAAAATTTATTACATAAACCATGTCCATCTAATCCATGAGCTTACAAAATCATGTCTCCCTCATTTACTTTTTGGTATTAAGTTTTCTTAATAAATACTATAGACATGAAAAATATACAGATTAATCCTACACATTTGATCTTGATCTTACTAACATCACTTCTTCCTGAATCACCCCCTTTACTAATCAATTTAATTAAATAATCTTTATTTGATTAAATTCATCATATTTCCTCTCTTAATTAAATAAATCAAATTTATCTAATTAAGTCACCTGCTTCTATTAATTAATTAAATTATTTTATTTTATCTAATAATCCCTCTTGTAATAAAATAATTCACTTTATTTAATTACTCTCTAAATTCATCACTTTTAAATTAAATAAATTAACCTTTATTTGATTTAATCTAACACCACCTTCTTTAATTAAATAAATCAATCTTTATTTAATTAAATCTAAATCCATTATTCCTCTCAACTTTGATTTATTTAAATACTAAAATCTAAATCAAATTGTCAAATCAATTAATCTTCATCTAATTTAATCAAATCTTGATTAATCCTAATCCTAATCCCTCAAACCCTCTAGATTTTGCAACTTGCACAATAAATCAATTTAATTGATTTATTAATTCCTCCATTTTCTCTCAACTTGGTATCAATAAGGGAATATTCCTTAACTTTGAAAAATCCCTCTGAAAGGGATGAGTACATCCAACAAGGCATTAAAGGCCTCTTACATGTCTTTTTCCTTGAGCCAAGTGGAATTTACTCCATTCTTCTCTCCCTCCAACTTGTCATCTCAACAATTGCAAATTCCACCTAACCACATTTATTTGCACATTCATCAAAATGTGATCATTCCTCCTCCAATCACATGTTGACAAGTGGCCTTCTCTCATTGGTTGGTATTTTGTCCCACATTCATCCATTTTTCCTCTTCCTCCATCATTCTCTCCTATTTATAGGAGACTCTCATTTGAATTTTGGATCCACAACTTCATGCAACATCATTATAGGAATTTAGCATTTGAGTTCATAGCATCTTTCATATTTTGCAATCAATTTATCTAGGTTATTGGAAAATTTCATCAAGGAAGCAACAATCATCACCAAATATCATCACTTTGCATCAAGGAATTGGGAAAGGGAAATTTTTCACATCAAAATAGCACCAATTCCCCCATGGGATTGAAAGTTTGTTCATTAGAATAGGATTTGATAGCTTTGTTTGTTGTGTTTTTCATTTCATTTCCTATTTTCATGTTTCAATCTAATTTTATGGGTAATGTTGATATAACTTGCATAATGATCTAATTATATGTTTGTTCTCTTGTGTTTGTGCAGGTATAGGTTCACCATTCACAAATACTAAATTTTACCAATATTAATTTTTCTCTCAATTTGCAACTCACACTAACTATTTATCACAATGTTAAATTTAACATACAAATAGCCCCAAAAATAGCTAACATGTCCCTAGATTTCCCATACAAAATCATAACTAAATATATTATATTATGAGCATTAAGAAAAATGTACAACACACATTTCCTAGCAAATTTTTATTTAACTAGATGATATTGCATTATCATTCCTTCATCTTTTTATGGTTTTCAAGTCCTCTTCATTTTAAGTTTTGCAATACTTCTTAGTACACTTTCTTGAATCTTTTGATAAATGTTATCCTTGAGTTCCATTCATATATGCCTTCCCTCATGTGATAGTTTTTTACTATCACTCTTATTTTTTTAGGATACGTGTATTTATATGTATATCTACACCTAGATTTATAGGTATCAACCTTCATCTTGAAATTACACCCTCATAGAATCTTTCTTTGCACACAAATTGGCATGCATTAGTAACATTAAAAATTTAACTCAGATGTTGTTGCCTGGGTTGTGTGATGTTATCCGGCCTACATGAGGTTCGTCCCCTTATTGCATGTCGTTTCTACCTTGTTTATCACCTTTTGTGTCTTCGTTATACTATTGGGTGGGATCTTTGATTGCTTTGGGGGTTTATTTTTCTATGTGCTTATGATTGCTAGTGTGTTGGGTGCATTGATGGGGAGGAGATTTTTTGTAAGCCTTCTCTTCTCTCTGTGTTGTTGTAATTAGTCATTGCTTATATCTATTCAGTTGGGTTGAGGTTCAACTTTTTTGGGTATGGCCTTGGCTAGCCTATGTGGTGAGGGTGTGCAATATGGTTCAGCCTGATAAGGTCTTTGAGTTTTCTTTAGCATGGCTCCAGGGGAGACATCGAGGGTCAAATCCCCTTTAGCTTTCGAGCTGCATTTGGAGCTTCTTCTTCTAATCGTTCACCAAGGGTTTTTAATAATAGTTTGTTTTGAAATGATTCAAGTAATGGTGGATTTATTTTGGTTGGTGGTTCTTGTACATACTGAAGATAAATGGTTTCTTGGAACGTACCAAAGATAGGTCGATGTTGGTCATTCAACTTAAATCGATTGCAAAGGATATTGAGTATTTCTTGAAACATGCTTTACTCTGCAAATTTTTGGGAATGAGGGTTTCTCTCCAATTTTTGGAATCGTGGGCTCATTGTACTTGGACCCCAAAGGGTGATATGGAAATAATGTTGCTAGCAAATAGCTACTTCATGGTGACATTTAATTGCATGGAATATTTTAATATATTTTTTGAAGGTAGGGCTTACTTCCACAACCAGGTTGGTTTATTTATTAAACCTTGGCATGCAGGTTTTGATCCCTCAGAGGAACTTCCAAATCAGGTTCTGGTGTGGGTTCGTCTCCCTAGATTTCTAGTTGAATATTGGTGCAATGGCATTTTGAATCGAGTCGCTTAGTTGCTGGGAAAGCCGGTGGGTCCTTCTCAACAAACTCAAGATAGAAAGGTAATGAATTTTTCTCGCATTTGTGTTGAAATGGATTTAAATAATCATCTTCTAGATTCTTTGGAAATTTGTGCAGGTTCTTGCTCTTTGGTGTAACAACTTGACTATGAGACATTTCCATTTCACTATCATCTCTATCATGAATATGGCCATCTATAGAGGAGATGCCCGAAGTCTAAATCTTCTGGGTCTTAGGATGCTCAGCCCCACCACAGTCATCCTAAGGTTGACAAAGGCAAGTACCTTGTTCCGGGTGAGGTTGGTGGTGTGGGGGGTTTTACTCTTGCTAAGGCACATAATCAAAACTGGGGTTAGAAGAGGACTCTTAAGGAGCACCAGGAAGGAGATACCTTTAATATATTTGAGGTTCTAGATGATCTTAGTCAACAAGAGGTGAATCTGGGAATTATTTTTTTGGATCAGGGTGTTTCTGAAGGGGTTTGGGAATGAATTATTCCATATTACAATCAAAATTCTTAAGAGACTGGGGATTTACAAATGGAAACGGATCTGATTTTGGTGGTTCATGGGAGGTCTAAGACTCTTGTGGATATGATGATGGGGGAGGGAGAGATCTCTACTCCATTGGTGAAAGTGGGGTCAAAATCAGTAAAAGGTAGCAAGGCTTCTCCTGCATTGGGAATTCTTCATAAATACCAAAAGAAAGGGGTTGCTAAGAAGTCTTCTAAAGTTGGGAGAAAGAAGGATTTGGAGAAAATAAAGTTCATGGGGGAGACTTTTGTGGAGTCTAGATCTGTTAAGACCTTGGATTCCCATTTTTATAACCCTCTAAAATGATTGTCCTCTCCTGGAATGTAAGGGGCTTGAACAATGGTCCTCAACAAAAAATTGTTCATGATTTTCTAAGAACTCATTCTCTTAATGCTCTTTTTTTACAAGAGACTAAGTTAACTGTTGAAGGTATGATTGGTTTGCTACCTAAGTTGTGGGGGCAAGGTGATTCCCAATTTATTGGGGATCATGGTAATGCATGGGGGTGTCTTTCCTGTGGAACCCATTGAAGATTCATCGTCTTTGGTGGTTGTCCTCCAAGTCATCCATTTCCGTGGTTACTTCAAGTTTGGAGTTGGGGGAAACTATTCTTCTTTCAAACATCTATGTGCCTACTGATTTTCCTGGTAAGCAGTTATTGTGGTCTCATATTAATTTTGTTCGGAGCCATGCTCCTTTGTTCCCTTGGATTATTGCAGGTGATTTCAATGCCATTATAGAGTTGGATGAGAAGAAGGGTGGTATTGCAAGATTGAAGCCCTCTGCTTTCCTGTTTTGTGATAGCATATATGCTTTGAATCTAGTTGACATTAAGCCTCAGAATGGTCAGTTTACTTGGAACAACAGGATATTGGGGGAGAGATGTATTAATGAGAGACTTGGCCATTTCTTGGTGTCATGTTTCTATGTTGGAGGATGGTTGTCTACTTTCTATGATATTTTGGACTGGAGGGGTTTGAATCACTAGCTTATTAAGTTATCTACTACTTTAGCTCATGTTACTCGGTCCCCTTCTTTCAAGTTCGAGCTTATGTGGTTAAGAGATTCTTCTTTACAGGTGCAAGTGGTTGAATGGTGGAGGAGGGGAATACCTACTTTTGGCACTATTACGTATGGATATATTTTCCATCATGTAATATTTAGATCTTATCTTCCTTGGTCTTCATTTTCTCGTTTCCCACCTGAGTCTAAGTTTTTCCATCATTTTTTCCTTTGTTGTGGGGTCTTTGCATTTTCTAACCTCTTATCGTGCATTCTTTAGGTTTTGAAAATCGTGTGATTAGCACCTAGTGTTCTTAAGTCTAAGTCATCAGGTGCTTGATTTTGTCTAACTTCCTGACTGTTCTACTTTTTCCTTCTTGTTAGCGTCATATGTGTTTGTCTTTGGTGAAGTCATTGAGTTGAAGGTTTTCAAAACTTCACAACTCCCAATTTTGAGTTATGAGGTTTCAATTGTTCACGACAAGGTGATGTGTTGTTCATTCGCAAATTTTGAGACACCACCTATGTATTTAATGAGGTTTACAATACAACATAAGGAGGTCTTATCAAGAATTTTTGTGAAGCGCGCCAATCACAATGGTTTCCCTACCAAGGATTAAAATAAGGCATTGCATTAATTCAATACCAAACACACATCTTATTATTTTCATATGAAAAAGGGTGGTGAACATTTATTCATTTTGCTTCTCAATTGTGGATCTTTTTTCTGCAATCATCTTTCAATCGCATGGGTTTTCCTTTGTTCATTGTGAGCTCATGTAGTGTGGAATGGGAAATCATTGGCTTGGCATGAGGGACACAGATTTGGGATCTTTTAAGCTAGATGAATTATGGGCGTAGTTGGAAAGCAATAGCAAATCTGTTGTCGATGTGAAGCTTTTAGAAAGTGGACTAGCTCATGTTGGAGGATTTCCAGAGGTCATCCTGAGTGTGGACCTGGTTAGTGCCTATGTGAGGAGATATATTCTAGGAATGGTAGAGATAAAAGCTACCGACGGAACTATTGTTGCAAAAATTTCTTCGAAGGTTGTTTCTCGTGCATTGGGGAATTCTTAGAAGGCACCTATAAAAGAAATGTCGGTTGCTACGACTAGCGAATTTTTCAAAGCTAGAGAAGACTAGTGCAAGAATTCCATATCCAAGGGTTGGTTGAAGTCAGAAAAGAAAGGTAAGTCCCAATTACCCACTAAACTCAAAATAACTCATTTAAAAAAATAAATTGTAGATGTTATTGCTTTGTTAAATCGCATTGTTGGGAATGCACAAGTTGAGCCTTTTGAGGATTGGATGTGTTAATTTATTCTAGTTATCTGTGATGAAAATGTGTTCATCGACTAGGCTAAAGTAATGAATAGAAATCCACTCCAACTGTTACGGTAAGTGAATCATCAGAAAAATTGGCTATCACGTCCTCTAGCGCAAACTCACAGTCTGGAGGTGATGGTGAAAAACCTGAGGAGACAACTAAGTTGAAATCAGCATGTGAGAAAGATAGTGTATCTACTCCAATCCCTAAAAGGAAGATCAACCAAGAAAATCCTATGTCAGAGGATTCAGATGCCATTTTCTAGCAGATTGTTGAAGATAACACCTTTCCTCCTTTGTTTGAAGTACCTTCTTCCCCAGGAGAGAATACATCTATCCTCCTTGTCAAATCAAAGGAAATTGTACACAGGAATAAGGATGTTGTTTTGGTAGAAGCTCCCCCGGTTTGGTTGAAAAAGGTTGTAGAGAAGAAAAGGAAATACACTCCTACAATAGTAGTTGGAGTTGACACAATTGAAAAGTTATTTCAGTCTTCCTCAAGACCGAAGAAGGCCCAGAAGATATCAAGGATGCTGACTAATCCTGCCTCTAGGAATCAAATACTTGAGATTGTAGACCCCTTGAAGGACTTGAGCGACGATGAGATAATTGAGGTTGATTACAAGATCACACATGTTGATATGGGGCCTCAAACATTATAAGGTGATGTGTATCGTGCTAATTATTTAGTTAATTCTTTGATTGAATGTGTGAAGGAAGAAAGGAAAGAGAAGGTTAATTTTCAATCACAATTCCTTGATTTAAAGAATTTCATTTCTTCTTTGGTTCCCTCTGCTATATCTAATGAAGCCTCAAGTTCTCAGAGAGTAGATATTGATGCATATTCTATGCAATCAATCAGGAAAAACCTTGGCTATTCTAGAGCTATTGGTGAGTGGATAGATGAGATGTCTCAGAAAATTACTCTTTTTGTAACTAATTATATGCTTTTTTACACCCAAGTTGTTGAAGGGAGAAAAGAATTAATATCAAGGTTAAGACAAATATGAAAAGATCAAACCAACCTCTATGTTCTCTCTCAAGAGATAAAAGAACTGATTTCCATGGACAGGATAAAGTTGGTTAATGAACAGATTGTGAATGATCCTAAGGAACTAGACTCTTCTTGGTCTGATTCACTTGATTGGAAATTGAGCGTTTATGATAAATTGGTAAATGAGATCTCTAAAGTCCTCGAAAGACTTTTGGATATTCTAGTAGAGATTAAGGGCAATTTTCATGACTTGAAGGTTGATAGCATCGATGAATTTGATGAGAATATTTTGAATACCAGGGAATTTTTCCTGAAGATTAAATATGTATTCCACAAAGAAATAGAAAATCCTTCCACTTGAACCAAGGAGTCACTTTCAAAACTTGAAAGATTGTAAGTCTATCTTGACTATTTCAAAATCGAAGTGAACAAAAGATCTGAAACTCTGGTTGAATCTGAAGCTGCTTTATCCAAGATGAGAACTGGACTACATATCACCATGACCCCAGGAAGCAAAGAAATACTTGCAATTTCTGCCAGGTATAGAGATTACAAGGTCAAGATGAAGGCACAAGAGGAACCCTTGCAGAAAGAAGCGGTCGTGAATATAGAAGATGAAGAGGCTTAGGCAGGAAGAAATGATGCTTGATTACTTTTAAATATTTCATGATACTTTAACTCTTTCTAAATTTCAAGACTTTTTTTATTTGGTATAGTTACTTTCAAGAAACTGTTACCAAAAACAATTGGTTATGCTCTAAATAGGTGATTAGCTAATAGCGTTGGGATCTTTTCAATGAACTTTGATATTATCATTAGAGAAAAAACTTTGTTATCTTTACTATTTTTCTGTTATTATGATATAGAAAATTGTGGTGGAGTTTATGCATTTGTAATCTTTGAATTATGGTGTATGAATCATTTTTGCTTACATTGAATGTTCTGCTATGAGTGATCTATTATTGGAATGGTTTATGCTTTGAAGTTGTTGTGTCTCTATGGTATGATTTATCTGTGAGTAAAGATGCCATGGTATTTTTTATTCTATATTAAGTCATGAATTATTTCAATTTTGATACATTAAATTTGTTAATACCTTTAAAGCTTTTTGATTAAAAGCATCTCTAGTTAAATATTATTCATTGGATATCAAATGAAGGTAGCTGCCACCTTTTAAAATAAGTAGAGAATTAGTTTGAAATTTATATCATTATTGATTTAGCTGTGGTTACATTTTTCACCTCTATTGGGCATGAGAATACAAAGTTAGGTGATAAATCTGTCAACCGGTAGATTTTTGGTGACTCCATTGGGGATAACTCAAAATAAATATTATTTTGCGAGATGAATTGCTCTATGCTTAATAGTAATTGTTCTTCAGAAGCGTGTTGCTCCTGTTCTTCAGCCTAACGTAGATTGGTTGATTGGTGATCAAGAATATATAGTTATTGGTCTTATACTACTTTCTTGCAAACAAAGGATAAATAATCATCAATATCATAGAGTTAACGGGGTGTTCAAAGAAGAGGAAGTAGTCGGAGATATTATCATAGAAAATGTCATTTGCTTTGAGAATGCTCAAGAGATTGTGTTTATAGAATATGTCCCACCTCCAGCTAGAAGAGTAAGAGCTTCACCTGCACAAGCCCCTAGAAATCAGGTAAATAATAGGTGAAACCCTCCTTGAAATCATTAATAAGTAAAATTTGGTGACTCCACAAGCCTATCTATTCCTTGTTTAAACTTAGCTTCTAAAAGGTATACTAGGAGTGATAAGAAAAAAGGGGTTTTAGATAAAGATTTTGAGTTCTTGGAAACTATTGATTTCTCATAATTTCCTCCCACTCGAAAGGTTAGGTCCATGAGTAGGCCATCTTCCCCTCCTACCCCTAAATCTATTGTGTCTGGAGTTTCGAAGATATCTTGTCAAAGTCTTCTTTTGTGTGGTACAACTCTTCCTATGCAAATAAAATTTCCTTTAATTATGGCACAACCAGTCCCATGGGGGGCCATAATAGGTCCTCTAACCTTTGGAGCAAATATGCAACTCCATGACTTGCCCAAAGGCTCGGGGAATATCATACCCAAATTGAGTGAGGATCGAAAAGTTTCTCCTGATGAACATATGAAGGATTTCTTTGTTGCACCTCATCCATTCTTGCAATACAACATGAAGATGTTGATATGAGGCTCTTTGAAAAATCTTTTACAGATGTTGCTGATTGGTTTTATTCTCTCCCTAATCGTTCCATCAATAATTGGGATACCTTGAGAACAAGCTTGAGAACATATTTAAGTCTACATAAAACGATCAAGTTTTG